>OX336396.1:153221955-153688419 GCA_946902985.2 Meconema thalassinum
TTCCTTGATAATGTCAGTCAATTTATCAATCATCTTTTCACCAGCATACTGCCACAATT
The DNA here is from genome assembly GCA_946902985.2 of Meconema thalassinum. Classification (NCBI taxonomy): domain Eukaryota; kingdom Metazoa; phylum Arthropoda; class Insecta; order Orthoptera; family Tettigoniidae; genus Meconema; species Meconema thalassinum. Next base: position 153,222,015 of record OX336396.1, read on the forward strand.
CGGCGATTATCGAGTCCTCACCTGGTGCCTTGTTGTTCTTAAGTGACTGGATAATCTGTTTAATTTCTTGTTTCGTTGGAGGGGATGAATCTGGGTGGACTTGTATGTTGTCTTCAAATGAGAAAGTGGAGTTTGGAGTCTCACAATTAAGGAGGGATTCAAAGTATTTCGCTAGAATCTGGCAATTTTCTCTCTCACTGTAAGCTAGTCTCCCATTTGAGTCTTTGAACTGTAGACTCGGAGGATTGTATTTGCTTAGATTGCGTTTGAAGGTTCTGTAGAAGTCCCTTGTGTTGTTCCTCTGAAAGTCTAGCTCAATTTGAGTTAGTTGGCTCTTGTTGTAGGCACGTTTTACATTGCGGATGATTTTTGCAGCGCGTTGTCTCTCGTTCACGAAGTTTTCCCAATTATCTTGGTTCTTTCCCGAGTTCCATTTCTGCCAGGCAAGTTGTCTTTGCTTTACCACTGAATCACATGCATTATTCCACCACGCATGTTTCTTTGACTTTATCAGTGGAACTGTCTCCTGTGCTGTTGTGACCAAGGCCTGTTGTAGTTCATCCCAGTTTTCGGGATTCCAAGATTCTAGTTTTTGAGTAAATTCAGGGCACAATCGTAGTTTTGCAGTATCAAATCGATTGATCTTTTTTAAGACGGCCTTTCTGGTGTTTCTCGGAATTAGTTTAACTTTGATTTTGGATAGATAGTGATCCGAATCTAGATTGGCATTTCTTAGAACGTTCACATTCTGTATTTCTCTCTGAGCTTTACGTGCAATTGCGACGTGATCAATTTGAAATACGCCGAGATTTGGATTCGGAGATGTCCAAGTCTTCTGTTTTCTGGGAAGGTGTTTGAACGCTGTGGATTTTATAACAACATTGAAAGCCTTACATAGTTCTACGAGCCTCTCACTATTGCGATTTGTTCTTTGTTGAGCTGGATAGTTTCCGATAATGTTTTGGAACTTTCTTTCCTTACCCAGCTGTGCATTGAAATCTCCAAGAAGCATAATCGTGTGTTTGTCTGGAATCTTACAGAGAACATCTTCAAAGTCTTCCCAGAATCTATCCGTTCCTTCCGGGTCTCTCTTATTCGCTTGATTGATTGGCGCATGGACATTCACAACAGTATAAACTTTGTTTGTGCTCCGGAAGGAGAGAGTTGAAACTCGACTGCTAGGCGAGTTGAAGCCAATGATTGAATCCAAAATCTTCCTACTGACGATGAATCCTGTGCCAAGGTTGGGAACTTTTTATTACACGTTTACCAGTTTTACCTTTAAACATTCTGTAGCCTTCTGGCTCAAAGGCTTGTTCATCTGTGAATCTCGTTTCTTGAATTGCTGCAATCAGGATTTGATGTTGGGATAAGGAATCAGTTAGTTGTTTCAATTTACCAATTATTATTATTATTATTATTATTATTTATTATTATTAATGTTGTTATTGAAGCATACAAATGGCTTTAGGGGACATAGCTGTCCTCGGAGCGGTCACATCTGGTGAGTGAGAATTGAAAATGTGACAGCAGTCAGGGTTTGAACTCGAACCTTATGTTGTCCTTGGCAAGTGCGTTTAGCCGCTTGGCACATATTTGGCCACACACCTACCGTGGCAAATTTTCATGTCTTTAGATGAAGGATGGAAGGTTGTAGTTTAAAGTGACCGTTGATCTCGCGATCATGAGCCACGGGATCTCCTTTTTCTTAGCGTGGAATCCGAACCACAGGACTTGGAATTTCACTTCGAAAATCTCACATGCATTGGCCGGGAATGGAACCCGGACCACTTTGGTGAGATGCAAGCAGCTTTCGCAGGGAAATTGAAATTACCTTCAGATGACGAAAATTCCAGATATAGAAGTTCGACTTCTAGTCTTTGTTTGTTTGTTTGTTTGTTTCTTTCTTTCTTTCTTTATTTCTTTCTTTCTTTCTTTCTTTCTTTCTTTCTTTCTCGGGACGTAAAGGGAAGCAGCATGAAGCACATTTAACGCTTGTGGCTGAAATCCGAGCTGGCACGCATAGCGTGGTGTTAATTAATATACTCATTTCCCTGGCTAGATGTGAGATCCCCAAGCAGATCTTATCAGCAAAGAGCAGAAAATTGGTGGTGTGAGTGGAACACGCTAGAGAAACGTACAGTAACTGATGCTGTCCCTGTTTTGTTGAGTAATGAATACTCTTGCTCATAATTATAATAAACGAAATTGCACTGTCACCAGAACAGGGTAAGATCAAGAAAACAGAGAAATTTAAGTATCCGGGCGAATGGATAGAACATAGAACCCAACTTGTCAGAAAAGGTAGCCTTCTCTGGTAGATTTAACAAGCTGGAATTGGCCCATATACAGACTCAGAACAACGATTTATTTATTTATTTATTTATCGTATGTCTTTTAATGCCAGGGGGCGTGGTGGCTCAGCGGTCTAGCTATATGCCTCTCACCAAGGCGGCCCGGGTTCGATTCCCGGTCAATGCATGTGAGATTTTCGAAGTGAAATGCCATGTCCTGTGGTTCGGATTCCACGTAAAAAGGAGGTCCCGTGGCACGTAATCACAAGATTCACGGTCACGTAAAACTACAATCTTCCTTTTTCTTTTAATGCCGGAAGTGTCCGAGGACATGTTCGGCTCGCCAGAGGCTGTAGCTGCTTCAAGCGGACACCCATAGGGTGAGCTACAAGTTCCGTTCAATTTCAAGTAGCTCCAACATTCGCTACCAGATTGTCACTGATTCCTAGTGGTGAACGTTGGAACTTTGACAGAGCGTTCCAACGAAACCTAACCTAGAAATTTAGCATCACACAAGTTTAGTCTGTGGAAGGATCTTTTTCATGCCATAAATTTATGACATGGGACCGCCGGCTTTACTTCCCCTCCGAAGGAGTGCATACTGAATGATTTTAACGCTCTTAAAAATCCGATGACTTCGGCCGGGTTTGAACCCGCTATCTTGGGCACAGCAGTTCAGCATGCTACCAACTACGCCACCAAAGCCGCTAGAATATCTCGCGTTCTCAAGCACAATCGTCATCCTCGGTGACCTAATAACTGCGTTCGTCTGCACTAGTTGCTACGAAAGAAATCAGAGCATCTATAACAAGAGGTGTCTTACCACACAATCTTAAATTGATGCCCTATACTACAGTCATCCAACCGAAAGCCCTGTATGCTATCGAGTTTCTGTCAATGAATAAAAGAGGCTCGACGGGTAAATTGGAGGTCAGAGAGAGAAGAATTCTCAGAAAGATCTTAGGACCAGTAGGCCTACTAGAAGATGTGGAATACCGGAGACAACACAACTCAGAGCTCTACGAACAAATAGAGATGGTTGGTTGGTTCCTCAGTTTAGGGGCGTCGACAACGCGGTCATGTAGCCCCGTGTACTTTGGGTGTGTGTAGAATATGTCTGATAACCGGTGTTAATTGTGATGGCTGTATTATTGTGTGTTGTCTGTTTTTAATTCAGGCAAGGACTGCAGACATTCGTTTTTCAAGTAGTTCCAACTTTTGATACCAAACGCCACCGTCAACGACCAACTAGTTGTGAACTTTGTTACTAGATGCCACCGTAGTTGGCTCCTGGCGACGAACGTTGGAACCTAAGAGCGTTAGTCAAAATATAACCTATAATTTAGTTTCACACAAGTGTAATTAGTGGAAGGTTGTTTATCATGTCATAAAACAAATAGAGAGACTTTCTGACTGTGTCAGGCTCGCTTTATATGGTCATGTGGCAATATTGCCTCCGAATAGGTGACCAACCGTCTGTTCACCTTCTGGCGAAACAAGAAGGTCCGTAGTCCTAGCACTTGGCTGACTGAAGCTGAGAAAGACAACAAAGAACTGGGACTAACAGACCTAGACAGACAAACTGTGAGACTTCTTAAAGAAGTCGTGTTATTCAGGACCAACCTCTAAAGAAAGGCACCCTGTGGTCGGATGAAAGAAAAGAAATACACCGGGAAAAGATGCGTCAGTACTGGGCAAAACTCTAAACCCAACAGCGAGGTCCCAAGTAGGCCCAACAGAAAGAAGAAGAAGAAGAAGAAGAGGAAGAAGAAGAAGAAGAAGAAGAAGAAGAAGAAATGCGCATTGCGGATCAATGAAGGGATTAGAAATCGATTATTTTTCAACGTTTCTCACAAGGGAAGTATTACAGTAGGTAAGATAGGACGAAACATACCTTTAAACGTTGTGGACGCAATCGTTGTACTATAAAGGCTCGGTCACACAGAAAGCGGTCTGTCTGACCGAGGCGGTCAGGTGTTCCAGTTGTATTTCCCAAAGTTGCATCAACCCTGGCACACAGAACGCGGACTACCGTCACCCGCTAATCTTTGTCGCGACGACGAGCGATCCGGTTGTACAAATTTACAGATTGCCCGCCTGACCGCCGTGCCGCCTTCGATTGTGATGAGTGACCAAACTGAAGTATTTATTGAAACTGTGCGTAACTACACATATTTGTTCGACAGTTCACACGAACATTATAAAAATGTTTTAAATAAACTGAAGCATGGAATCGTGCAATTCCTCGAAACATTCTCGCGACATACGAAAATATTTGAAAAACCTATCATCATGTGATTCCAGTTCGATACATAAGCGGTGGTATTCTCCTGATTGCTCTCTCTTCTTATTGACGTCATGCACCCAACATTGTATTTTCTTCATTGTGATTTGCAAAGCAAATAGGAGTTGTTCTTCGTCCGAGCTCATACTCAATAATAATATCCAACAATACTTAATATGAAAACACACTACATATTCTCTAGAAGGAAGCGACCAGACTGGACCGCTCACACAAAAGTATCGCGTCCTATATGACGTCCCCATATCGCAGACCGCCGCGATAGACCGCTTTCTGTGTGGCCGAGCCTTAAGAGGACAACGTGCGGAAAATCAGCCGGCAGATTGAACTGCAAGGCTCCGAAATCATGTGGCGAATCTCTCATATAAATGAATGGGAAGTAACGAGTAATGTACAGTACATGTTGGAAGGGACAACCCTGACGGCACAAGCGCTCAAGGCTGGTGGGAAGCAGCCGCTTGCTCCAGTCAGCATATACGGCCCCTCCTTGCTACTACTCCGAATGACGCAGAGATGTCTCTGTAGCTCCGCGAGCCGTCATGCCTGCGTACCAGGATGCCAGGTATGATGTCGGAGCCTTGCAGTTCAATCTGGCGGCTGATTTTTCGCACGTTGTCCTCTTATAGTAAACGATTGCGTCCACATAGTTTCAAGATAGGTTTCGACCTGTCTTACCTGACACTTCCCTTGCCAGCCTCTAGATCGCATCCGACTGATGGCTCTCCTGTGAATATTTGGTAGGTTCGTGAATTCCTTGGATCGAGCTGAATGTTTAGCCTGTTTTCATTTCTGAAAAAAAAAAAAGAGGCTTTTGAGATCACCTTTTGTCAGTGTGTGTGTGCGTATGTGTGTGTTCCCCTCCCCTCCAATAAAATCTAAACGCCTGGAGCGATTTCAATGAAACTCGGTAAGGACATACAGTAGTACTATTCCGTCCGACTCCGACCGTGCCCTTCAAATTTTAATACGTCTCACCAATCCAACATGGTGGCTGTGCGAAATATTTCACCGACATTGTATATCTCCGAAACTACTACTGATATCACCCTGAAAAAATTTGTACGGTGATAAAAGGTACTTACTACTAGAAGTTCACCTATGTGACTTTCAGAAAACTGTTAAGTGCAAAGCGAACATGGCGGCGACTTGCAATTTAATAATTTAGATGGACGTTTCTCATGATTTAACCATCCGAGTGCAGTGAAACTTGGTCCGTTAAATGCTTAGACTATACAAATTTTAATCCACTGGCATCATATTTATTTCAATTGTTTTCATAACCTCAAGATGGCGGCTGTGCCATTCATATTTCTTGTGTCCTAATCATGAAATTGAAGTTTGAATAAAACAAAAGTTTGGTGCTTTTCAGTCGGTCAACATTTACTTAGGCAACACTGAAAAATGGCTTCAAACTCCACAATGAAGTTTGAATAATAAATCTACGCAATAATATTTATGTGATAGTACATAACTCTATTGCCTACATATATAAAAATTCAACATCGTGACCATCCGAAATATTTAGACGGTTCTCAATATCTACGAATGTATTACAGCAATGAAACTGAAATTTTGTATGTTGATAGAGGCAATAAACATAAGTAGGATATATGAAAATAGGCTATTTAGTTCTTCAGGGAACTACATTGTTGTTTTGTTGTTGCTTATTTTAGGGACTAGGACTTAATGGTCATATAGCCCCGTGTATTTGAGTGTGTATGATAACCTGTGTTATTGTGATGTCAGTACTAGTGTGGGTATTTGGAATGGGAAGGAGGTGGCTGTGGCATTACGTTTGTAACCATTCCAACATTTGACTGGCATGGTAAACGATCAACCATTGGACGTACAGTATGTTCTTAGGGAAGTTTTGTGTTTCGGGACGTACTATGCCGATGCTCTGATTACGTTTTACATTTTGGTAACACTCTTTTTTGGCCTATGTTTGGGCCTGTCAAATACAATTCGGCGATGAGATAATCGAGAATCTCAACACTGAGTTACTTGAGCCGGCTAATACTACACCAGGCCTCATTAACCTCATTGCAATGTTGACGCGTGAAACACCACCACCAGTTACGGTGGTGAACCAAACAAAAACTCATTACCCCCAGCTACGTGTTCTCTACCGTGCAACAAATCCATCTATCCCCCGAATTTAATCGTGTTTTATTTAATTGTGTTCGTGTAATTGTAACGCATTAATATCATAACAGTGATGAGAATCAGTTAACATCCACCCTGCATAACATAAAACAATCTGCGCTGATAGCTCTTCTAATTAGTTTGTTATCCTATATTGCATTTATAGACTATAACAAAGCCTTTGACTCCGTGGAACACACATATGTTCTAGAGGCCCTAGAGAACCAAAACATACAGAAAAGGTATATCGGACTTCTAGCAAAAATCTAAGAGAGTAGCCAGGCAAAAATACGGACAGAAATGGAGGGAAAACACTTCGAGCTAGAGAGAGGAGTGAAACAAGGAGACCCCCTCTCACCAAAACTATTCACTTGCCTGCTAGAAAACCAATTCCGGAAAATGAAATGGAAAACAAGACACGGCATCAAAATAGATGGACAAAACCTGACACACCTACGGTTTGCAGACGACATCATACTCATGGCAAAATCTGCATCAGACTTAGAACAAATGGTAACAGAATTAAACAAGGTCAGCAAAGAAGCTGGCCTAACCATGAATCCGAGTAAAACGAAACTGATGACAAATGCGACAGAAAACCCAGTAAACATTGACGGTGAAACATTAGAGTATGTCCAGGACTATGCATACCTAGGTCAAAATATTTCATTCCATAACAATACGGAGAAAGAAATCAAAAGAAGAATTGGGCAAGCATGGAAAAAATTCTGGTCCTTGAAATTCATTTTAGGAGATAAATCTCAGAAACTAAGCCTGAAAACACAAGTTCTAGAGAAATGTGTAATCCCAGTAATGCTGTATGGATGTCAAACATGGTCACTAACTTCGCAGAAGAGAAAAACGCTCCAGATAGTCCAACGCAGGATGGAACGAAAAATCCTCAATATCACGCTGAAAGACAGAATACGGAACGAGGAGATACGCAGAAGAACCAGTATTAAAGACGTCATCAACACAGCGGACAGACTAAAATGGAAATGGGGAGGCCACGTAGCGAGGATGGAGCATAGAAGGTGGACGCACAGACTAACGATGTGGGACCCCAGAACCGGCAGGAGAAACGTAGGAAGACAGAGGACACGCTGGGCTGACACATTCAAGAAATTTGACGGACCACAATGGACAAGAAGAGCAAGAGACAGACAAGAGTGGAAGACCCTAGAGATGATCCTTTTCAAAACATAGTATATGCGAGGAAAGGAAAGGAGCAACTCAGTGCAACATAGTGAATCCCTACAATAGCGATATTGTATTTAGGACATTTAAAACTGTATTAAATAAAGTGAACGTGCTAGAAACATTAACAATTTTGCAAATATTAGATATAAGAACAAGAATACAGAACATAGACAATACTGTAACTAGGTTAGGAATAGGTATAAATGAAATGAAAATCCACAGCCTGTTTCCAGTCTCCGACCGGGTCAGGAATGGAATGAATGAAGCCCCCATCTAGCGGCGAGGATATGAACTATGCCAGTTGCCGAGGCCTGACGCACTCCTCTGGGGCAATGATTAAATGAATGACAGATGAAATGAAATGATAGTGGAGAGTGTTGCTGGAATGAAATGTTGACAGGGAAAACCGGAGTACCCGGAGAAAAACCTGTCTGCCTCCGTTTTGTCCAGCACAGATCTCACATGGAGTGACCGGGATTTGAACCACGGACCCAGCGGTGAGAGGCCGGCGTGCTGCCGCCTAAGCCACGGAGGCTCAGGAATAGGTATATCAATAGCTATAAGAACATTCAAGAACAAGGACTAACATGCCAGGAAAGTGCACCACTAGGTGCCTCACTACTCTTTAGGACTGCTCACCCAATGAGTGTAATGGAGCAAAATCCCTGCCTAGACAGGAGGCCATTGCCCTTAGGGGATTAAAGGTCTGTATTTATTATTTATTTATTTATTTATTTATTTATTTATTTATTATGCTCGCTTTATTGCTTCAGTTGGTCTTATCCTAATGAATTGGTCATCCGTTATGGTAACGACTAGCAAACAAATTATTTTAATGTTTTTATAATCTTCTGATGTCTATCAACGCATTTCCGGGATTTTATTGTTTATTTAATTATTTAATATTTTATTTTTTATTCTTGAACAAGCTGTGCCCGGCATGCGTTGTAATGCCAATCAAAGAAAGTACTGGCGTTATAATTTTGTTTCTTGAAGTGCTTTTGGATACACAATTGTTTTCAATTCCCGTTAACTGCCTCTAAACGATCGTAAAATCGATTTACTTATTTAGAAACATTCGTTGGAGCGTGCACAACAACTCACCAAAGTTTCATCGGAATCGGATGAATGGCATATGAACGCATACGGAATTTTGTTTAAACTGTTCGCCCACCGTCACTCATTTGTTGAATCTACTAGTGAACAACCTATTGTAAAATGAATTTACTAAGTCTGAAACCTCCCCTGAAATGTACTCAACGATTCACAAAAGTTTCATCGCAATCGGATGAATGGTATATGAACGCATACGGGACTTTGTTAAAATAATTTGCGTGCCATCGCTCATTTGTTAAATCTACTCGTGTGCTACCTATTATAAAATAGATTTACTAAGCCACAAAGCATTCCTGGAGTGTACACAACAATTCACCCAAGTTTCATCGCAATCAGATGAATGGTATATGAACGCATACGGGACTTCGTTGAAACGCTTCGCGCGTCGTTGCTCATTTGTTGCATCTACTCGTGCACTACCTCTTGTAAAATTGGTTCACTAAGCCAGACACCTTTCCTGGAGTGTACACAACATATCACCCAAGTTTCTTCGCAATCGAACTAATGGTATATGAATTCATATGGGACTTTGTTGAAACGGTCCGCGTCGTAGCTCATTTGTTGAATTTACTCGTGCGTTACCTATTGTAAAATGTATTTACTAAGCCAGAAACCTTCCATGGGATGCACACAACATCTCACCCAAGTTTCATCGATATCGGTCGAATAGTATATGAACGCATACGGGACTTTGTTGAATCGCTTCGCGCGTCGTCGCTCATTTGTTGAATATACCCTTGCGCCACTTATTGTGAAATGGATTTGCTATGCCAGAAACCTTCCTTGGAGCGTACCCAACATCTCACCCTAGTTTTATCGCAATCGGATGAGCGGTATATGAACGCATAACGGACATTTTTGAAACACTTTGCGCGTCGGCGCTCATTAGTTGAATCTACTCGTGCGCTGCCTATTGTAAAATGGATTTATTAAGCCAGAAACCTTCCTTGAAGTGTACTCAACATCTCACCCAAGTTTCAGCGCAGTCGGATGAGTCGTATATGAACGCATAAGAGACATACACACACACACACCCACAAACTATCACGTAACAATGATTTTATAGCCTATATATAGATTTTTAAATTATATATATTTTTTAATATTTATATATTTTCAGTACTTATTTTTATTTATTTTAACTAACGTGTTCTTAAGAAATGAGTTGTTGTTGCTGTTGGTTCTTTAGGGGCTTTGCGGCATCGTGGTCTGGCTGGCTGCGTGGCTCAGCGGTAACGTTCTCACCTGCTGTTCCCAAGGTTGCAGGATTGAATCCTGGTGCAGCCAGTTGGCATTTGAGGGTGTGCAAATGTGAGGGAGCCGTGTCAGTAGATTTACTGGCACGTTAAAGATCCCATTCGGGGACGTAAAACCAATGACATTATTATTATTATTATTATTATTATTATTATTACATCGTGGTCATGTAGCCCCGTGGTTTTGGGTGTGTGTGTGGCATTTGTCTGACTGCCTGTGTTATTTTGATGGCTGTATTAGTGTGTGTATTCGTTAAGCAGATGAGGATTGGGAAGGAGGCGACCGTAGCCGTAATTTAGGAACCATCCCGGCATTTGCCTGGAGTAGAAGTGGGAAACCACAGAAAAAAACCACTTCCAGGATGGCTGAGGTAGGAATCTCAACTCGCCTCTCCTCAGTTTTGCCTCACGAGGCTGAGTGAACCCCGTTCCAGCCCTCAGACCAGTTTTTTTTTTGGCAGAGCCGGGAATCGAACCTGGTTGTCCGCGCTGACAACCTTACGAAATGAACATGGGCGATGTGTGTTCATAATGTCTGTCTTCTCTCTATCAACTTTTAATGGGTACTTGGATCGTGATGAACTGAACCTTATTGTGTTTTGTTTATTGCCTCCGGACGTACGACTTTTGTGCTTTTCAATCTGTAAGCACGATCGCCCTTGAATAACTAATTACCTAATGAACTGATTATACAGTTGAAGACAATGTACATGTATATTGGTATGGTATACATGCACCGTCGTGGTCTAGAAGTAGCGTTGCTGATTCCTGGCCTGATAGTCTCGAGTTCAATTCCTTGCCCTGACCATGATTGGTGTTGGGCCGTCGGTTGGGAATATACATCATCCAGTTTCGTGAGAACAATAGTTAAGAATGTGTCCTGCATTAAAGGTAGCGCCCCTTGGTTTAGAAGCCACAGTAAGCGGCTGAGTGAAGTGTTATGTTCATCATACATCCCATAAGCTACTTTGGAGGAAAGGGCTTGGGAGGCTGTAAAAGTTTGGTTTTTATTAGAGAAAACTAATTGGTATAGATGAGTAAATAATTGAAAGGTTCCCTTTATTGAAACATCTAAACTAATCATCCTAACTGGATGGGTCTTTATTTTTACTATTCAGTACATGAATTTGTTCTTTTATGGCATGTCGTTATATGGTACTTGGTACACCTTTCTTTCCATAGTACGCATACACATTTGTCTCTCGGGCTATGGTAAGATCCGGTCCTCTGCAACATTCCTCCTCTAGCCTTGAGAAGATCAGAGGCACTATTAAAAATATAGAAGAAAATCCATCAGAATCCCTATTTGCCCATTCATCAAGATATTACACAACTAGTATATCAACGTTTGAAGTCAAGGAAACCACCATGGCGCACAGTTATTAACCTTGAAGGATCCTCCTTTAATGTAAATAACTCTTGGAAAATCCAATGGGGGCATTCTTCAGTAACCAAAAAAACACCTAGTTGGGAACCCGTTTGAACGGGTACATGGATTTGATCTTCCTAGACGCCAATGGAGGATCTTAAATCGGATAAGCACAGGACAGGCAGATGTGCTTATTCACTGCATAAATGGGGCTGGTCTAACTCTGCCGATTGTGTCTGTGGTGCCTACTTGCAGTCAATCCATCACATTGTCGCTGACTGCCCTCTCCGAGCTTTCCATGGGACGTTGATGGATGTCCATCAAGCATCAGTTGAAGCAGTTGAATGGGTCAGAGATCTTGATCTTGAAATATGAGATTTTATGAACTTGTGTGTGCACATTTTTTTGTATATATTGTAGATATATTCACCATAGGATAAATAAATAAAATAAATAATTATAAATAATAAATAGCAAATCTTATGATGGGAGCCATGAATGGCGAGTCTCGCTATTGTATGTCTTTGTTCCTGATTCTCGTTGGTCCACGTTTTGCCCATCATGATGTCAGTGGCAATGGTATTTTCAGCCTGAGGTCCTCCATGTAGAAGATGACTGGCTGCGGGGTGCAGCGGTAACGTTCTTGCCTGCTGGCCCCGAGGTTGCAGGATCGAATACTGGCACAGTCATTTGGATTTTGAGGGTGCGCAAAGGTGAGGGAGCCATGCCAGTAGATTGCCACGTTAAAGATCCCCTTTGGGGGGAATTTCCGGCATCCTGGCGTCTCTAAAAAGCCTCTGTAGTTCAAAGTAACGTAAAACCAATAACATTATTATTATCTATTATTTCCTACGCTTGCTCGTAGATCAATCTTGTAGAAGCCATCTTTCCAGTTCTTAGCGCATTTTTTAAGAACCGCGACTTGACACACTCTTTTCCTTCGAGATCGCTAATTGTGAGGTGCTCTCATACTATTTCTAGACCATATATCACAATGCGTGAGATGATGGTGTGGAATAACGTCAAGGCTGTAGCTAGAGATAGGGAGGTTCGGATCTTGTATATGGCTCTGATGGCTGTTGCTGATCTCTCTTGTATGTGATGGCTGAAGGAGTAAATAATGGCATTGTATAATTCAGCGAATGTATCTCAGGCCGAGATACCTGCATGCGTTCGATGTCATACATACTCAACGAGAATTAATAATGTTATGGGTTTAGCGTCACTTTTAACTACTATGGTTTTAGAGGCGACGAGGTTCCGGAAATTTGCTCTGGGATGGGGGTGGAAAATTCTTTAATGTGCCAAATGGTTGTCGCAACTAAACCCACTTGAATGTCACCAGACTGAGCCTGGATCGAATTCGCTTTATTAAGGTTTGAGCTATCCCTATACCAACTGTGCCAGTCAGTCCGACAGCATGGAGGAACTCATTGTCATCTGCAAGTTCATTTTCCCTGAATAGCATTTGGCATCGAATAAAAGCTATGAGATTTTGCCGAAGATCTAGTAATTGCAACCATACAAATTGAGACACTCAAGGAGATAGCTGAGAGAGCAGGTATGCAAATCTCTTTTGAGAAAACAGAGTATATGAATTTGGACAAATGGGATCTAGTTCAAGAAATGAATACCAAGTATGGGACCATTTGGAGGAGTTATACATTCAAGTATTTGGGAGAAATTTTGACTCCAAATGGTAACGAGAAAGTAGTCATTGAAACAAGGGCTAGGAAAGTAGATTCAGACTTTGCATCAACACATATAAGTTCAAATCCCTCTCATATCAGGCTAAGTACAGGGTTTATTGCACAGTAGTGAAGCCAGATTGCCGCTATGCGGCAGAAACCTTATTAAGCATGAAAACTGTTTAAATTGAGAAAAAGGAAAGGAAGATCTTCCGGAAAAATCTAGGTCCCAAGAAACTATCTGGAGATGGATACAAATTTCAACTGAGGTCAAACCAAGAACTTGATGACAAGTTTGAAGGGATTTCTGTCAGCATGAGAAAGTGGAGGTTGATGTTCTATGGTCATATTAAACGACTGGGGACCGAGAGATTGGCTAACAAAATTTTCAACCTTCAGGAGAAATGGATGGTGTAACCTCCTTGGCTTCAGGAAGTATATCAGGACTTAGAAAGGACAAACATTGGACCGGCCGAAGTCTGGGACAGGACAGGATTCAGAACCAAAGTTGCAGGTGTCAAGGATCCCCCCCCCCCCCACAAAAAAAGACCCACGCTTTCAGCCGAAGAACGATTGAGAAGAAGCCAGAGGATGAAAGATCTTTGGCAGGAAGCTAACCGACAAGGAAGAACACCTTAAATAAGAAAACCTGAACGGTTGTTGTGTATTTGTAGTCCATAGGTGGCTGTATCAAATAATAATAATTTATGGAGAATTTAGTATCATATTCCCGAGAGGAAATACTGTAAAATATTAATATTTATAGTTTCTAATTATCGATTGCACTGGCCCATCCTCTATTTCTATGCCCCCTTAAACGTATTTTAATTATGTTAATAGGTAAACGTCGATAATATTTTATGTATGTTCTAATAGAGCAGGGCTGCCAGGAATTTTTCTGGCATGAAGAACCCTGGCACGCGTACAGAAATATGCCATAATTGTGCCCTTGAACGCGAGCAGCCTTATGGCATTCTACCCTCAACATTCACAGTGAGGGCAGCTCTTCTCCGCTTCAGTGAACGAACAACCCAGTCGAGATGACAAGACCTGGCTGTGTCGCCTAATAAGTCATTCCTACCTCGCACTCGACTAGCGCACTACGACCTCCCGAATTTTTGAACAATCGTGTTATACTTCAGAACAAAGCCAAAGAAATACGTTGTAGACGAGAACTTTTGTCACATGAGCTTAATATATATTCTGAGACTTAACTAAAAGGACAAAGGCTTGCGTTTTATGTTTAAAAATATTATTTTTAATATACACCAATCAATACATAAATAAAACATATATATTCATGTATTAAAGGTACATGTTTCAATCGAGCACTGAGGTCTTCTTCAGTCACTGTTAAGAATTAAAATATTATTGCTATATCTATGTCTACTAACTTTTGTCGGATAAGTAAACATATATATTAATTATTATAATTAAATATAAAATAATGTAACTAAATGGATATCCTTACAAGGAGAATAAAATTATTTAAATATAATATAGGGCATCACATGAAAAATTTAAAAGTCAAAATCAGGTAATTTATAATATCAAATATAGTTTATCATCCACATAAGAAGAAGAAAATGAATAATTTTAAGTCTTAAAATAAATTGTTATATTCGTGTTATCCTGCAGAACAATGGCAAAGAAATACCTTGAAGACGAGAACTTCTTGTCACATGAGCTTAATATACAGGGTGTAACTAAATATGTGGGAACGTTCTGGGGATTCGATAGGGGACCTGACAACAAGCAAAACATGCCCTGTAAACATATGGTGTATGTGCGTTCGTTGCCATGTTACAAGCATTGGTTGTGGTGTACATAACACAGACGGCATCACGATGCTAGTTGGTCATTTGTGGAGGGCACACGGGCCACTTGTACGTTTCGTCGCTATTCAAGTCTGTGTGCATTTGTTTTGCATTCAGGGACCGACACCGTGGCCTGCTCGTTCTCCCAATCTCAACCCATTAGACTTCTACTTATGGGGTCATTTAAGGGCCATTGTGTATGCCACACATATTCATAACTTGGATATGCTGCGTCAGCAAATAGAGCAAGGATGTCAGCAGATACGACAGACGCCGGGGATATGGGAGCGTGTGAGACAGTCAATGATGCGGTGCATAGACGCCTGCATTACAGGTCGTGGTAGCCATTTTGAGCACCATCTGTAGAGAACTGTAAGTAGTAACGTACACTTTATCAACACAAATAACCAACCTGCATAGTGAAGTGGTCTGTATTATGTACACCACAAACAATACTTGTAACACGGAAACGGAAACCAATACACATAAAATGGTATATTGGCTCTCACGGCCGGTGATTTAAAACTGAGCAATTTATTCTAGGTTTGGGCCGTGTCTTGTGTGGGGTTTCGCCTAGGACACAAGGCTGGTTCACCAGCGGGCTCTTCGTGTCCCCGCCCGAACCCCCACAGGAGTAGCGAACTGCGCGCTATCTCCCTTGTTATGAAGCGCACCTGCGCCTCTTTACTGCGAGAACTAAAAGCTCAAGCAGCCATAACCTCCCTATGAAAGCTTCCAAAACGATGGTATATTGGCTTTCACGGCCAATGAATTAAAACTCAGCAATTTTTCTAGGTGTGTGCCGTGTCTTGTGGTTTCGCCTAGGACACCAAGCTGGCTCATCAGCGGGCACACACCTAGAAAAGTTGCTGAGTTTTAATCCACTGGCTGTGAAAGACAATATACCATCTTTTTTTGGAAGCATTCATAGGGAGGTTATGGCTGCTTGTGCGTTTAGTTCTCGCAGTAAAGAGGCGCAGGTGCGCTTCATAAAACGGGAGGTAGAGCGCAGTTCGCTACTCCTGTGGGGGGTCCGGGCGGAGATACCAGGAGCCCGCTCATGAGCCAGCTTGGTGCCCTAGGTGAAACCCCACACAAGACAAAGCACACACCTAGAAACATTGCTGAGTTTTAAATACACCATAAGTTTACCGGCCATGTTTTTCTGGTTGTCAGGTCCTCTATCGAATCTCCGGAGCTTTCCCACATATTTAGTCACATCCTGTATATTCCCAGTCTCCCAGCGATCTAATAACAATAGAGAAAAAAAGTACCGCTATATGAAGCGAGTCCTGGTCATTGGGAAAGCAGCACTGTATTATGTATTAAAAATTGACATCAGATGCAGATGCTCCTACGAAGCACGAAGGCCCATCAGAGGACGTGCCAGACACTGATAGAGAAAAACGACTCCATCTGGAACAATTTCTACACAACCGACGCCATAATGACGGACGACTGGAAGGAGGAAACCTACGAACTTCGACATGTGATAACACGTTATGCAATTCATAGGTTCCACCACAAGTTCTGCCGAAACAAAATATTTTACCAGGTAAACGAAGACTGTATATGCGAATTGTGCAATGGGCATTGAGGAAGATATCATGCCCAAGATTGCAAGAAAGGGAAAATGTCAATATGATGATGATGATGATGATGATGATGATAATGGTTGTTTTAAGGGGCCTAACATCTAGGTTATCGGTCCCGAAAGTTTCAATAACAAAGCTAGGATTCGAAATTTAGGATAATGTTAGCCTGTATATATTACCATATAATTATGTGAACTGTGCCTACATAAATGTGTTAGTTTTTTTTAAGGAGAGGAACAGCGAGGTCATTTGCCCCTGCATAAATGTGAACGCCGACATAAAGTTAAAGTACAAGAAACGATAGATATTGTTACGGCTGTGAGTTTGTTTTGTCGCTCGCCGCATGAGTCACAGCTCCCCCGGGCCATGTGTGCTCTAGCTCAGTGTATTACGTGCGCGTTACGCAACGGACTGCGAAGTGAAAGGGATGGTCCAGAATATTCGTGACCCAGCCAGTGAAGGAAATGTCGAGAGGCCGTGTGTCCTGGACGATTCTAGAATTCATTGAGTCACCAGCCTGCTATATAAGCGGCTTCAACAGTGAGGGGACCGAGTTTTCTGTGGGTGTGTGTTTTACGAGCTAGTGCGAGCGTCTTTCCTGAGCGACAGAGGTGTGGTGACGAAGTGCCGTGCGAGTTAAGAAATCCAGTGACATTGTTTCCCCCAGCTTGTGGACAGCGAAATAGCGTGTAGCGGAATATCGTAAGTAACTGTAGTTGGTGTACATGAGGAAGAGGTGCAGGTAGCTTCTGTCTAGGCCACCGGACTCATTAAGACGGTTTTACTTCTGTGGTTTGTTGAGAAGTGAAAGGGGCAAGAGCGCTCAAGGAAGAGACTTGAGGAAACTGGAGTAAGGTTCTAATTGCTTGTATTTGCTGTTGAGTGGTGTATCTTTCCTGCAAGCAATAAAGCTAGCTTCTCTTTAAAGCAGTAATTGGTGTTGTGCTTTCTACCCTCCGTAATCCAGTTAACGGAATTGCCACTGGGGGGTGGCACGTAACAACTGGTGTCAGAAGTGGGATTACGAACTCAAGCACAACACCTGACGGTCCTGGTTTCAAAACCCGAGCAGGTCATTTTCTCTAATTTTCCTGTGAGTGCATGCCCTTTACAAGATAAACAACTAAAATGGAGGCGCAATTGGCAGCATTGCTAGAAAAGTTAAATGGCATGGAAACCAAAATGGAGGCCGGCCAGAAGAAGATGGAAGACGGCCAGAAGAAGATGGAGGACGGCCAGAAGAATCTAACCAAGTAGCCGCGACGATTGCAGAGACCCTGGTGAAGGAATTCGTCAGCCGGTACTGCGCCCGAATAAACCCATCAGTACTTATATCCGCTGCACTGTAAAAGATTGCAGACATGTAAATTACCCAGCTCACAAACTTACCATGCCTACTAAGTAAAATTGGGAATTTTAGGAACATACAGGTTAGAAATTATTCGTAAGAAAATAGTACTACCAGCCAAGGTACAAATTTCTACTATCATTTACATTTAGAGCAAATCGAGAAACTCCAATCTCGAGGGGTGATAAGGTCTAATCTATAGTGAGCGCCTGTATCTATACCTCGCAGTATTATTTTCGACGATGACGACAATGAAAACGGTGTCAGCTAAGATAAAAGTTGACTGAGTCGCTAAAAAGCGCCAGCCGTTTATTGTGCTGAAACAAGTACAATAAAACTGGCTTCCTGCCTCAATATGGTGTCCCCTTGACACTCTCACAAAAATGAACTTCAAAAATAAACTTGCACGTGGCACTGATGTAATAAGAAATGTGAAACGGTGCGATACTAAGCATTACCCTACTTTATACAAATCCACTTCAACTCTGAACCGTAGTTCCATATCTAAGCAAAATCATTCATTAACTATGTGCATATATATATATATTCATTTATGGTTCGTACACATTATACACTCTATTGTGTCGAAAAGATTAAATTGTCTATCTTTCAATGAGTCTTTTATCTACTCAACTTCCTTAACAATCAAATAACAAACATACACCGCAACTATCGTGTTGAAAGTAATAAATACTCGTCTTAATCAATTGAACATAAGTGACAAACATTTAAGCTAAGCACTGTTCCTTTTATATTTTATCTATTCATTATAAAATACTGAAAAATTTCTGAAATTCTTTACTGTGTTAATAATTATCTGATAAACGTGAATACTAGAAGTGCATGGCATTAACCTTCATTCTCACATTCCTCTTTCAAAATTATACAACAATTACCTCATCTTTTAAACTCCCTGTACAGAATCTTCCTTTAATACACTCAAATAACTTCACAATCACTGCGATCAATACTAGAAAAACTTGAGACTCCTCAGCCTCCTCTCGTAAAAATACGTAACTCATTTAGGTCTATATCTCCTTACTTTGCACGGTATTTCAACTATAAACTTCCATTTCAATACACTTTCTTCCTAACTTTAACACTTTTCTCTATCCTGATACAACTTCACCTCGTGCTTACAATTCCACTTCTGCAATAAATTTCTGTACTTTCACTTTCTGATCACCCTGTGATTTAACTTTCTTTTTCACGTGTTTAAATTCAGTTTTACATTCAATTACAACCTTTAAAGAAATATCAGTAAGAATTCATATTTTTAACAAATGATATAAGTTTGACTTCCTTCCATGAATTTGTTTAACAAATTCATCTATGCTTTTTAATGATCTAAATTTCATTAGACATATGTGTATAAGAGTTCTCGTAATACTTTCGTCCATAATTAGTTGAAAATAAATTTCTGACACTCGAATCAACATCATGAGTTGTCGAAATATTCTTTACACTTCGTGACATAACTTCTTAAATATGCGGTACTCAAATTTGCTTCAATAAACTTCCTTTATTTCATTTACAATTATGCTCCTTCTTTAGTTCGTTCAACGTTATACTCCTTTTAAATAGTTCACTCTACATTCTTTTAATAGTTCACCCTACTTTCCTTTAAATAATTCATTCTACATTCCTTTAAACAATTCATTCTACATTCCTTGAAATAGTTCATTCTACATTCCTTTAAATAGTTCATTCTACATTCCATCGCTGATTTAATTAGTTTAAATCTAACGCAAATATGAAAAATTCTATACGGTTTTGACTCTGAAATGACTTTAGCGTTAATAGCAGCGCTATGCAAAATTTCGTCCAAGTGACTGAAATTTTCAAGAACAAGAAAAAATTAACTCCTAAGAAAAATACGAAAAATTACTACTTCAAAAAATTACATAATTCAATTATACTGACAAAATTATACTGACAAATTATACTGTTGAAATAATACGAACAAAATTATACGGTTGGTCAATTGGATAATCACAGAACATAACTGCAATTCTACATTATATAAAACAATTTCTCCACCTTGAGTTGACTCTGGTCTGGAGAATACCTTCGTCTCGCTTGTCAAACCAAACGTGTCTCGGAGCTCATCGTCTCGCCCACAGCTATGAAGACCGGTTTGTGTCAGAACCAGCTGGCCTCTTCCCCCAGTGGAACAAGGTCGGTGACGTCCTCGGTGAACGAGCTCGCCGTGAAACAGCCCGCTCTGCCTGCACTCCGTCTCCCGTTCACTGCAAGTCGTCTGGCTTCGACTCCCCATCTCTTCAGAATTGACATCTCGGTTCTTCAGAATTGACATCTCGTCTCAGGTTGAAAATTGTCGTTCATACAAGCGTTTGCGAGTATTCAAGATGTATTAGAACTCTTGTAGAAAAGTAGAGGTTTGTTCGGTGATTTTGCGCATCACGTGGATGTTCTGCTGCGCCTTCCATAATAGTGAATTCTGGAATTCAACTGTACATCTTTGTAGTTTCCACTTCCCTATGCTTTAGCTTAGCACATGGTAATTCTCATTTCACTGATGATATATTTAAGAATTTCCCGTTGCTGCTTTGTAACTTGCATTTTTAATGTAATGTTCAAGTATGCGTTCAAACGTAGTAATAGTGAATATCTTCTTGTCGAAATGTATTTATATAAGCGATGTAAAAACAACTTTGTATTAAACACTGTAATACTCGGCTATATACTGTTCTATTCTGCGTGATAAATGTAGCTTGCTCCTCAAGTTACAGTCTTGCTGTACTACACTCTTCTTCATTTCCAACTTTGATAAAACGTGGCACTGTTATAATAATACTGGCTTCTTCTCGAGGTCTTGAGCTCTTGACTCGATGAAATCTCAAATTGGAAAGAACTCTCTCGTCCCGTTCTCTGCGCTCGGCAAGTTGCAGTCTCTGCCTCCCCTCTCGTGGTGTGACGTAACTTCTACCACCTCTCCTCACTTCAGTCCGTAGTTCGACCTTCGTCTCTTCCCCTCTTTCATGACGTAACTCTCGCTTCAAGTGGCGTGATGTCTCTCGCAATGTAGACCTCCCACATTCATATAATAGAATATATATCCATCTTTAAATCATTCCTTCTTTCTTGCCTTTCATAATTGCATAAGATGTATAGTATTTCACTCATTTCCATACAGATTTTCCCATATTTCTCGAATTTTTAATGAATAAAAGATTTTCATTCACTCTTTTATTTTTCCTGGGTCTTGGTTCATATCCAGATTGGTTCTTTGTTAATGGCATCAAATAAATTCTGGCGCAGTACGGAGTACCCCTGGAGCTGCACTCCGACCAAGGGAGGAACTTCGAGTCGCAGGTGTTCCAGAACCTATGCCAGCTGCTGGGAATCCGGAAGACAAGGACAACGCCGCTACACCCTCAGTCCGATGGGATGGTAGAGCGATTCAATCGCACCATCGAGAATCATCTCCGAATAGTCGTCAGCGAGCAACAGAGGGATTGGGACAAACATCTTCCACTATTTCTCCTGGCCTACCGCGCCGCCGTGCATGAAGCCACCGGGTGCACACCAGCCCGGGCCATGTTTGGGAGGGAGCTCCGTCTACCTGTCGATCTTGCCTTCGGCCGACCTGGGAATGATCCAGTCCCGGTAAGCCAGTATTGTCAAGAACTGGTCGGCCAACTGGAGGACGTGCAGGCGTTCGCGAGGAGGAAACTGTGGATCGAGACCGACCGAATGAAGACCCGATAGACCAACAGACGGATGCCGGCGGATTCCACGAGGACGACCTGGGCTTGCTCTTCAACCCATTACGGAAGAAAGGCCTGTCACCCAAACTGCAGAAGTCCTGGGAGGGCCCGTACCGAGTCGTGAAACGGATCAACGATGTCGTCTACAGGATCCAGCGTAGCCCGAGGGCGAAGATGAATATCGTACATCGAGATCGCCTGGCAGCCTACGGAGGGACACAGACGGACCAATGATTGATCGGGACGATCAGCCTTTTAGGAAGGGGGTGGGGTGTTACGGCTGTGAGTTTGTTTTGTCGCTCGCCGCATGAGTCACAGCTCCCCCGGACCGTGTGTGCTCTGCCTCAGTGTATTACATGCGCGTTACGCAACGGACTGCGAAGTGAAAGGGATGGTCCAGAATATTCGTGACCTAGCCAGTGAAGGAAATGTCGAGAGGCCGTGTGTCCTGGACGATTCTAGAATTCATTGAGTCACCAGCCTGCTATATAAGCGGCTTCAACAGTGAGGGGACCGAGTTTTCTGTGGGTGTGTGTTTTACGAGCTAGTGCGAGCGTCTTTCCTGAGCGACAGAGGTGTGGTGACGAAGTGCCGTGCGAGTTAAGAAATCCAGTGACATTGTTTCCCCCAGCTTGTGGACAGCGAAATAGCGTGTAGCGGAATATCGTAAGTAACTGTAGTTGGTGTACATGAGGAAGAGGTGCAGGTAGCTTCTGTCTAGGCCACCGGACTCATTAAGACGGTTTTACTTCTGTGGTTTGTTGAGAAGTGAAAGGGGCAAGAGCGCTCAAGGAAGAGACTTGAGGAAACTGGAGTAAGGTTCTAATTGCTTGTATTTGCTGTTGAGTGGTGTATCTTTCCTGCAAGCAATAAAGCTAGCTTCTCTTTAAAGCAGTAATTGGTATTGTGCTTTCTACCCTCCGTAATCCAGTTAACGGAATTGCCACTAGGGGGTGGCACGTAACAATATCTATGATACAGTTTTGTACAACTTAATAATCTGTATCTCTGTATTAATGCACATTGTGCGCTTTAATAAATTCAAAATATCTTTTTAAGGTTGTTACAAATTTTATAAGTCACATATTTCGACAATCTTTATTAAAATTGTTATTGTATGAAGATGACTTCAAAATATTTACTTTGTAATGATATTATTCTTCTTCTTTCCGATGAGGCCTGCTAGGGACCACGTGCCAATTTCAATTCTTCACACTTTGTTGTTTTCTCTTCCGTTCCCTCCAGTACTCCTTCATCCGTTCACTATGCTGCTTCTTTCTGTCCTCGGACCACTTCGCACCAGGTTTCTTTGGCAATCTTCCTTGGAATCCTTTCATACTTAATACCCTTTTTCTAAAGATCTCTCTGTTCACCGTTTCTTTTTCACTTATATTATTTCTCTAAATCTTTCTTTACCTCTTGAATCCAGCTAGTTGTTGCCCTTTTCTCCCAAAGGTACTTGAATATCCTTTTTGTTAATCGGGAATCATCCATTCTGTAAATATGTCCAAAAAATTGCAATCTCTTTTTTCTTATCGTTTCTGTTATATTTTCTATGTTCCTGTATATTTCATCATTAGACCTTAATTTCCATACTTCTGCTGTTTTCACTGGGCCTAAAATTTTCCTCGTGATTCTCCTTTCTAGTACTTCAAGTTTATCTAATCTATAGTTTAGTACCAGACATTCACTTGCATATAGGCATTCCGGTTTCACCACTGTAGTGTAGTGCCTTATTTTAAGATTTTTAGATAAGCACTTTTTGTTATAAAAATTCTTAGTGATACCATATGCTCTTTCCATCTTGTGTACCCTTTCTTCTACCGAAGATTTTTCTAAACCATTTTCTTGAATTATTTCTCCCAGATATTTGAATTTCTTTACTTTTTCCACTGGGCCAATATCTGTTGCCAAATATTTTGAAGCGTTCTTGATGTTTGTAATAAATTTAGTTTTTTCTACGGATATTCTCAAACCTGTTTTGTTGGCTATTTCTTCCAAGAGATTGATTTGTGTTGTTGCACTTGTTAGGTTTTCTGACAATATAGCAATATCGTCTGCAAATGCTAGGCAACTTATTTCAATGCCTTTGTTTCTTCTCCCCAAAGTTACTGGCGAAATGTTATGTTCTTTTAGCTTTAAATTCCAAATTCTTACAATTTTCTCTAAAACACAGTTGAACAGAAGGGGTGATAAACCATCACCCTGCCGTACACCTGTATTTATCTTAATAGATTTTGATATCTCACCCATAAATTTTACTTTTGAAATCGTGTCAGTAAGGGTTTCACGTATTAGGTTTGCCAATTTAGTTTTCACTCCAAATTCACGAATTGTTTTATCTATGGTTTCTCTATCAACCGAGTCAAAGGCCTTTTTAAAATCTACAAAAGTCACAACTATGACCTTTGAATTCAGTGTCCTATGGCGACTTATGGATTTTAAGTTAAATATTTGTTCTGAATAAGATCTACCTTTTCGAAATCCAGCTTGATACTCGCCCAGTTGCTTGTCAAGTGATGTTTCTACTCTATTCAGCAATATTTTTGAAAATACCTTGTATGCAATTTGAAGAAGAGAGATGCCTCTATAGTTATCAACGTTTTGTTTGTCCCCTTTTTTTATATACAATGGGCGTATTAGAGCCACTTTCCATTCCTCTGGAATCCTCTCTGTTCTCCAAATATCTTCAAAGATTAACCGCAACTCTTCAATGATTTTTGATTGAGACCATTTCAAAAGTTAAGCTGTTATAGAGTTCTCTCCGCTAGCTTTATTATTTTTTAGATTGTTAATTGTTTCTTTAATTTCTTCAGCATTGGGTGGTATATCTTCTTCCAGATTTTCTGTTGCTTGTGAGAATTCCAACTTATGATCTGGTTCAAGGCAGTTTAAAAGTTGATCAAAGTGCTTCGCAAGTATTTCACAGTTCTCAACATTGCTTAGGCCAGTCTACCATTTTCATCTTTAAAGTATATGCTAGGCGCTTGATACCCCTTTAATTGACTCTTAAAAGTCTGATAAAAGTTTCGAGAGTTATTTTTAACAAAGCTGTCTTGCAGGTCAGTAAGTTGTGATTTTTCGAATGATCTTTTAACTCCCCTTATTATTCTAGCAGTGTCTTTCCTTTGCTGTTTGAATTGGTCATAATATTCCGTCTTTCCAGAGCATTTCCATTTTTTCCATTGTTTTGTTCTCTCTTGTAACGTATCCTCACATATTTGATTCCACCAAGGTTTCTTCTTAGGTTTGGCTAGCCCAAACGTCTTCTGAGCTGCGTTGGTTATTTCTTTAGATAAATCTTGCCACTTTCCATGATGAGTAACTTTTATTTCTTCCTGAAAATTTTCCAATGTTTCTTGTGTAATTTGAAGTCTATTTGTGTTATATTTAAGTTATTTACTCTTTCCCCTCTTCTGTGGTTTCTGTTGGGTAAGAATTTGAGTTTAATTTTAGACAAATAGTGATCAGAGTCAAAATCTCTGCTTCTTATAACCTTGACATTCATAGTTTCTTTCATGTTTCTTTTGGATATAGCTACATGATCCAGTTGAAATTCACCTAGTATTGGATTTGGAGAAATCCATGTTTTAGCTTTTCTTGGCAATTTCTTGAAGAAAGTTGACATTAACTTAAGTTAGTTTTTACAAATAGTAATTAATCTCATCCCATTTCTGTTTGTTCTTTGGTGTGCAGCATATTCTCCCACTATTGGTCTATGAATCCTCTCTCTTCCTATTTGGGCATTGAAATCTCCAAGTAATATCACCACATTTGATTTTGGAATTTTAGATATTTCATCATCTAGGAGGTCCCAGAATTCCTCTACTTTATTTGGGTTCTTCTTGTTGTCTTCGTTTATTGGCGCATGACAATTAACAAAAGTATATATTTTATTTTTGCATTTCAATGTCAAAAGACACATCCTTTCTGAGCGTGATTTGAATTCAGTTACATTGGCTAATAGACGTTTATGGACATAAAAGGCTGTTCCCAAGAGTGGCATTCCTTTCATAATTTTAATCGCAGGTTTACCTTTAAAGATTCTAAAATCTTTCGTTTCTGTCACATTCTCATCCAAATATCTTGTCTCT
Organism: Meconema thalassinum; assembly: GCA_946902985.2. Lineage (NCBI taxonomy): Eukaryota > Metazoa > Arthropoda > Insecta > Orthoptera > Tettigoniidae > Meconema > Meconema thalassinum. The sequence goes on from OX336396.1 coordinate 153,247,970, forward strand.
TGTACTGCTAAAATTTGAATTTCGTTTCTATCTAAAAGCAGTTCTAATTCCTTCTGTTTACCCACCTTCAGTAAAGAATTTACATTCAAAGTACCTGCAAAAAACTTACGTTTAAACTTAAGTCTGGAAGGTTTCCAAGGATGCTCCGACTCATCCCTATTGCAGATGTTGGGACTCCCCAGAACCCTAGGTCCCGATGCATTGCATAACGCAATGGTGGATTTCTCTTCCGAGCTGCCACCTGGGGTAGTGCTTTCTTTCAGCGGCTTTTCCATTCTGCAATTGAAATTGTGTGTTACAAGGGTAGGAATAATATTCCAAAGTAAGATCAGATTGTTAGTCTGAAATGATTTGTTTTCGTGGTTGACTCCAGTAGGTTCGTCCGCCCCCTCAGCCGTTGAGAAATGAAATTCTTCTTCCGCCTTTGAGACCGTTGACCGTTTTTCTTAGAGCCCCCAGCACTGATCGGCTCACCGACCCAGCTTCCCGCTGGGATTGGTTACCCATCCTTCCACTGGGTTGCTCGGCTTAACAGGGGCACCTCTTGTAGGTCACGTGCTGGAGTTGGAGTGAAAGAGGCTAGTTGGATTCTCTTGCTGAATCCAATATGTTATGGTTGCAGATGACAGGCAACGACGCATTTCACTCCCATTTGCCCAGAGCCACATGGACTCCTCCCAGGTTAATTCCTGGGACCAATGATATTATTATTATTATTATTATTATTGTTATTATTATCATTATTGTTATAGTAGCCTCCGTGGCTTAGGCGGCAGCACGCTGGGTCCGTGGTTCAAATCCCAGTCACTCCAAGTGACATCTGTGCTGGACAAAACGGAGGCAGACAGGTTTTACTCCGGATACTCCGGTTTTCTCTGTCAAAATTTAATTCCAGCAACACTCTCCACTATCATTTCATTTCATCTGTCATTCATTTAATCATTGCCTCAGAGGAGTGTGACAGGCTTCGGCTGCCGGCACAGTTCATATCCTCGCCGCTGGATGGGGGCTTCATTCATTCCATAACTGACCCGGTCGGTCGACTGGAAGCAGGCTGTGGATTTTATTTTCATTGTTATAGTGGGTGAGCCTCCGTGGCTTAGGCGGCATCACGCCTGCCTCTCACCGCTGGGTCCGTGGTTCAAATCCCGGCCACTTCATGCGAGATCTGTGCTGGACAAAACGGAGGCAGACAGGTTTTTCTCCGGGTACTCCTGTTTTCCCTGTCAAAAATTTCATGTCAGCAACTCTTCCACTATCATTTCATTTCATCTGTCATTCATTTAATCATCGCCTCAGAGGAGTGCGACAGGCTTTTGCAGCCGGCACAGTTAATATCCTCGCCGCTAGATTAGGGCTTCATTCATTCCATTCCTGACTCGATCGGTCGACTGGAAGCAGGCTGTGGATTTTCATTTCATTTTAGTAGGCATCCAGTCAGATACTCTTCACTTTAATACAGTGATTCACTAGCATTGAGGGTCTCTGTACGCCACTGCTTCATGGGAAAGCTAAGTGGCTCAACAAACCGGATCAATTGAAATAGTGACAATGTTTTGATTGGCTTAAAACTCTAAAATGAGCATCATGAAGATGTCACAACTCGAACGGTGCTTGTTCATGCGGATGATTAGGAGAAAGCTCTCACAACGTAAATCATACATAGAGAGAGATAGAGGTCCCTCGGATTATGGCTCAACAGGTGGAAAGAGTTAGCCTTTGCGAACGTTGTACCACGACGCCCTCATTGTACTGATTTGAGGAGACTGGTTAGGGAACGATCGATTCTTATGTCCCTTTGAGACTTAATCCCGCACGGTGAAATATTTAAGAAGGCGGAGAAAGTAGTATCGATTTTAACCTTAAGCTTAATAGATGGTTCCTGAGAGACAAAATATTTAATGTCCTTTGAAACGGCTACTGTTTCAGAAGATAAGGACTTCCCTGAAATACCCTAGGGAAAGGGACTTTGGAAATGTTCTTTATCCTCGTCAAGGGAAGTATTCATTTACACGTTCTGCTCGGTAACAAAGGAGCCTACAATACGCCATTCCATGGCGAGCTTATTTAACCAGTTGACAAGTGAAATAGTAAATCAATTAGCCAACGGCGGAACAAGTACCGTTATACATCATGCAGTCACAACATGCGCACATTCATTTTAAATAACAGCCACACGCAGAGATTCACAATGCATGAAAACGTAGCACAGACGAGAAGTCGACTCCGGACTTTCAAATGTCGGGTTACTACCCGCAACTGCTTGCCACGGTGGGTGAGTGGTCAACGTGTCGGTCTACTGACCCCAAGCTTGCAGCTTCGCTCCTGGCCGAGGTAAGTGATTTTTGAAAGGCGGCAAAAATTACGACACCATATCATACGATGTTGGCATGTCAAAGAACCCATTCGAATTCAGTAGGCAAAATTAATCTCGGGGGCTTCCGCCAACACAAAGTTCATCATTTCTCTACTAGAAAGCACTATAGTGTTCAAGGAGCGTAAATATCTAACCTCATTGAATTTGATAGTGCTTCAAGGAACAACGAAATTCGACATGCAAGCTACCCTTTGGGTGTCAAATAACACCCGAGGCCATACGATATTATAATCATTACTACCCGCAACTGAAGTTTGCACACGTGAGTATTAGCGTAACGATGATATTCTCAGAATATAAGTTCGTAGATGAGATTGGTTGGTTGGTTCTTAAGTTTAGGGGCTGCGACAACGCGATCATGTAGCCCCGTGTACTTTGGGTGTGTGTAGAATCTGCCTGATAACCGGTGTTAATTGTTATGACTGTATTAGTGTGTTTTATCTGTTTTTTACATTTTTATTTAAGTACATACTGCAACTTGGAATTTTTCAAATAGTTCCTACTTTTGCCGCCAAGCGCCATCATCAACGACTACTAGGCCAAGTTCAGAACTTAGCTACTAGACGACACCGCAGTCGGCTTTTGACAACGAATGTAGAAACCTAAGAGCGTTGTTTACATCTCAACCTATCCAATTTAGCTTCACACAGGTGTAATTAGTGGAAGGTTTTTTAACATGCCATAAATCTATGACATGGGACCGCCGGCTTTACTTCCCCTCCGAAGGAAGGCATACTGAGGGATTTTTAACGCTCTTAGAACATCCGACGGCTTTGGGCGGGTTTGAACCCGCTATCTTGGGCATAGAAGCTCAGCATGCTACCGACTACGCCACCGAAGCCGCTATAGATGAGATTCACACGTAGTTTAATCTGCAAGTTAGTAAGCCGTAATGTAGCACTTCGTAGCCTAGAAGTACGTAAATGAGACTCGCAGGTAGCACAGCTCACGCAAGTGAGACTGCTTTCCGATCCGCGTCTTATGCAGGGTGTTTCTAGGCTTTGAGGGCTTGTAGTGGGGACCAAGACGATTAAGTTGAGCATAGGAACTTGTGTCCGGAAACATACCACCGTCTTTCCGCCACCCGCAAGAAAATACCACAGCACACGTTCAAATCCCTCTCATTTTCGGCGCCACTGACAAGAGTACGTACGTCATTGAACGATCACCTGATGTCCATACCCCATACAGGTTTGTTGACATTCCATACCTTCTTCCACGACATCTCACGGGTGCCGCGTACTTGGTATTCCTTGAAGACGTACTGCATGAGTTCTTAGACGATGTGTCATTGCATGTGCGTCAAAACATGTGGTTTCAGCACGATAGCGCACCACCTCATATGAAATGAGTGAGATGAATAAAATTTGGCAAGGAGTTGGAAGGAACACTTCCAAAATAAGGAAATTGTCAACATTAACTTTCAAGTAATAAACTTATCAAAAAGCACGTCGCCATGTTTGATTACGTAATGCTGCCAACTTACTGATTGTACTACTAGGCAAAACCATTGGCCTGGATAAAGATTATTGATGCGTGACTACCCCTACTGTGCGTGACAAAAACCAGGGGTGTTTATATTAGCCTAACGCGGCTTGCAGGGCCGCGCTACCTAACCTTTATTGGCCTGGACGAAAACCATTGGTCTGGATGAAAGTATTGGTCTGGAAACAATAATGTTGGCACTCTGAAAAAATACAGTAACACTCTCTAGCGATAAAATACTCCTGTATATTAGTAACATTGGCCATTTCTATAGAAAAAAATTCGGATTTTAATAGCCAGGCAACGTATACTACACGAGTTCCGAAGCGACCGTAGCCTATTTAAAAGTACCGTCTCGATATTAGTCCAAAAAAGCAACAACAACAACCTTTTAAGGATGGCCGATGGATCAAACCTACACGTCTCCTATGTTCGGAGATAGCCTTGCGCCTAAGCGCGCGTTGCTGTGCCGGTCGGTAAGAAAAGTATAATTGATCATATTGCATACAATAGCCTACATATTTTTTTGCTGCGGAAATTTTTGTAACTTAGGTTTCAATTTTCGTGTTTACCTCTAGTGGTTGTCGCGTATTGATGTGTCAATGTGCCATAGAAAAAAATCAGAAATGATTCCTTTTTATGAATAACATCCTTTCCGAATTTAAAGCGGCTATTTCATTGTGAATTCTCAGTCCACTGTACTACTAGTGTCCTCTTTCTGTAGTCCCGGGGAATGTATTGAGACTCTCGTCCCAAAGGTTCTTGGGTCACATTCCCAGTTCTGCCAAGAAATTTAATTCTGATCTGAGGGCTAGAACGGGGTACAGTCAGCCTCGTGAGGAAGAAACGGGAAGAGGTGGGTTCAATTCCTACCTCAGCCATCCTGGAAGTGGTTTTCCGTGGTTTCTCACTTCTATTCTAGTAGAATCTCGAGTTGAATCCCAACAAGGCCACATTTGCCCTCTACCCAAATCTTAGCCCCAATTACAAATACACACACTAATGCAGCAGTCACAATGACACCGTTTATCAGACATATTTCACACACACCCAAGTGTACTAGGCTACATAACCACGATGTCGCAAAGTCCCTAAAATGAATCAACAACAGCAACAACGACGAACTACTAGTAGCAGTTTAGGGATTATCGATTTGTATACAAAGTTATTAGAAACGACTTAAATAAGATATACAATATTTAATGAGTTTTCTACTCGATCTTGTTGTGAAGTGGAATCCTCTGAAGCAGCCTGGCATTATTAAAATGTCGCTACAAGGGAAGAAAGAAGGGAGTTGTTGAAAACGAAGTTTCATCTCAGACGTGCTGCGGATATTGTTCCATTTGCTTTCTGCTTTAAATGTCAGCAAAATGTCTCGTAAAATTAAGTGGAAATAATGGGAAGATTTGTGACTTAGCTCTTGTATAGTCGTTTCTTTGATGACGATTGAATCAGACCAAATTATATCAGGAAATTAACTGCAAATGACTTGACATTCAACTCTGTTAAAGAAGAAATTCATTTCTCTTGGACCCCAGGAAATAAGGGATAATTGATTTTTTTGAATTTGAATTTGAATTTATTGTTTCTCTTATACAGGCCACTGAGGCTACAAAGCCTCTTTATGCAGCTCTCTTCATTCAGAGGGCGGTTAAATACAATAGAATAAATGAAGAAAGAAAAAACTTAACCTAAACATACAGTTGACAATAGAAGTTCTTGTTATTACATCCGTCCACCTTGAACATGATAATTGTATAGCTGATAGATTACAATGAAGGGAGTGTTTTATCGCTCTGATAGGAAGTCCTGAATACTGGTGCAATTTATATTTATTCCAGAGAATACTAGCTGAAATACGGAATGAACCTTTGCATTTTTCGGTTCTGTGATGAGGTATCTGGAGCATTTGTGCAGTGTGTCTATTCGCACAGTTATGCACTGATTGCATGGGAGTTAGTGTGCAGTAAATATAAGACGGAATTTTGAATTTTAGAATTTTTATCACAGTCAGAGCCATGGCATACTGTCTTCGTTCATTTAACTTTAGCCATCCAATCTGGACGTAAAATGGAGTTATATGAGACTCTCTTGGTACATTGAGAACAAACCGCAAGCAAGCATTTTGCATTCTTTGCAATTTTGTATTGAGGACCTCTCCCATATCATGGTAAATTATAGATCCATAGTCAAATATTGGTAATATCAAACTCTGTATCAGTATCTTTCGTACATTTTGAGGCAAATAGAAGCAAGTTCGCCTAATTTGATATAATGACGATGCAACCCTTTTCAGAATCATGTTTGTGTGATCCTGCCACGATAATCGAGAGTCAAAAATAACTCCCAGATTTCTTACTGCTGACTGGTACGGAACTGTTTGGGATGCAAGCTGTAAAGGTGGTACTGGGTCAGGTAGGGAACTGAGTAATTTGGTATAGCCGATGATGATCGGTTGCGTTTTTTCGAAGTTAAGTATTAGATTATGATCGAGTGCGTACTGAGATAGGGTTTGAATGTCACTGTTAATTAGAGCTACCTTCAAATGAATGGATTTCAGATCCGTGTGTAGATATAGAGAGAAGGCTTATACTCCTAGTTTGAGGGTGTGATTAGTATGGAAGTACTGGTCACAGTAAAAATGTGAAATATGCAATAGCTCGGTCACATTATGTGCAACAGAAGCAGATACCATCTACTGCAAGAAATTCTGCAAGGAAGAATACCCGGAAAGAGAAGTGTTGGCAGGAGACGAATCTCTTGGCTAAAAACCTGAGACCGGACTCTCAAGACATCGGAAGAAAGAAAACATCATTAGCTAAATAAGTTCTATTGCGCTCCATAGATGGGCATAACGATGTAAAAACGAGATGTTCAGGAAAGAACATATCACCTACTTTCTCCTCAATGTATGGCTATAGTTATAACTCTTTGTCCTTATCACCTCCTATTTTCTTCCTATTCGAAGTGCAAATTGGTACACTGGATTTGAGCAGCGGCGTTCAAACCATAGTTTATAATTTACCCCAGCATTTTGCAATTCCATCAGCAAACACTCCAAACAACGTAGGAATTCAGTATATTAACACCGACTACTTACAATAATTGAGACTTCGTTGGTATAAACGTATCACTGGGATAAACACTTTTAATATACCTACTGCACACCTAATTTTTAATCGCGCCTATGGTCGGGAGTGCGCTCTATCGGTACCAAGAGGACATTTGCAATTACACCGTAGGAATGGGTTCACTAACTGGCCGGTATAGAGCGCATCTCGCATCTAGTAGGCTGTGGTTAGCTCCCGTATAGTTCAACTGGTTGCTAGTAGATGCCACTCGTGCAGATGCGTTAGCAACTTTGTTTGAATTAAATATATATTTTCCATGGCAAAATGCACAATATAACGCTTAATTGTATAACGTCTCAGTACTCAAAACACAATAAATATAAAGAAAATAAGCAAAGAAATACAACTCTGTCAGGACTAGAGCCCTAGCCGGCCGTGTTAAAGACCAAAGATCTAAACCACGGAGCCACATATGTCACGCCAATTTGAACGTTATCAATTATTGCTTTAGATACAACGCCTTAGCAAAGAATGACTTTGACTAAACGATTTCTTCACTGCAGTATATTTCAAACGAAGTTCATTTGATACAAAGTTCATATTATTTCTATCAGTAGGCTATATTGCATGCAACATACTCAAATTAGTGAAATATAGGTCAGAACGAGAGATCAGCTGCCATCTTGTCTAGTAACCGAGACGACTCAGCTTTTTAATGTCACTTCTGCACTATAATATTACAGTAAAAACTTTTAATTTCCTTTAGAACAGTTAAAACGATTCTCGGTACGATGATCGGAACTGGTTGGTTGTTTGCATAATTCACACGGCCGCAATCATGAAATGGTAGTTTGGGCACGAGACGCGTCCCATATGAAGGTACGTTTTTTAAACCAAATTTGGTAAAGATCTGATGATTAGTTTGGTCGTGATTTAATTTTAATTTTGGTAAAGATGACATGACACTGAGGTGTCCTTCTCCAGTGCTATCTCTGTACCAAATTTCGTTCAATTCGGTTTCGTCGTGTTTGAATTGCTAGGGGAGGGGGATCGAAAGTAGGCTTATAACATTAATAATACTAATAATGGGCCTAATGACGTAAGAAGATATTCAGTGCTCAGATGAAGTGATTTTGAGAGAAGAAAGAATAAAGAAACATCATTAGCTAAATTCGTTCTATCGTGCTCCATAGATGGGCATACAGATGTAATGATAATAATCTTATTATATAATACGCTAAGGCTAAGGTGTATGTTTCACAGAACTCAAGCTCCTAAACCAGAGAAAGTTAGAAGGTGTGGTTTGTACCTAAATCTTCCAAATCGTCTCAATAGTATAGGAAAAATCTTGCATTTCCTGATAAGTCAACGGAAATATATTTATTTGTTTATAAAGTGTTTTTAAACAAATAAACAAGACGATAGCCCCTGGCAGAACTGTGTCGCGTACAGCTAGCATAGCACTAGTGCCGGGCGGGTAGTCTGTACACACGAGGCGCACACAACCCATTATGTGAGAGTTCTCGCACGGGTCCGCTAGTAATAATAATAATAATATCAAGCCGGTTTCCGGAAAGGGCGATCATGCGTCGAACAGATTATAAACCTCAAATCTACCCTCTCCTATTTGAAGATCAGGAATAAGAAATTTGTGGTGACCTTCGTAGACTTTAAGAAGGCCTATGATTCTATTGATCGCAACACCCTGATCCGAATCCTAAAATAATTTGGCCTGGACAACAAAACCAGAGCGATCATCCAACAATCGCTGACCAACACCACCTCGAAGGTGAAGTTTAGGGGCGAAATATCAGACACCTTTGTAATCAAGACAGGAGTAAGGCAAGGAGATGGTCTCTCACCAATACTCTTCAACTGTGTCCTCGAGAAGGTTATCCGTGAGTGACGTAAAGAACTCAATAAACAAGGAGTTGCAAGCGGAGTCAGACTGGGTTACAGAAGCCGGAACATCACAATTGACTGTCTAGCCTTTGCCGATGATCTTGCAGTCATTTCTGATTCATTAGAGACAGCTTAGTGCACAAGCAGCTAAGGAAGGACTCCAGATCTCCTTTGAGAAGACTGTGTTCATAACTAATATCGTACCGGCGCCCAAACACCTTGCTGTGGAACAAGGAAAAATTAAGCGAGTTGCAAAGTTTAAGTACCTGGGAGAAATTATAACACCTAGACCTAATGTATCAGAGAAAGAAGCATTTACATCACATATGAGCAAAATGGAAATGGCCTACCATTTAACTAAGGACATCTATAAGAAAAGATCAATATCCTTCAACCCAAAACTAAAGCATTACTGCAGTGTCATCCGTCCGGAGGTCTTGTATGCTTCTGAATGCCTCACGATGAACAAAAAAGGCTTGGTCGAAAAACTGGAGGCCAAAGAAAGGAAAAATTTTGAGAAAGATTTTGGGTCCCATCAAAGACAACGGGGAATACAGAAGACGGCATAACCATGAACTATATACTCATGTGGAGAAGATAAGTGACGTCATCAGGAAGAGAAGGATAAAAAAAATTTGGACATGTGAAACGAATGAGCCCAGCGAGACTGACCAACCGCAACATAACTTACTTTCAGGAGAGGAAAACAAAATGAACCTGGGGCGTGGTGGCTCAGCGGTCAAGCTGCCTGCCTCTCACCAAGGCGGACCGGGTTCGATTCCCGGTCAATGCATGTGAGATTTTCGAAGTGAAATGCCATGTCCTGTGGTTCGGATTACACGTAAAAAGGAGGTCCCGTGGCTTGTGATCGCCCGATTAACGGTCACGTTAAACTACAAGCTTCCTTCCAAAATGGGCCTGGTTCATTGAACTGGATCAAGATCTGAAAGAAGTGGAGAAATCACCAACAGACATTCAGGAGCGCGCTCCACTCAAAAGGAAACTTCAAGCTTGCAAAGGTTTCCAAGATAAAACGAGGCTGAAAACGGGAAAGATTTGTACCCAGGAACGGAAGGAGGTCCACCGAGAACGAATGCGGGCGTACTGGGCAAACATCAAAGCCAGTAGAAGACAGTTAGAATGACGCGGTCCATAGATGGCCTATACGAAATGAATGAATAATAATAAAACGATTTTTCCTGTCATTGTTTTACTTCTTATCTATGAAGCATCCAATTTCTATGTATTGAAGCGTTTCGCTAATACATACATGACGATATATTCCTGTATGCCTTCAGGGGTAGACTATGAGGCGTGCTACTTATATTCAGTTTACAAGAACATGAAATTAGAGTTTGATTGCCGAGGGCGCGGCTGTAAGTCTAGGCCGCTCAACGTGAATTTAATTGCTGCCTCCGGTTACGAGTGGAAAAGTGAATGTGACGTTAGTATTTTATAGTAATTATTTTCGATTCAGGTATGTGATATCTTTGTGACACCAAAAAGACTCATTGTTTATGCAAGTTGAAGGCGTATGAGTGCAAATAAAATATTCCTTGAGGCAAAAGAATAAACTCTACTACTTAGGCCCACTACATCAAATTACACTGAAGCAAATCGTCCAGCAACTCACGTGAAACGAAAAACCATTACAAAGTTCCGCCATTCAGTCATAAGGTCTATTTTGTCCCACGATTCCTCAACTTTCAAGACCTGTTTGCTGAGAGGCATCCGCTATGGTAACACTGGCATAATTTCTTTAAAGCAGGCGATCTCAACCTTTTTAGACCTTCATGCCATACCAAGTACCCGGGCACAATTAAATGATGGTGATAATAATAATAATAATAATTATTATTATTATTATTATTTCACACGTTGCCGGTCTATTAGACCACGCAAAGCAACCATGACTATTAAAATTTTGTTCTTCCTGTTTTTTTCAGTACTCTTTCATTCGTTCACTAAAGGCCCTCTTCTTTTCTTCGGTCCACTTTGGTATTTGGGCTGTAGGTGCTGCTTTCTCTGACATCACTTCCCACTTCTATACCTTGTGTCGAAAGACGCTTTTGTCTATGACGTCTTCCGGGTCAACCTGTGCTTTTTCCAGATCAATTTTGACTCGCGCCAGTGTGTAGTAGTCTTGAGCCGCTGTTTGTATCTAGGAATTTTGTTGGTGAGTCTGGTTTGTGGGAGTCTGCTGATGCGGCCGTAAACTTTTAGTCGCCTCTTTCTGATGTCTGCTGCGAGGTTAGAAAATGTATCTGTGGTGTCTCTGGAGTGAAGCCTGTATCCTTCATCTGTGTGTTTTGGTCCAATAATTTTCCTTATTATTTTTATTTCCCCTGTGAGGATTATTATTATTATTATTCAACAAGCATGCATCTCTCTGTACTTTTCCTATAACTAAGTATTTCATCCTGCTTCTTGGAGCAATATACCTCTCACATCTGTTTACTGCATTATGATAAAATACTATTATTAGTTCAATTATAACATCAGGACAATAACAGAGAACCTACGTTAATATCTTTTCTTGTATATTGTGTTTGTTTTTCAGGCTGATGCTGTGTCTGTATGCAATCATTTGTTTATAATATTTCCATTGTTGTTATTATTATTATTGTATTATTACTGTCTTCTTTACTATCATTGTTATACTATTGTTATTTTTGTATTGCGAATGTAAGCGAAATGTTTTATTTTTATAAGCCCTAGCGTAATCTTGTAGGGCGCTTCTGTAAAGGAGCTCTTAAGTTCTACGTGTAGCCGTGGAAATAAATCAAATCAAATACCTTAGAAGTGTTGAAATATCTAGCGATTCACCGTTCACTACTGATTGCTTGCCTCATGCAGGTAGGCTAAGATACAGTACAACACGTTTACGTGTGGACAGTCAAGTGGAATCAGCATCTTTCGTGTTACTCATAAAATAGGAATGTCATATTATTTCACAAAATGATAATATTTCTGACTGTCAAAAGTTGTACTGAAAACACTATTATTCCGGTTCTTGCAACAGAATTTGAATGAAGAAAGGACCTTAGGGGAGCTTGAGCTCGCAAGCACTTCTTGGCTCGTATGACGAGAGCACCAAATTTCATTTAAAGAGCACTGTGGTGCTCGCGAGTACCAGGTTGAGTACGTCTGTTATTTATTTATTTATTTCTCGTGTCGGAAACATAAAAATGTACAGTTGCTATACATATAAGGATAACATTGTCTATTTATATAGCTCGTGTCCAATACTGAGCAACATCCAAGGCATTCGGAGTGGCTAGCAGGAGATATTCCTTTGCACAAGATGAAGGGCACAGAGGGCAATGAAGCATGTGTTTTGTGGTTTGTTCTTGTCCACATTCGCAAGACGTGTCACCTGTACTGAGCCACAACTCGGGTGGTAGTTCTTCAGCTACTGGCATCCAACCGCGAGGTGAGGGGTTGTCTTCTTCCATAAATCCAGCCTTGCCTTCTCTGGTGAGACGGTAAGCATCTCAGATGTCCTCAGGAAGCTCTTTCGGGACCTTAGCCGTTGCTGAGGAGGATTATATCCATGCAGTGGATGGGCGTTGTTCTTTTCCACTCTTAGCCTCTTCCTGTTGGCAGACACCTCTCTGCGTACACAAGGTGGTGCTATTCCAGCCATGTAGTTGAGTCTGTTGGGGGTAGGCTTTATGCAACCTGTTATCAACCTGCAGGTTTCGTTCATAGTTCGCCTGTATTAAGGGATATCCAAAAGGCTTTGCAACATACCTGTTGTAAATTGTAATTCTAAGTTGTTCTTAAACGCAAGAGAACATGATTGCTTAAACGCAAGAGAACATGAATGCTTAAAGGCAAGAGAACATGAATGTATTTTTGTCCTGTTAATTTATAAATTGATTCAATTGGCTGAGGCGATCATCTTCTGTGCCACACGTGGCTAAATCGAATTCTAACACACACCGTTGACACATACATTAAGTGTGCTTTACTGTGATAGATCCGTGGCAGTAGATTTACTGGCATGTTTACGATCCTAAAATGCCAGAATGCTGGCGTCTCTATAACCATAACCGTTAAACGGGACATTAAATCCATACGATGCTGTTGGTAACAGTTTTTACAGTTAGCCCGTGCGAGGCTTACGCAGTAACGTTGTTGTTTTTGTTGTTGTTGTTGTTGTTGTTGTTGATTCATGTAGGGGCTTTGTGACATCGTGGTTATGTAGCCCCATATACTTGTGTGTGTGTGTGTGTGTGTGTGTGTGTGAGAGAGAGATAAATTTGTCTGATAACCTGTGTTATTGTGATGGCTTTATTAGTGTGTGTAGTTATAATTCAGATGATTGGGAAGGCGACGGCCGTGGCCTTAATTTAGGAACCCTTCGGCATTCGCTTGGAGTAGAAGTGGGAAACCACGGAAAACCACTTCCAGGATGGCTGAGGCAGGAATCAAACCTGCCTTTTCTCAGTTTTGTCTCACGAGGCTGAGTGAACCCCGTTCCAGTCCTTAGACCAGAATTAAATTTCTTGACAGAGCCGGGAATCGGACCCGGGCCTCCGTGGTGACAGCCAAGATTGCTAGCCACTACGCAACGAGGCCGATTTAAGCATTAAGAACAATGAAACGTGAGCAGAAATCTCAAAAGAGAAAACGAGCAAGTTATCAAAGAAACGTATTTAATTGAAATTGAGCACAATGCAAATCATATTTATTTACTTAAATAGACTGATACTCGGTCATATTTTACAGTATTTCTTTCTATACAATATTCGACGTTATAATGGAATGTGCTTGCAAACCAAGGTGGGTATATCCACAGTTTTGGAAATTATAAATAAAGCCGTTTGATTGCCGGAGCGCAGTAGGCGGATGAAAGTGGCACTTCTGCGTGTATGTTTCGTCATTGTTGACAATCCAAATTGATCGGTAAGTTATTCTAATAAAATAATATGAAGATGACCGCTAAAGTAACCAAGTGTACTTACCTGTGTGCATGTAGGCCTAATTACTCTATGTATTCGTTCTTTGCTGCAAATCAACGTGGGTATAAGCACTTCTTTGGAAATTATTTACTTTAATGAATATGATATGCATTGTGCTCAATATCAATAACTCGTCGTTATAAAGGAATCTGCTTGCAAACTTAGGTGGGTATAACCGCAGTTTTGGAAATTATAAATAAAGCCGTCTGATTGTCGGAGTGCAGTAGGTGGATGAAAGAGGAACTTCTGCGGGTATGCTTCGTCTCCGTTGGCAAACCGAATCGATCCGGATGTTTTATATGAAGGTGACCGCTAAAGTAATCAAGTGTGATTACCTGTGTGCTGTACATGTAATTAAAGAATGTACTAGTTCTTTGCTGAAAATCAAGGAGGGTATATCCACTGTTTTGGAAAGTATGAATAAGATCATTTGATAGTCGGAGCGCAGAAAGCGGATGAAAGTGGAACTTCTACTGGCCTGAATTGCCAATGTCCAAGGGCCTAACTCAAACAACACGTCCCTGTTGTAATCCCAGGATTTGGTACACACATGATTCATAATATAAAATCGCGTGCATACATGTGTATGTTATAATTAAATAGGATGTAATAAAATAACTAGTATAAAATTGAAACAAACAAAAAAAAAACACATACAAAATATCTGCTGAGGTCGGATTCGAACCGCCTAAAATTGATACGATCATCAGATGTCTAGCATGACCCCTAGACCACCATTACACAGACTATGTAATGTATGTAATGGTTGTGTGCCATTATGATTATACGTTTTTAGGATTATATATGGGTAAATCGCTGGAATAAGAAGATAGCCAGCCATTCCATGACTGGAGCGCTGGGTACTGCCTGGCGGATGAAAGTGAAACTTCGCTAACGTTCATTACTTAAGTCCGTTTTATTGATACTTGGAGTCATGAAATGTTGAATTAAAAGTTTTGTGGAACGCCATGTGTCCTGACGCTTCTAATGAATGCTCATTTATATAATTCCGTTATGTAGTTTGTAATAGGTGTTTCCAGCTGTCTGCAATTCTTAGTGAAATAATAAATAGAAGGTAGTAATAATAATAATAATAATAATACAATATTCATCACATATAACGTTGACCCAGAAAGTTAAAATTAGGCCGTCTAATATAATTTATGTAGGGTATTTATGTACGTATCTTTTTCCTTTATGTGTGATGAGTCTGATGACTTTTGAACGGTGTTGTAATTTATACACAATTTCGTAATTGCCACTTTAACATCATAGTATCTATCCTTGCTATTTTTTAGTTTAAATTGTAACTCTGTTTTCCATTTTGTTATCAATTAATCTGTGTGTTCGCTTTTTATGCCACACCTGGTGTCGGTTATTACCGCAGCGCTTTGCTCCGTTTTGTTATTTGACCATCTCGTAGCATCACATCGCAGAGATAGAGATACCTGCTATTTCACGCTGTTGTTCGGTGTACACGATAACAGCAGCTAAAAAAAAAGTATTCACCGTTGCTGCAGGATTCGTTTGATATCTTTCCGCTGGAAGCACACGGCCATTATTGTTGAGCCAAGCGATCCACGCGAGTTTTTGGATTCCATTACTTGTCGCAGTGGCACGTGAATTCCCTGTTTTTACGCTACCAACTGGATTTGTATGTACAGTAATTAAAAAAAGATATTTAAATTTACTATGTGATGATAATAATAATAATAATAATAATAATAATAATAATAATAATAATAATAATTGCGAATAGCTGTTACTGAATTAATTACGGCAGCACGACTGTACTCGGAGACAGTCGAATAATCTAAAAGGAGGAGCTGATAATTATACTCCCGAGATGCAGAGTTATATTGGGAAGTTCATACTTACACATTTAATATTGCGGAACAACGCCGGGGCCGTGTGATGTTATGTGGCATAATATCCCCAAAGCCTTTAATGCCATCTGTTAAGCTTATTTGTGGAGCTATAAGGGGTGTTCAAATGAAAAGGTACGAAACGATACTGTGGGTATATTTTTTTCGTTATTCAAAAGTATTCACCACAGACCTGTGCACAGGTATCCCATTGCTTCATTAGCCGCAGGCTTCCCTGTTCCCAGAAGTCTTATGGTTGTGGCAGGACTGGAAACGTTCTCCCTTGTGATGGTTTTTTAATGGACCAAACAGATGGAAGTCGCAGGGTGACAAGTCCGGGAAGTAGGGCGAATGCTCAAGTTGCTCCCACTTGAACGTGGCCAATACACCTTGTGTGACGTTTAGAGACGTGTGGGCGAGCGTTATCATGGAGCAGAATCACCTCCTTCGTGAGCAGAAATCTGATGACACCTCTCTGCTCCTCACTTGTCGAATTGAGCGATGTGAACGCCATCACTGCTGCCGCTTCAACTTCAACTGGACGGGACGGAACGTCCAACTGTCAGCTTCTTTTCTGCGTCATGTGAGTGTGCGCTGACGCATGCGCAGTACCACGCCGGACATTACATCTCCTAGATGTCGGCCTACGTTATCCCAAAGCGGCATATTCAAATATCAACCGGTTTCGGTTTTACGACGATTCGTACCTTTTCATTTGATGAACACCCCTCCTAATATTAAAAAAAAGCAAGTCTTTCAAGTAAGACTTTCTTTATCCAGATGACTTCCGCTGTTTCAACAATAACTAACTTAAATATGCACATATTGCCTGTACAAATAAAGGAGACACACCAATCAAATTAAACTATAGCAGGATTATTTTATTCTAACGCAATAAATGTGGACATAAGTGATTTTGATTGAACTCAGATGAACGAAATACTTTCGTTGCATGCAAGCTGGAAATAGACTTCGTTGCTTGCATAGTGTATTAAATACAAGATGATGTTTGACATGATCGACGGGTTTCGCGCAGTCCACTGGGCGGGAGTTGAACGGTTGTCTGCCGAGCTACCTTCTGCGTATTGTCGGTTGTCAGCGAGAAAGAAAGAAAGAAAGAAAGAAAGCGTAATATTTAATGTACGGTATTTACAATTTTGAGAAGATGTTAGAAGTGCTGTCCTTCGGCTAGCAAGCGTTCTTGACATCTCCAAATGAAGTTGCCATTCACTCGTTGCAGTTCGTCAGAAATTAGTTCAATTGGTTTTTTCTTTTTAGTTCTTCCTCGGTGCGTGGATTCCATTCATTCTGTAATTTCAGAAAGATCACGAGTTCTTCATATTTTTGCAAGATAGAACCACACCACATTGCAATAGTCAAGTGCGAGCGTTCCTAATACGCCACTCCCAGAGTGCAGGATTGATCGTACTGTGGGAAACGATGACTTATCGTGTGGCCTCTCCGTTTTGCATATTGTTGTACAGTATATTGCAGTTCTAGCTTTTTACCATAATTTAATCTGAGTACTCGTAGGTCATTTATGCATTAATTTACAATTCTACAGTAGTTTAGGGCGTAGCAATAGTAGCTGCACCATCATGTAGTGGGTGGAATGAGATTGCTTGTTGATGAGATTGTCAGTTCTCAGTGTCGCAACATAGTAGGAACCGTATATAACACAGTTCTTCTTTCGGATGCTTAATGCTTTCGTGTTTTACCAGTAATAGTGGCCTCACTTTTTAAGTTTTTTGTTTGTTTTATTTTTGTTTTTGGAGGGCAGAGACCATTAGTAAGTGTCATTGTAGGTTTGGTAGAGTTGTGTACAGCTGTTTTGTCTTGTATATATTTGCGTCTGATGATGCTCGCTTGACAATATTAACAATATTAATAATTGTCAATAAGGCAACACCAAAAATGGCTTCAATGCTATCTGATGTCTAGTAACTTGGCAACAATGAGTCTGCTGAGTTTATAATGTCGGATTTAGACACTCATTTCAGATTCTAAATTGGCCTACTAATTTACAATTAACTCGCGAAGTAATCGCGCTTGTGTAAAAACAAATTATATTCTCTTAATGTGACATGAAAATGTCCATGTTAGCCCTGTTCTTTATTGACGAAGCTGGTTTTATATCAAGATTTCTTTCATATTTAACATATTTTTGTAACAGATCTGGGTTTTTTCAAGTTTTTAGACGATTAATCTTTTAGAAATAGTTTTGAGAACAACCTTCTTTTATGGCAATTTTTTAATGTACTGTAAGTCTTGCATTTCTATTCATATAAGTGGTGTTCGAATGAAAAGGTACGAAATGATTGTACCCACAATGGATTCGTCATTCAAAAGCAATCACCACAGGCCTGTGCACAGGTGTCTGATTGCTTCACTAGCCGCCGGATTCCCTATTCCCAGAAGTCTTGTGGTTGTGACAGGTTGGTTGGTTGATTGGTTGGTTCTTAAGTTTAGGGGCTGCGACAACGCGGTCATGTAACCCCGTGTACTTTGGGTGTGTGTAGAATCTGTCTGATAACCGGTTGTGACAGGGGCGAATCCTTGACGGTGTCCTTTAGTTCGTCGTTCGATTGGAAACGTTTTCCCTTGAGATGTATTTTAACGGACCAAACAGATGGTGACAAGTCCGGACTGTAGGGCGGAAACTCAAATTGCTCCCACTTGAACGTGGTCAATACACCTTGTGTGGCGTTCGAGACGTGTGGGCGAGCGTTATCATGGAGCAGAATCACTCCCTTCGTGAGCAGTCCAGGCCGTTTGTTCTTGATGGACTTGCATAGGCAACGGAGTGTCCCACAATACACGTCACTGTTAATGATTCGTCTCAAGGGAATACGTTTCCAATCGGACGACGAACTAAAGGACACCGTCCTGGATTGGCCCCTGCTACAACCACAAGACTTCTGGGAACAGGGAATCCTGCGGCTAGTGAAGTAATGGGACACTTGTGCACAGCCTGTGGTGATTACTCCTGAATAACGAATACATTGTACCCACAGTATCGTTTCGTACCTTTTCATTTGAACACCCATTATATTATTATTTGCGCTGAGGAAGGTCACAATGTAGCCGAAACCGGTACAATAAAAAATACAAATTAATATAAGATTTATACTCTTCAGAATTTATTATTCTCTTATTTTGTTCAACATTTTGGAATAATAATTTAAACTTATTTTCATTTTCCCCCATGAGAAGGTTTACTTGCTAGAGAGGAAGTAACGTATTTATTGGCTAGTTAACGCGCTCGCGCAGAGTGTGTGTGTTTATGTGTTAATAACGGGGATGAAATAGACCTAAGCCATTTATCTCTTCACTAGTACTCCCGGTTTATTTTCATATTAAGCGCCCATTTATGATGACGTGAACCGGATAGTAAGTTGTGTTCCGCTGTCGGAAGACCATCCATTACCTTGTAAATACAGCAGGCTCATGTTTAAACACTCTGGGCTGTCGGTTCCAATCCGGCTTTCCCCACACGAAGCTCCGTCACCATGTGCTGCATAATCAAACATTGGGTGCTGATTCCTCTCTTGATTGTCCTATATAATCAAGGATATCCCTTAAACTACTGAACCTGCTCCTAACCGGTAGAGCCTGGAGTTTTATGTATATTTCATCCCTGCTCCGCGATAATCAAAATATTGACGTAGTTTATCTATTGTAGGCTATATTAATGAAATTAATGTTTTTCTATACATAGCTTAGAATCAGGAGACGTGATGATGCGCAGCGGTCATGCTGATAGTCTCCCACCAAGGTGGAGAGTGTTCGATTCCTGAATAATTATCTGAAATTTTTCGAGTTGAATTGTCACGTCCGGTAGTTGGGGTTCCTTATAAAAATGGAGGTCACCTGGCCTATGATCGTGGGGTTATTGGTCACAAAAACTATAAGTTTCATTCCTTTTTTTCTTTCGATTAAAAAACTATGTTTTGGTGTTCCATGCAAAATATGTTGTTGTTGCTTATTTTAGAGAGTGCGACATCGTGGTCATATAACCCCGTGTATTTGGGTTTGAGTAATTTGTGTGATAACCTGTGTTGTCGTGATGGCTGTACTAGTGTGTGTATTTGTAAATTGGAGATAGGATTGGGAGGGAGGCGGCATTGGCCTTACGTTAGGAACCAAACCAGCATTTTCCTGAATTGGAAGTGGTGGGGGGATCCCACGGGAACCACTTCTAAAATGGCTGAGGTGGGAATCGAACCCTCCTCTCCTCAGGTTTGCCTCACGGGGCTGAATGTACCCCGTTCCAGCCCTCACACCAGAATTAAAATGTCTTAAGCAGAACCTGGAATCAAAATCGGACCTCTTGGGTGACAGCTAAAAACACTCGCCTCTACACCACGCAAGCTAAAATGGTTGCGTTGGTTCAATTCTTGTCTTACGTCTGAGGTACGTTCGTACAGCTTGTACGAACGGCTGCATATACTGCACTTTCATGCAAGTATTTACGTCCAAGGCTATTAGGGAAACAATAGGGGATGGATATTTACCTAGCTATATACGTATACTTGTAAGATAAAGGAGAAGGGTTAGAAACGCTCACAATTTGCCTTTCCGATTTTATTTTTGTAACGATTGTCGTAATGTAAAAACAAATGTGTAGGCCTACGACGAAAATGGTGGGAAGTTAAATTTTATTATATATGAATTGCAGTCAATGGCCATAGCAGGGTATTTTAATTGAACGCCCGTGGGCTCCCAGCAAGTTCGATTTCAAGTAGTTCCAACAATGGCTACCAGATGCTACCGTCCACGACACCTAGCTGTGAACTTGGCTACTACTTGATGTCATCGCAACCAGCGCCTGGTGACGAACGTTGGAACTTAAGAGCATTAATTAAACCAGCATTAATTAAACCTAACATACAAATTTTGCCTCATACAAGTTTAGTTAGTGAACGGTTCTTTTACATGCCATAAATCTATGACATGGGCCCGCCGACTTTACTTCCCCTCCGAAGGAAGGCATACTGAGGGATTTTAACGCTTTTATCCGATGACTTTGGCCGGGTTTGAACCCGCGACCTTGGGCATAGAAGGTCAGCATGCTACCAAATAAGCCACCGATGCTGCCAGAGAGATTGGTGTTACCCTCAATAAATCGTTTATAGATTACCCAGGCTAGCATAAAATATGTTGGGAAATAATTCGTATGAACAGCTGGGAAAAGCTAGGTACCTCTGCCAGTGGCGTAATTGCGGGGGCTGATAAGGGGAATCAATCCCCAACAGTCAAATAGGCCTGATGAAAATATGAAACTTGATCAAGTTTTTAATTTTGAAAGAAACCAATTTTCGGATTGATGAGAAATGATTGGATTGTGTGTGAAAGCATTTCTTTTCACGCGTGTAACGATTTCTATATGCTTTTCAGTCGGTCAACACGATTGTACCCAATTGTAATGGATGGTTATTCCCCTAGAAAAAAAATACAAGAGATTAACGTAATTCTTTTCAGGTGCAGTAATGGGTACAATCGTGTTGACCGATTGAAAAAGCATTTAGTTATTTATTGTTGTTTTAAGGGGGCGAAACAGCGAGGTATTTTACCCCAGAAAAAAGCATTCAAATTTCGTCTGATGTATACCTACAGTACATATTTGATATTAAGACCCCTGTTGAACGCGTCCTCCCTGGTGGTAATTTAGAGCACTAGCTACACGGTTAGTGAGTATTTACCCTGAGGTATAAGGTACGCAACTGATTTCTTAATTTTTAATGATAGTTACTGATGTCCCATGTTGAAGCCGGCGGGAATCAAATTAATTATTAATTTTACTAATAGGAAATAAAGCTGTATTTATTAATGTATAATTACGCAATTCCAAGTAACGTCGGTCGTTACTATATATTGGATTTTATTTTATGATGCTACTGAATATTAATTTATGCGGTACCTAAAATCTCTAATAACATACAATTCAATTACGTCCTAGAGTATTTGCAGAGACAGTGGACTAAATTAGGTTTTGCACTGACATTTTACACGATGATTGTATAACTCTTAGACAATTTTGATTCGTATTTCTGGGGTAAGACTAAAGAATTCGGGACCATGGGACCCCACTTAAGTCTGGCATTGCTTGCTTCCATTTACTTGCTTCTCTCTCCTCGCTATTCACCTTTCCTGTTGACGTGCCTTGGTCAACTCTTGTTCTCTTCATACCTCTACGGTATTGGAGCATTAGCCATTGTCTCTTTTCTTCATGCTCTCATTTTTTGAGGGTTCGGACCTCATTATTTCTTTTCACGGTATATCCTGCCTTCCTTGAGATGCTCTAAAGAGGCAGGCTATGTGTAGCCCCACCTTGTATGGTGCAGCTTAGATAGTGCTACACTCTTAAGGGCTCACGGCTGGCGAGTATGTGGGTTGGCAGTCCCGAAGGATTCCTTGACTGGTTCCGTTCTTACCCTTTTTTCCAGTGGCTTTGGGGCGGACCCTCTCTTTCCCTTTCCAATTTGCCTTTCATGGCTCTACTGTCTTCAAGATCCCTCAGTCCTTATTTTTGAGGGGTGAGGGCATATGTTCCACCTGCTGTTGTGTTGTTTTTGTTCTTGTTGTTGTTGTTGTTTGAGTCTTACGTCTTTTGACTGGTTTGTTGCAGCCCTCCATGCTTCCCTATCCTGAGCTAATCGTTTCATCATTACCTAGCTACCACACCCTACATCTGAGGCAGTCTGTTTAACATATTCTAATCTTGGTCTACCCCTACAGTTCTTGTTCTCAACCCATCCTTCCATAACTAAGTTTGCTATTCCTGGATGCCTTAGCATCTCTTCTCTTCATTAGCAGTTTTCCGAAACATCTCTCCTCTCCCACTCGTCTTAATACCTCATCATTTGTTACTCTATCTACCCAAGTGATCTTCATCATTCTCCTGTAACACCACCTGTCAAATGATTCTATTCTCTTCTTTTCTGCTGCGCGAACGGTCCAAGATTCACTTCCATAGAGTGCCACGCCGCATACAAAAAATTTCAAAAATGACTTTCTAATTCCTAAATCTGTATTTGATGTCAACAGAATTCTCTTCTGTAGGAATGCTTTCCTTGCATGGGCCAAGCTACTACTGTATTTATATCCTCTTTTCTTCGTCCATCACTAGTTATTTTGTTTTTTAAGTAGCAAAAGTCTCTTCTTCCTTTAGATTTTCATCTGCCAATTTGACGTGCATAGGGGTTTCTGATTTCTTTCTGCTGCATTCTTTTATTTTTGTTTTACATTTATTAATTTTCATCATAAATTCTTTCCTCAAGATGGAGTCCATTCCATTTAAAAACTCATTCATTACATCTGGTGAATTTCTCTTTCCGGTCACAGAGGGAGTCCGTCATTTTGTGTAGGCTAAGGATAGGTCATGTAAGATCCACTCGTACCTAGTGAGA
This sequence comes from Meconema thalassinum, assembly GCA_946902985.2. Taxonomy (NCBI): domain Eukaryota; kingdom Metazoa; phylum Arthropoda; class Insecta; order Orthoptera; family Tettigoniidae; genus Meconema; species Meconema thalassinum. Next base: position 153,271,046 of record OX336396.1, read on the forward strand.
AGGGAAGATCCCCTCTTTGTACCAGTGGAGCCGTTTTTACCTTGGCACACATTTTAATAAAATGTGTAAATCTTGCTGATCTACGAAGAAACGTTGGTTTGCAGATGACACTCAAACTTATATTAGCCGATGACGTGGTTGCTGCTGATCTCGTCATCCGCTTTATAAGTGTGAGTGGGTTAGGACCAGCAATCTAAATTTCCCAGTGTACGTTTACTAAAAGAACTCGCTTCTTTTTTGAAAATTGAATTTTTGTTTTCCATATATTTTTAAATGATTATAATTAACTTATTAGTTATATTTATTTGTTGTTTTATTAATTTTCGGTCTTTTCACATTTAGGTGTCCACCTCTAAATTTGTAATTCCATTCTAGATTTGTATACTTAAATCCGTGTTAAAAGAGGCAGATGACTTCGCCGTTTCTCCCTTTAAAGCCCCAATAAGTAACTAACTAATTGTCCATTTCTTGTTCTAGCATACGGTATACAGTATGTTTGATGTAAGCCAATGGTTGGTTAGTTCGTTATTGAGGTTTTAAGGGGAGGAACTACGAGGTAGTGGAAATACAGTCGTTCTTATTTTAGTACATTTTCACGATCACCCGTATAGTTAGGATGCATTTCGGCATTTCCTTTATTGACATTTGAGTGGACGAGAGGGAACTCTGAAATGGAGACTGCTGGAGTAATTAGAAGTGTTGTGTTTTTAGGTCGGAGTTAAATCACGTGGATGGACAGTGACAAATTAAAACGTGTTGAAGAGAACAGGGAGAAGAAAGGAGAACATCTGGAAGAGCTCGGCGAAAAAAGGACGAATGAAGCTTAACTGGACATATATTACAATGGCGTGACGGATTGCTGAAGACTAAAACACTCTATCCAACCTAACATACTCACTGGCAATCTAGTTTCCAAGAGACAGTCTTACCTTAACCAATGATAATTGCCATATCTCATGTAATTACTCCTAAATTACGATTATTCCTTTATTGTAATAATATGAATATTTATCATTTATTGTGAAGCCTCCGTGGCTTAGGCGGCAGCACGCTGGCCTCTCACCGCTGGGTCCGTGGTTCAAATCCCGGTCACTCCATGTGAGATCTGTGCTGGACAAAACGGAGGCAGATAGGTTTTTCTCCGGGTACTCCGGTTTTCCCTGTCAAAATTTCATTCCAGCAACACTCTCCACTATCATTTCATTTCATCTGTCATTCATTTAATCATTGCCCCGGAGGGGTGCGTCAGGCCTCGGCAGCCGGCACAGTCCATATCCTCGCCGCTAGATGGGGGCTTCATTCATTCTTTCCATTCCTGACCCGGTCGGAGACTGGAAGCAGGCTGTGGATTTTCATTTCATCATTTATTGTGCATATCAGGCCATTAAGGCCCATGACAGAAAACAAAGAAACATAACACATCAAATATACAATATTTCATAACACTATCCTAATCAATCACACAGGAGGCATTATCCCTATCACAATCTCAAGCATTTGTTACAAATGCCGTTCCATTTTTCTCTATCCATTGCCTCATCTAGTACTGATGTTGGTTCCACCTGCTGCAACGTTCTCATCACCCTATCCTTCCATGTCCCTTGGACGGCCTCTTGGACGTTTGCCAATCAGCTGAGCATTGAACACTCTGTTAGGGATAGATTCCACAGCTCTTACGATATGTCCCATCCACTGGAGTCGTCTTCCTCTGATGATCCTACCCACATCAGCTTTCCCAAAACATTGGTATAAGTCCTCTTTTTCCCTCCTTTCCCATCTTCCTTGCTCACTATTGTAAATAGGACCATATATCTTTCTGAGCACTTTCCTCTCAAATGCACAAATGCGCTCCTCCAGTGTTTATGAGGTCGCCCATGACTTGCATCCATATAACAGAACCGGTTTCACTAGTGTCATGTATATGAATATTTATAGATATGAAATTGACCTTATCTGAAACAAAAGAATTAGGATATTTGACCCTGGTGAGGCTCGACTATTTTAATCCTAAAAGTAGTGTAACTCGAATGATAGAAAAACTAGGTTGGGAATCTCTGGAAGATAGAAGGACGAAATACAGACTATACGCTATGTTTAACACTTACACTAATCGGCCAGCATGGGGAGAACTAAGCAAACTTCTGGGAAATCCCACCTACCTGAGCAGGGCAGATCATCCACATTGAGTCCAGGTCCGACCACAGCGTACAAATTATGGGAAATATTCTTTCATTAATCGTGGTATTTGAGGGAACTCATTACCTGCCTCAGTCTTAGAGCCTTTTCCCAAACATATTGATGTGTTTGAGAGAAGATTGATTTTTGTTGTAATTACTATAGTTCACAAATTGCGAATTGTGGGTATTGTGTTTGATATTATTATTGTTGGTAATTTCCTTTAATTGTACAATTTGCCACCGGGGAATTACCCCCATTTGCAAATATTATATATAATAATAATAAAAATGGTCCTTATTGACAAAATGTAATTGAAATGGCAGCAGGAGATTATTATGAAGTGAGATAAGTTTACTATATGGTAGATGGTTTTTACGGCCGGATACCCGTTTTTTATACTAATTTCAAAACGATAGATAACATCAATGAAGTTGCCAAGGAGTTGGAAGGAAGTGACCATAGCCCATTAGAAAGTATCTTCCCGGCTTTTGCTTGGAGTTGTTAACGGGAAACGACGGCGAAACAATTTAAAGACCGCCGACGGTAGAGTTCGAACCCATTCGACTTCTGAAGTCGGAGATTGCCTGGTCTCATGGCTTGCGCCTCTGTGTGCGTAGTTACCATGGTCGGTATAACATACCGCGCTGAGGAGTGTTGAGTATTCCTTTTGCGTTTTTAAATAATTTTAAACATTGATTCAGATTTTCCTTTTCTTTTCGCATTGTATTTAAAAGTCCAAGTTTCTCCCTCGCATTACGTGGAGTGACGAATTGTGGCGCGCCTGCTGTTCCACACAATGCATCACTGCAGAGCACATGTGGCAGGCACTGATAGCGAGCGCTCCCTACCTGACAAATCAATTTAGAGAAACGACACCTTCCATTATTAGTGCATTTACTGCTACACTCCAAATCAATAGCTACTCACAGTTCTCGCTGGCTGTAGGCCATTATCTAAACTTGAGACAGTGTTCCCTTCAGAACAAGGAACCTAATAATTATTTATTTTGGGTATTCTTGCTGGTGCCCGGAGAGATGTGGAGGCGGAGATTTGCGAACATAAGCTATTTACGAAGATTTGCGGCCACTAGGCCGTTTGCTACCTGAGAATGGGATCAAGAAAACCAAAAATATTTATATTCCATAGGTTTGCGGTCTACTTCGTAATATGTCAATAAAACGACCGATTCCCATCACACTTTTACAGGCTTTGGACTGTCAAACGATAACTAGAGCCTATATGATTTAGGTGTGTTAAAAATCAGCTGTTAATAAGAATCGTCATTTTCTTACACATAACAAATCAGCTGTTAATGAGCAATATCATTTTCTTCCACATTACAAATCAACTGTTAATAACCATCGTCATTTTCTTTCACATTACAAATCAGCTGTTAATAAACATCGTCATTTTCTTTCACATTACAAATCAGTTGTTAATGAGCATTGTCATTTTCTAACACATTACAAATCAGCTCTTAATAAACATCGTCATTTTCTTACGCATTGCAAATCAGCTGTTAATAAACATCGTCATTTTCTTACACATAACAAATCAGCTGTTAATAAACATCGTCATTTTCTTACGCATTGCAAATCAGCTGTTAATAAACATCGTCATTTTCTTACGCATTGCAAATCAGCTGTTAATAAACATCGTCATTTTCTTACACATTACAAATCAGCTGTTAATAAGGATCGTAATTTTCGTACACATTACAAATCAGCTGTTAATAAGGATCGTAATTTTCTAACACATTACAAATCAGCTGTTAATAAACATCGTCATTTTCTATCACATTACAAATCAGCTGTTAATAAACATCGTCATTTTCTTACGCATTGCAAATCAGCTGTTAATAAACATCGTCATTTTCTTACACATTACAAATCAGCTGTTAATAAGGATCGTAATTTTCGTACACATTACAAATCAGCTGTTAATAAGGATCGTAATTTTCGTACACATTACAAATCAGCTGTTCTAAGCATCGTCATTTTCTTATACATTACAAATCAACTGTTAATAAACATCGTCATTTTCGTACACATTACAAATCAGCTGTTAATAAACATCGTCATTTTCTTACGCATTGCAAATCAGCTCTTAATAAACATCGTCATTTTCTTACACATTACAAATCAGCTGTTAATAAACATCGTCATTTTCTTACACATTACAAATCAGCTGTTAATAAGGATCGTAATTTTCGTACACATTACAAATCAGCTGTTAATAAGGATCGTAATTTTCGTACACATTACAAATCAGCTGTTAATAAGGATCGTAATTTTCGTACACATTACAAATCAGCTGTTCTAAGCATCGTCATTTTCTTACGCGTTACAAATCAGCTGTTAATGAGCATTGTCATTTTCTTACACATTACAAATCAGCTGTTAATGAACATTGTCATTTTCTAACACAGTACAAATCAGCTCTTAATAAACATCGTCATTTTCTTACACATTACAAATCAGCTGTTAATAAACATGGTCATTTTCTAACACAGTACAAATCAGCTGTTAATAAGCATCGTCATTTTCTTACACATTACAAATCAGATGTTAATAAACATCGTTATTTTCTAACTCAGTACAAATCAGCTGTTAATAAGCATCGTCGTTTTCTAACACAGTACAAATCAGCTGTTAATAAGCATGGTCATTTTCTAACACAGTACAAATCAGCTGTTAATAAACATGGTCATTTTCTAACACAGTACAAATCAGATGTTAATAAACATGGTCATTTTCTAACACAGTACAAATCAGATGTTAATAAACATCGTTATTTTCTAACTCAGTACAAATCAGCTGTTAATAAGCATCGTCATTTTCTAACACAGTACAAATCAGCTGTTAATAAACATGGTCATTTTCTAACACAGTACAAATCAGCTGTTAATAAGCATTGTCATTTTCTTACACATTACAAATCAGATGTTAATAAACATCGTTATTTTCTAACTCAGTACAAATCAGCTGTTAATAAGCATCGTCATTTTCTAACACAGTACAAATCAGCTGTTAATAAGCATGGTCATTTTCTAACACAGTACAAATCAGCTGTTAATAAACATGGTCATTTTCTAACACAGTACAAATCAGATGTTAATAAACATGGTCATTTTCTAACACAGTACAAATCAGATGTTAATAAACATCGTTATTTTCTAACTCGGTACAAATCAGCTGTTAATAAGCATCGTTATTTTCTAACTCGGTACAAATCAGCTGTTAATAAGCATCGTCATTTTCTTACACATTACAAATCAGCTGTTAATAAGCATCGTCATTTTCTTACACATTACAAATCAGCTGTTAATTAGCATCGTAATTTTCTTAGACATTACAAATCATCTGTTAAAAAGCATCGTCATTACAAGATCGGCTTTGTAAAAAGAAGGAAACTATCCCAATGCTTATTAACGGCTGATTTTTAATGTGTAAAAAGAAGAAAAAATGACGATGCCTATTAACAGGTGATTTATACACGCCAAAATGATATATGGTTATCGTTTTGACTGTCCAAAGCCTGTACAATGTGTGATCGGAATCAGCGTTTTTTTTTTAAATTTGATATTGTGAAGGTGTCCGCAAACCTCCGGTATGGAAATATTTTTGGAATTTTGACATCCCTTTTTCAGATAACAAAAGGTCTAGTGTCCGCAAAACTCCTTCTCTTCTTGGCATGTGTATTCCACGTTGCGAACACTTATTTCACAGGCAGACTTCTTGCATCCACGAGGTCTCTAAATTCCATTGTGCCATAGCTCATGTAATTACTGACGAATCGCTGTGATTCTTTCGTTATAAAGAAGCACAGCATGCTGATAAACAGTCGAATATTTTCAATCAAGTGTATGTATTCTCCACATTCATCTGGTGTATTTTCATTATACTGAAGATTACCGGTCACCAGAAATTTTCAACTTAAAATTCATATTTGATTCAAAGCAGATTTTACGTAAATTGGTTCTAAAGCTCTCGAGAAATCAATAATAAAATACTTACTCAAATATGATGAATTGATATTTTATTATTGTAATTTTAGGTAATACGAGCAGAGGCACAACATTGTTGCTTTCATCACAGCGAAGGAATAATCACAATTTAGACATAGGGCACTTATTGTTAGTATTGGTTACAGTAAGGCTGTCTCTTGGGTACAACATGGCGTGTTAGCATGCTCTGGTGATAAGAGTGCATTACCCTCTACCGTGATGGCTGGCCTTGGGGGCACAGCGGTAACGTTCTCGCCTGTTGAGTCCAAGCTTGGGGTATCGAATCCCGGCGCTGTCAGTCAGTTTTTGAGAGAGCTTAAATGTGCAAGAACCCTATCAGCAAATTTTCTGGCATGATTAAGATCCTATTCGGAACAAAACTCACCCCGGTGTCTACTGTATAAAGGATGAAAACCCATATTATTAGTTTTTTTTTTCACGCGAATTGACCACTTAGGATCACGCAACAACTTTATTTCTTTTTCTTATTCTTTGCCTGGAGTTTCCTCCTTCATGCGTTCACTGGCATTTTTTCTTTGGTCTTCTGTCCAAGTTCGTCCACTTCTCTTAGGTCTTCCTTCATCTTGAAACCCTTCTAGATTGTTCACTTTGCTCTTAAATACATTTCTTTCTAGCATTTGTGATTCTGTGATGTTTAACTTCTCTAAATCTTTCCTAACTTCCTTAATCCATGTTGTGGTGGTCTTTTTCTTCCAGAGATAGTCGAATATTTGTTTATTATTATTAGTATTATTGTTATTATTATTTTTTTCGATGAGGCCTGGCTATGTACCACGCGTCAATTTCAATTCTTCACTCTTTGTTGTTTTCTCTTCCGCTCTTCTCAATATTTCTTAATTTTTAGACTATGCCGCTTCTTTCTGTCCTTAGATCACTTCTCCCCTGGTTTCCTTCCATACTTAACACCTTCTTTCGATAAATCTCTCTGTCTACAGTGTCTTCTTCTCTTATATTATTAGAGGCGTGAAGGCGCAGCGGTGAAGCTGTTAGCCTCTCACCACGGCGGTCCGGGTTCGATTCTTGGTCTATGCATGTGAGATTTTCAAAGTGAAATGACATGTCCTGTGGTTCGGATTCCATGTAAAAAGTAGGTCCTGTAGCACATGATCGCGAGATTAATGGCCACGTAAAACTACCAACTTCCTTCCTTCTCTTATATTATTTCTTTCCAAATCTGTCTTTACCTCATGAATCAAGCTATTATTACAGTATTATTATTGTTATTATTATTATTAGCCGGCCACGTAGTGTTGAGGGAACGTGCCTGCCTCTCACACGGAGGCTCAAAATATGTAGGACTGTGATTATCATTATAGGGTTGCCTCGGATGTTCCTTGTGAATTGCTCGGTGAGTGCTCCCTTTTTCATGCCTGTTAATATAAACTTGAGGGGGGGGGGGGCATGATGGTGCAGCGGTCGAGCTGTTTGCCTCTCACCAAGGTGAACCGTGTTCGATTCCCGGTCAATACACGTGAGACTTTCGAAGTGAATTGACATGTTCTGTGGTTCGGATTCCTTGTAAAATGAAAGTCCCGTGGCTCACGATCACATGATTAACGGTCACGTACATATAACTACAAGCGTCCTTCCTTCCTTCTGAATTTGAATACTCGCCACGTACTTCCAGACACTTTCCACTGAATGGGTTCCAAATGTACCTTACTCAGTCATTTCTTCTTTTGGTTCTCGCTTCGACGTAGATTTTGTTGTGTTAGAAATGGTTTAATATTGCAAGGGTTACATGTTAATTTGTTAATCATGTTGTTTGCCGCGTCGTTTTATGATTTTTATGGTTAACAGAGATATATAATGTTATTAATTACTTTTTGGGGGGACTTGGGACATCTTGGTCATTTGCCCCGTGTGTGTAACTGTAATGATTAGAGTCCAGGATTGAGGTAGGTACGTCGGGACTTGAAATAATGTACCATCCCGACATATGCCTGGTTGGAGAGTTGAAAACCACGAAGGGAAACCACATTCAGAATGACCACTGTTAGAGCCGATCTTCCAGTTTTCCCTTTCAGCCTGGGTGCGCAACTCAAAAGTATGTGAAGGTTTCGTCACAGGAGACTGCATACTTGAAATAAGCACCTGTGAACATGCTGAACGCAGTATTCAGCGAAACGTCAGGACGACAAAATGTCCTTGGAACACGGCCTACAAGCCCGCGAAACAGAGATTCCTATTTCAACGCTGGTCGTGAAAGTCTAAATTTTTACTTACGTTCTCCATTGTTTGGTCTAATACTTGTAATTTTAACTGGATACATTTAGAATCCAGGTTATGAGTGGACATATAATGTTAAGTGGCCATCATCTGGGTTATTATTTCACGGTCGCATTTCTAGAGTTGCTCTGCGTTGTATCTACTGTAGACTACCGGAGTTTGTCAAGTTGCTATGAGCTTAAAATATGCTCAAGAACTATCCCTCTCCTGCGCCCGCCTCCACTGTGAACTGAAAGTATATGTAGAGGCGTACGCCTTAAATAAACTGTGTTATTGTAGTGGAAAGAACGGGCTGGCACTAGGAGTGTTTGCTGTCCATTATTTATGAAATTTAATTTTGTTAAGAAATTTATAATAATTATTGGACAAATCATTGGAAGTTTTTCCTCAGTTGTTATACTCCCATCAACAGTAATATTTTTTTCTTTTCTGGTTTTTAATAATTCGTATTCTCCACATACATTCTTTCTTTCTTTCTTTCTTTCTTTCTTTCTTTCTTTCGACAAGCTGCGTGGCGCACCGGTAACGTTCTCGCCTGCTGTGTCCAAGGCTGCATAATGGAATCCTGGCGCAAGGTGCGCAAATGCCAGAGAGTCGTGTTAGTAGATTTACTGGCACGTTAAAGATCTCTTTCGGGGCAAAAGTAGGGCACCACGACGTCTCTAAAAGCCCCAGTAGTTAAAAGGGACGTAAAACCAATAACATTATTAGTATTTATTTCTTTTTAGTGTTGTACTAAACCTCCCTGTAGGCCTATATCAGATTAATGTACTTCTTATAATGACTCTTAGATGTATAAGAACTAGAAGTCATCACACAGAGAGTTGGTTGGTTCCTCAGTTTAGGGGCTGCGACAACGCGGTCATGTCGCCCCGTGTACTTGGGGCGTGTGTAGAATCTGTCTGATAACCGGTGTTAATTGTGATGACTATATTAGTGTGTGTTATCTGTTTTTAATTCAAGTAAGGACTGCAGACATTCAATTTTCAAATAGTTCCAACTTTGGCTACCAAACTCCACCGCCAACAACTAGTTCTGAACTTGGTTACTAGATGCCACCGCAGTCGACTCCTGGCGACGAACGTTGGAACCTAAGAGCGTTAGTCAAATCTAACGTATAATTTAGCTTCACTCAAGTGTAATTAGTGGAAGGTTGTTTTACATACCATAAATCTATGACATGGGACTGCCGGCTTTACAGTACTCCCCCCCCCCCCGAAGGAAGGCATACTGAGGGACTTTTAACGCTCTTTAAAAAATCCGACGACTTCGGCCAGGTTTAAACCCGTGACCTTGGGCATAGAAGCTCAGCATGCTATCAACTGCGCCACCGAAGCAGAGTAAGTAGGTTAGGAATAGATAGATCAAAAATAAGAACAGATGCAAGAAAGATGTCATAGTTTTTTTTTTTTCTTAAGTCATTTTTCTATATCATATTTCCCACCTAATATAATTGGGCATAAATTCATATTGACCGACTGAAAGTCTTCAATCAATTGTAGACCTTATCAAGACTGACTGTCGATCTCAGCGTAGCCGTGCACATCAATTAATGCTAGCCCGCGCCCATCGGGCAGGAGGGCCCACTAACGACTCGGTGCCCGGCTTCGTGTAGTCTACAACACTTGCCTGCCTGTCTGCCAGGGGGAGTTGGGCTGTTGGAAACGTGGGTTAAAGGTCTATTTACACTTAGCAGTGACATAACCGTGACGTTACCGGCACGTGATCCCGCCGGCCGTAAATTCAGTGATGTCGATTACACTTAAACGTGGCATGATCGGCATTAGGCAGTGTTTTCCATACCACGGTAAATGGCGAAACTCGCGGAAGCTGATTTATAGATGATTGCTCTTATTTTGGATCAAGAGGAGGAGCAACAAGTGGGTTCATCATGCCTGGGAAAAGGGAAGAACAGAAGGGGAATTTGCTACTCTTTATATTATTATACTCCATATATTATTCTTAAAATCCGTGTCCATGTACTTAGGGTTGGACAGATGATACAGCACAGGATAATTGCGCAATTGTTCAATAAGTTTTTCATCATTCATTTATATAAAACTTTTGAAATGAGCCAGTGACACGGCCGTGAAATGAAAAAAATATCGGTGGTGGGACTAACCTGACTGTCACGGTACGGCGACGGTGACTGCACTGTTACAGCCGGTGCCGGGCGAGTGTGAACAACACCACCCAATATCATGGAAGAATATTTTCAAGCTCGCCGGTAGAAGCATGTGCCGGCCACGTACGGTTACGCCACATGGAAATCCGGAGATTGAAGGTTCGAATCCCGGCGCTAACAGCTGCTATCTTGAACGTATTTCGCCCCTAATTTTCCCCCATACTCCTTCCAGGCAAATGCCATGATGGTACTTTATCCAAAGTCCCGGGCACGTACCCCAATCTCTGACTCTAATAATCCCAGTCACACACACACTAGACAGGCGGTTTCGGTGGCGTAGTTGGTAGCAAGCTTAGCTTCTAAGCCCACGGTCGCGGTTAAAACCTGGCCGAAGTCGTCGGATTTTTTTGAGCGTTAAAATCCCTCAATATGCCTTCCTTTCAGTATGTCATAGATTTATGGCATGTAAAACAACCTTCCACTAACTAAACTTGTGTGAAGCCAAAATGTGTAGGTTAGGTTTGATTAATGGTATTAAGTTCCAACGTTCGTCACCTGGCGCTGGTTGCGATGGTATCTAGTAGTAGCGAAGTTCACAGCTAGGTGTCGTTGACGGTAGCATTTGGTAGCGAAAGTAGGAACTACTTGAAATTATCGTCAGAAGTCCTTCCTTGAATTATAAACAGATAACACACACTAATACAGTCATCACAATTAACACCGGTTATCAGACAGATTCTACACATACCCAAAGTACACGGTGCTACATGACTGCGTTGTCGCAGCCCCTAAACCAACCATCCATCCAACCATCCAACACACTACAGACAACACAGAAACACAGGATACCATATAAATCCAGCGCACACCCAAGTATACGGAGCTGTAGACCAAGTTGCCCAAAGCCCCTAAGTTGGATTAAACAAATAATAGAAATGAGGCGATTAATGTTAAAAATGTACTTGTGTTTTTGTTATATTTTGTGCCATTCTTATTAACATTTGCTGAGGTCTAAATAGGCTTTGTTTTCTATTTTGCATTAGTTTTTTTTATTTGTATTTCTCTTTTCTTTTTAGGTATGCCTCCTGCCATAGTCTGTGTCTCCATAAGGGTAATGGGTTCGCATGGTAAGTTAGTAGATTTACCTTAATAAACCTCGCGTTGATGATGTCCTATGCACTGAAATTTAGAAGAATTAATCATGAAATGTCAGTTCTCTACAATCCGCGAGTCTCTTCCGTAAGACAGTCCAGTCCAATACTGTGTTTGGGAAGTAATGGAGCTCTGTGTCAGTCCAGGGCTAATTTCCACTATTCTCAGTCGCTTATTAGCTCGTCCCCTTTCCACCCATCAGGGGTAACTTGTCCGAGGGATTATGCGTTCATTCATATGTTTTAGTATGATAGTGCTTACCTGGTTTGAACAATAACGAAGAGAGAATCGTCGACAGTAGACTAATGATTTAATCTCTCTTCAGAGGGTCTGTAACTTGTTGCTAAATCTTACTACAGTGTTGAATGATTAATATGCCATAGGCTACCTATTCTCTGTCACACAACTTTGTAAATTGTTCAAATCAAGCAATGTTAGGTGTCTTCCTATCTACAAAAATAAAGAACAATTTTATTTTTAGCCTACTTTTCACATTTTGCAAAAATGAGGAAAAAGTAGACTTATTATGAGATCAATCCGGGCAAATGTATGTATGTCTGTCTGTCTGTCTGGCTGGCTGGCTGGCTGCGTGTGTGTCCCCCTCTATCAACTCCTAAACGGCTGCAGCAATCGAATCCAAATTGGTATGAGTAAAGATCTATACCTGAATATCTCAAGCCCATATTTGAAAATTATGTCAGTGCTACCAACTGCTGAAAAACACCAATTGAAATTTGAGCTCCATGTTGGATAACTTGGAAGGTATGTATGGTAGCTATTTCAAAATTGGTACACATATAGATAATAATATTTCAGTTAAATTTCCAGGAGACCATGCATGGCAGTGTTGCCAAAATGATTCTAAGCCTGCTGATAAGTCCAATTTTTAAATGCATATAACATCTACACTATCAATTTCGTATGTACTATATGTACATAAACAGATATGAATGAGCGTATTCTTAAAAGCCGCCAGGGCTGACAACTGTTAATAAATGCTCTCTCTCTATTTTCTTATCCAAATACCAATATATCAGAAAGTATGCAAGCCGACAGCTTTAAACTATGCACACGTATAGTACCTGGCATTCTAGATTAATATGGAGTAACTCATGTACGTCAGTGCTACGAACATGATTCTAAGCCTGCTGATAGGACCAATTTTAAATACATGTAATTTCTATACTATCAATTGCATTTCAACCAAATTTCGTATGTGCTATGTGTACCATAACAGATATGACTATGCTTATTCTTAAGAGCAACCAGGGCTGCCAACTGTTAATAAATGCTGTCTCTATTCTTTACCCTAATATTAATATATCAGAAAGTATGTAAGCCAACAGCTTTAAAATTTGCACACGTATAGTACCTGACATTCTAGATTAATTTGGAGAACCGAATATACGTCAGTGGTGCCAACATGACTCTAAGCCTGCTGATAGGTCCAATTTTAAAATGCATGTAACTTCTGTACTAACAAATGGATTTCATCCAATATTGGTACCACAAGAGATCATAATATTTCAGATTATTTCTGACCAACACATGCATGCCATTGTTGCCAACATGATTTTACGCGCGCTGATAGATCCAATGTCTAACTGCATGTAACGTCCATGCCATCCATTGGACGTAACTAAATTTTGTATTCTGTCGATATAGATTGGCATGAATCTTAAATTTTTAGAAAAGTAGGCTCTTTAGTTCGTCACGGAGCTTCTTGTTTGTATTATTTTTGTATAGGCTGATTGACGTAATTCTTGAATTTTCTTAAAATGTGCCTCGCACACTTTTCTTCCGCTTTTTTTAAGTGTCTCCCGCTCAGCGATCCGTATTTCGCCTCCTTTTCACTCACTCGCTATCTCTTGCTTTTCGGGGCTTGCTGGCACGAGGCATCACTGGTGAAGCCTACGTCGATCGGTGTGCCTTATGTCTGTATAAACACTACGTACACTCGGACACCATTTTTATTCTTCACTACCTAGTGGCTTACCAGGGCCATCTGTGTAGCTTTTTTCAATCTTCTGATATTGACAGCAGGTGAATTAAGATGCAATTCTAAGGAAGCGTGGACTGGTGATAGTATTATCTACTACCTAAACCTTGATGATGATTGGTGTTTTAAGGATCAGAATATATAGGTCACCTGCCCTTACATAAACTGTTCTTATGCTGTTAAAGGAACATCGCGAACGTGAATTTCCTGATCACGCTGAAACAGTTCGCAAGAGAAGAAATCCCTCTCGGCTCGCGGAGGTAGATTTCATCGGACAAAGAAATATTTCGAATTCACTAAATTTGCCAATTATTGTATCTAGGTAGCCTATACCTTCAAAAGTTCCACATGTATAGCATACGAGAAGCCCCATCTTCCTATATTTTGGAAAACATTTTGCTCAACCCTTCGCGTAAGGGTGGGTCATATCAAAAACTCTTTCAGCTCCTTGTCCCTTGCGACGGTAGAGGAATGATCCCGTACAGAGTCAGTTTTTAAACTTGTTTCTGTTTATTCTATTTGTTTCCAGTGTTCGGTTTCTTTGTACATAAAGACGTCACAGACACCCAGTCCCCGAGACAGAGGAATTAACCACAGGCGATTCAATACCCCATGCCCCGGCCGAGAATCGAACCCGGGACCCTTCGGGGCAATGCCCAGCACGCTAACCTATTTGCCACTGAGCCGGAGTGGGTGGGTGAAACCGCGCTGGGGGGACAAGCGATTAAGAATATACACTGACTATATTTTAAAATTTAATTCTATTTTATTTTAAATTGTTATTTTTATTTTGAAATGTTTAATTTTAATATTTTATTTCAATTTAAAAAATATATAAATAAAAATAATTTTCTTCCTCGTTCCGTATAGGCCAACTACGGACCACGATATTCAACTATTTTGCTTGGAGTGGGTCTTGATGTTTGCCCAGTAGTCACGCATTCTCTGGCTGAGTTGTTCCTTTCCTTTGTTCAGAGGGCACCTGTCTTCTTCCATGGGGTTTTTTCCTGGAACTTAATTTGCTTTAATTTACTCCTGAAAGACGTTCGACCTTTTATGTCTTTTTCCGTAACTCCCAGTTCCAGCAGATCTTTGTGCACTTCTGTCAGCCATGGTGACTTGGTCTTCCTTCTTTGACAGTATGTGAGAAGCTGGTTGGATGCATCCTGGAGACGTGTCCATAAAATGCTAGACGTCTCTTCCTGGCCACGTCTGTAATTCTTTCAGAGTAACTATAGAGCTCCAGGTTGGGTCGTCTTTTGTATTCATTCCCTTCCTTGACTGGTCCCAATATCTTCCTCATTATCTTCCTCTCATGGATTTCTAGTTTGTCCGTGAGTCCTTTCCTGTTTAATATGAGGCATTCAGTGGCATATAAAGCTTCAGTGCGGATGTCCTTTTGATAGTGCTTCATTTTGGTGTTTTGGGTGTTCTCATTGTAGGTGTTCTTAGTCAGTTGATATGGCAGTTCTAGTTTAAGTACTCGAGTTGATAATGCTGTTCCTTCGGAGAGATTGCGTTCCAACCATTCACCCAAGTACTTGAATTTGTTGGTTTTCTTGATCCTTCCCTGTTCTTGAAGTAGTTCATGAGGTGATAAAAATCAAATTAAAAATAAAAATAAAAACAGTAAAACAGTTGCACAAAGTCTTGTAAATATGCAATTGGCGCAGATCTTCTTTGAAGTATATCGTGATAATAAGTTACATTTGGATTCCATTTAGCAACTAAGCCTACTTCTGCTCCGAGCATTTTATCCCTCTGGCTAGGATCCTTCGCGTGGATTGATGATATCTTCCCTGTGTGTCTCAAAGGGCTTATTGGTGATACGCTATACCAGATGTTGCCTTAATCGCAGACCTCATTCATATTTAAAGTTAGGCAGAGTAAGTCAGAGTCAAAGCTGTTCTGAAACATTAACTTAGTCGTACGGCATGTGTGTCACTTTGTACAGAGGATCACTGATCTCTTTATATGCATGGACGTTGCGACCTTTTCGCAATGCAAATCAAATTCTGACAAATAAAAAAAAATGCGGAAGAACTTGTGCGCTCTTTGTACTTTCATACAAATTGGATAAGCGTTATATATGGTAAAATTTGCCTTTTGAAGAGGACTGTTGACTTTATTTGGCAGCAGATCAAAGGGAATGGAAATGTGACCATGTCGTATCATTTCGTGATCAAAGACTTAATTCTGTCGTTATTACATCGACTGTAAATGTATACGGTAAGGCTATTGACTCCAACCCATTTGGTCTAAGTGTCCTATCATAAGCGATTTGTGCAAATACTCGGGCGGGCATGGTTTACTTTACTTTGATAATCAGATTCACAGTAGCCAACTGATAGAAATGCTGGATGCGTTTTCAAATTAATGTTTCAACTCGCCGTAACTTACTTGGTTTGTGGTGATGGCCTCAAAGCTTGAATTTTGGTTTAAAGAGACTTCGTCGTATAGAATACTTTCTATAGTCTCAGTTGGCTGTCGCCCCGGCGGTCCGGGTTTGATTCCCGGCTCTGTCAAGATATTTAATTCTGTTTATCTTTCCCAATGTAGTGCATTATACACGTGTTTTGAAAATGCATACCCAAAAGAATAGGAGATACCAAATGATATTATGCCATAGTTTTCAAAGGCCGGATTTACCCGCCAGGTTCCAGGGGCTATGGAAATGATGATGGGTTCCCTTTAAATCACACAATCATTTTGTCATACAATGGGTGTCTTCCTGATTGCGGTCATTCCAGATTGCGTTCACCTCATTGGTAGTCCAGATTGCGGTCACTTTCATTTTAGGGAAGAGCTATAAACATTCCAGCGCCCAGATTGCGATCACTTTTCTTGGGAGACCGGTCCGGTTGTAACTCCCCTGGGGTTTACCTGACCTTTCACATCCAAAAATCATTCACAGTGAGAAGCTGTTGACCATGTTTGACGGAAAAAAAACTTTCTTTTGTCAGATGATGACACACAGGACAGAATATTATTTTTTGCCAGTACTTTAGCCAAGGAGATGTTACGAGAGAAAACAGTATTTTTCGTTGATGGTACATTTACAAGTGTAAGCAACCAGTTCGCCTAATTGTACACGATTCACTGGCATTCGAACACCTCCTCCTCTTGAACTTAAAGAAAGTCACAATGGGATTTAAATACTTTGAATTCACAACGGTTTCATAAATATTGGTGGATAGAAATAGATTCTGATTTTATGGGGTGTGCTCAGCTGAACACTGAACTGTATTCTTTGGTTATGTAGTGAAATATTAGTTTCCCCTTGTTATCAACAAAACTTACGGAAGGTATGAGTCAGTAGGGAAGAACCAAGAACCAAGGACCGGTCTCCCAAGAAAAGTGATCGCAATCTGGACGCTGGAATGTTTATAGATTTCCCTAAAATGAAAGTGACCGCAATCTGGACTGCTAATGAGGTGAACGCAATCTGGAATGACCGCAATCAGGACACAACCATACAATGACCTATTTGCACAAAGGGATAAGAAGATCTTCGAAACATCTCGCTCTTGCAACATAATGATGTGTTGATCAGCGCAGTATAACATCGAGATAAAATTAGTACTTGTATCTTGTCCTACAACTGAGCCTCCGTGGCTTAGGCGGCAGCACGCCGGCCTCTCACCGCTGAGTCCGTGGTTCAAATCCCGGTCACTCCATGTGAGATCTGTGCTGGACAGAACGGAGGCAGACAGGTTTTTCTCCGGGTACTCCGGTTTTCCCTGTCAAAATTTCATTCCAGCAACACTCTCCACTATCATTTCATTTCATCTATCATTCATTTAATCATTGCCCCAGAGGAGTGCGTCAGGCCTCGGCAGCCGGCACAGTTCATATCCTCGCCGCTAGATAGGGGCTTCATTCATTCCATTCCTGACCCGGTCGGTGACTGGAAGCAGGCTGTGGATTTTCATATTTCATCTTGTCCTACAACTATGTACAGGGTGAATAAAACCTAACGCGCCGGGAATAGCCTGTTAACGACCGCAGCCAGGTCCGTGTTGCGGTCTACGCTGGTGGCATCGTCGATGGGTCGACTGACCGCAGTCGGACCAGAGGGGAGTCGTAACATGTAACCTGTATTTTACAGTAGCTGTTGAAAATGTCCACCATTTGTATTCAAGTACAATTCGTAGTGGTACAGAAAAGATCATCAGGGAATGGAGAACGATGCTACCACCGACAGCTGGACTGAAGCTTGGTTACAAGAGAGACAACCTCTTCGTCCCTTGCCTAGCCTTTGCAGGTTCTTTATAGTATAGCGGCTAAGACTGGTTTGAAGATCAACATCCAGAAGATTGAATTTATGACCAATATCAGATAGACCCCTTCTAATATTCCTCTCACAGACACTACCATACGAAAGGTACCTGCAGTTAAGTACTTGGGAGAATGGATTTCTGCGAATATGAGCGAGAACCTAGCCATAGATGCCAGATGCACTAAGTTTGAAAGGGCTTATCATTCCTGTCGTAGTATCTATTCATCTAAATGCCTCTCCAAGAACCTCAAACTCAGACACTACAACTCCGTCGTCAAACCATCTGTTCTGTATGCTTCTGAGTGCCTTGTAATGAATGACCAGAAAGGGTCACTCAGAAAACTGGAGTTAAAAGAGAGGAAGATACTGAGGAGGATATTAGGGCCAATTAGAGAGGAAGGAGGAATTTACAGAATCCGTCATAATGATGAATTGTATGAACACCAGGAGGACATCATCACGTCTATAAGTAGAAGATGCCTGACCTTTTATGGACACTTGGCACGTCTGGATTCTGAAAGACTCACCAACAGGATATTCACAGTATCAGGAAGAGGCAAGACTTCTAAGAACAAATGGATTGCGTCAGTTAAGTCAGATATGGAACAAACTCGTGACCAAGGAGGATATATGGGTAGAGCTGCAACTTAATGCAAAATTTTGACCCCAACTTATTGCTCGACGCAAATAGTTCCAACTGACAATATGAGATGGCGTGACGATGCACTCTCGAGCGCGATCCGTCCCCGACCTGGCCTACTCGCTCCTCTCCCCTCCCGGCCCGTGCCTTCCCCTACTCTATCCCCCCACCTCTACTCTATATTCCTTTCTTTCTTTCTTTCTTTCTTTCATATTTTAGTAATTGGTCTAATAATAGGCGATTTCTTCCCCCTGTGATATCAGGTAGAGAAGAAAACATAGGCTCTATCAGAATAGTTGTGGATGTTTCCACAAAGCACATAGCATGACATAGGCCTACCCCACAGATATGTACAAATAGAAAGAGTAGGCTACTATACTGCAATATTAAAAATGAATTGTAAGACAAAATTACAGCTGCACTTATCACACACCAGTATTATTTAATTGTCCGTGCTGTACTTCCTATCTATCGAATTAAGAAATATCACGTTTGAATTACGGGAAGCGTTGGAACAACCAGCCACCAGCACTTACTTTGAATTATATCGATAGTATCTGGTATCGTTTTCGAGCGCAGTGTATCGACTAAAATCGATGTGTGATTCAATATAATTCAATTTCTTCGTATAATATTATTCGAAACCGATTGTATTCCTTTTTAAGCACTGCAATATGTATTTACTATTGATATATATTCAAATATTAATTAAATATACAACATTAACAAGAGTACTCACCAATTTTCCGATTTTGCTGCCATCTATAGAAGTACAACTCAACTACATCGTCGTACGCGATGACAGCTAGCGTTTTTAACGTTGTCAGCAGGTACTACTACAAGGCAAGCTAGCGTTGGTACCAAAACAGCCTATAAAGTTTCACCCGGTCGCTCGTGACCGTCTGATGTTCCGTCAGGTCATCCGACAGGGCGTTTTCCCAACGTCCCTTACACGTAAGAAGACTAGAGGAGCTAAGTGGACAGAAGAAAGAAGACTGATTCATAGTCAGAAAATGAGGGACTATTGGAAGAAGAAGAAGAAGAAGAAGAAGAAGAAGAAGAAGAAGAAGAAGAAGAAGAAGAAGAAGAAGAAGAAGGCCACAACTTTACCGAAGAAGAGGTACGAGCCCCGTGGTCCTAAGTAGGCCTAAACGATAAAGAAAAAGAAAGAAAGTGGTACAGAAAGTTTTGAAAAACTCCTTGCAGTTTCATAAACTTTCTAAGCTGCTACGAATTGTGCTGTGAAATGAATGGTCTAAAGTTGCTGTACGTACAGATATCAGAACATTCAACTACATATTATGTTACAACTCCCCTCTGGCCCGACTGCGGCAGGTGAACCCATCGGCGATGTCGCCAGCATTGACCGGTGCATGGACATTGCTGGGGTCGGTGATTATAATAATTTTATTAATGCAGCCAATGGCCATGTACTTTTCTGTTCAGGACGGGTCGGGGAAGTGATATTGGAAGGAAATCGGCCGTGGACCTATTGAAAGGAACCGTCCCGGCAATCGCCTGGTGGTGAAAATGCGAAACCACGAAAACCATTTTCAGGACGGCCGAGGTGGGATTCGAACCCACGCTCTCCCGATGCCAGCGAGGCACGAGGTAGCGCGTTAGCGCTCTCGGCCACCGCGGCCGGTGGGGTCGGTGATTATCCCGGTGCGTTATGTTTAATTCACCATGTATACGTAGGTGATTCAGTCACGATACAGTAACCGAACTTCTAGAGAATCAATCATCATTTTTATGATGTTTGAGTCTTGAAAAGAGTGAGCCAACTAAACTAGAAAAACTATAGCGGGTTTGTTTCCTTCTATCATACATATTCTTTTGGTCATAACTTATCAAACTACTATATTTATGCTTTAAATTCCAATCTGTGTACGGATGTGCTTTTGAGCTAAATTCTAAATATGGATTCTTTATTACTAATTCCCCACCTCCATCATTTCTATTTTACCGTAACTTTATCTTAAATTGTTTCACGAAGTAAGTCTTTATTCCCTCGACTGCACATTAAAAGAACTGAATAATTAGAAACGCCCTGTTGCTCTTTACTTTGAAAGCGTTCCTCCAAATGATACCATATAAATTAAAACTAAGTTTGCGTAAGAAAGGAGTTTCTCAAATAATTGAACAGTTGTGAACTGATTTCGTGCGAATGAAGGAGAGCAAAACTCCTCTTCAGTTCCTACATTAACTGAAGTCTACAGCTGCTAATACAAGATCATCTACCTCGTAGTTTAGTGACTAGCATTCTTGTCTGTCACCGCGGGGTTCGGGTTTGATTCCCAGCTCTGACATGAAATATAATTCTGGTCTGAGGCTTGGAACAAGGTTCTCTCAGTCTCTCTTGAGGCAGAACTGAGAAGAAGTTGGATCGATTCCCAACTCAGCCATTCTACAAGTGGCTTCTCACTTCTGCTCGAGGCAAATGTCGGGATGGTTCCAAGGCCAAGGCCGTCTCTTGCCCAAATCCTATCCCTAATTACAAATACACACACAGACCACCTCGTGGTGTAGCGTCTAGCATTCTTGGCGGTCGCTCCAGAGGTCCGGGTTCGGTTCCCGGCTCTGCCAAGAAAATGTAATTCTGCTCTGGGGCTGGAAAGGGGTCACCTCTGCCATCTCAGCCATTTCGGAAGTGGTTTTCCGTGTTTTCCCAATTTTACTCCAGACACATTCCGGGTTGGTTCCTAAATTAAGACCACAGCCGCCTCCATCCCAATCCTCACCTGAATTACAAGTACACTCACTAATACAGCCTTCACAATAGCACATGTTATCAGACAAAATTCCCCCCCCCCCACTCACACACACACACGTACACGGTGCTACTTGACCACGATATCGCAAAATCAAAATCAATCAACAACAACTACAACAAATATACACACTAGTTCAGTGATCACAATAATGTTATCATACAGTTTCCTCACACACCCAAGTACACGCTACATGAGCACGATAGCGCAAAGAACTTAACTGAATCAACTTATACAGATGAGAAGAATTTTCCGACGTATCCCACCACTGCTTCAAGCGAATACTGTACTTTACAGGGAGGGCACTGAACTTGAAACCTCGTGGCATAGCGGCTAGCAGAAGTCCGGGTTCAATTCCGGGCAAATGAGTTTAGCCACGGTCAATGAATTCATCATCATCATCATCATCATCATCATCATCATCATCATCATCATCATCATCATCGCCATCGCCACTGGCACGACAGCCCTCCGTGGACTTTGACCTTATGAAGAAAGGTCTCCATTATTTCCTGTTTAGTACCGAGCTTCTCCAGTTGGTAAACTTAAGGAACTTGACATCCTGTCACAGCTGATCTTTGGTCTCTTGGCATGGCATTAAATATATTCTTTATCATTCTGTCGTCAGCTCGCTGTACATGTCCCACCCTATCCAACCTTATGATCTTTATAATTGTTGTTTCATTTGAGAGGCTTGGGCATCGTGGTCATTTAGCCCCGTTTACTTGGGTGACTGTATAATTTGTTTGATAAACTGTGTTATTGTAGTCTCTGTAGTGTGTGTGCTTGAGGTCAGGATTGAAAAGGAAGCGACCGTGGCCGTATGTTAGGGACCGCTCCGACATTTGCCTGGAGTAGAAGTAGGAAACCATAGAAAACTACTTCTAAGAGGGCTGAGGTTCTCAGTTTTGCATCACGAGGCTGAGTACCCCAATCCATCCCTCAAACCAGTATTAAATGTCTTGACAGAGCCGGGATCGAACTCGGACAGCCTAGAATGCTAGTCGTTGCACCACGAGGTGGTTGATCTTCATGACAATGTCTGGTTCATTGTATAAGTTGTATAATTCCTAATTAAATCTTATTCTCCAGGCACCGTTTTTCTTCCACTCGCCCTAAATGTACCCCAAGAGCCTTTTGTCAAATCTGCCAGTTGTCCCTTATCGTATTTAGACTCTGCACTGTATGTTAATACTGCTCCCTCGACCAATGGAGGTACCTGCTAGAGATATTCGCTCTCAGTTACGCCTACAAGTTCTGGCTTTTTGGGAGAGTTAGTGGCTAGCTGACCCACTGCCCTGTAAACTGAGAGCGATTAAGGGAACTACTCGCGTGTGGCGGAGCTCTTTCCGGTTACGGAGAGAGTCCGTCATATTGTGTACGCTAAGGATAGGTCATACAAGATCCACCCACTCGTATCTGATGAGAAGGGAAGACCCCATACTGTGCACCTGTGGAGCTGTTTTCACCGTGGTCCACATTTTCACCGAGTGTGTGGATCTTGCTGACTTACGAAGAAACCTTGGTTTGCAGATGACACTCAAACTTATATTAGCCGATGACGCGGTGGCTGCTGATAGCGTTATCCGCTTTATAAGTGAGAGTGGGTTAGAGCCAGCAATCTAAATTCTCCAGTGAACATTGACTCAACGACTTGCTTCGTTTTTAAATGATTGTTTTTTCCGTAACTTTTGTTTATTTTTATAATTTTTATTTATTTTTTATTTTTGTTTGATTAATTTTTGGTCTTTTTAAATTTAGGCGTCCACCTCAAAATTTTAAATTCAATTCCAAATTTGTATTCTTTAATCTGTGTTAAGAGGGGCAGATGACCTCGTAGTTCCGCCCCTTAAAACAACAATAACTAACTAACTAACTAACTAACTTAATACTGCCCTGTCGAAGACTTTGTACGAGGGGGATCGAAAAGTCTTAGCCCCTATTCTTTTAGCCAAAGAAATACTTACAGGTAATTACAAATATACGTACTGTTCTACGTACTTTACGCTATTTTGCCACATAGTTGTCCCATCGCAGCACTAAATTTGAGATCCCCCTGTGGTAGAATTCAGCCGGCTGATTGTTGAACCATCTTTGGACTGCTGTCTTGGCGTCATCGTTGCACGGTAATCGCTGTCCTGCCAGGAACTTCTTCAGCGGAGCAAAAACTTGGTAATCACCAGGGGCGAAGTCCGGACCTTGGTGGTTGGTCTAGATTCTCCCAGTGAAATATCGGAGCTTGTTGGCGGTTCTGGTTGCCACATGTGGTCTCAAATTTTCAAGGTCCGCTGAAGAAGTTCCTGGCAGGAGAGAGATTCACGTGAAACGGTGACGCAGTCAGACGATGGTTCCACAGTCTGCCGGCTGAATTCTACCACAGGGGCATCTCAAATTTAGTGCTGAGATTGGACAAATGACTGAACAAATGTGGAAACAATGATTCACTGTCCTGGCTAATAGTTTCATCTCTACAAAGCTACCACACCCTACATCCGAGAAATCTGCTTAACATATTCCAACCCCTACAGTTCTTATCCTCGACCCTTCCTTCCGTTACTAAGCTTGCTATTCATGTGTGTCTTAGTATTTGTCCTACCAACCTACCTCTTCTCTTCATTAGCAGTCGCCACAAACATCTCTCCTTTCCCAATCGTCTTAATACCCCTTCATTTGTAACAATATCTACCCATCTGATCTTCATCATTCTCCTGTAACACCACATTTCAAACGCTTCAATTCTCCTCTTTTAAGCTGTTTCAACATTCCAAGTTTCACTTCCATAGAGTGCCACGCTCCAGACAAAGGCCTTCAAAAATGACCTTCTAATACCTAAATCTATATTCGATATCAACAGATTCCTTGGCTGTGCTAACCTACTTTTTATATCCTCTTTTCTTCGTAAATCACTGGTTATTTTGCTTCCTAAGTGACAGAAGTCTCCTGCTTTCTTCAGCTTTTTACCTGCCAATTCGAAGTCCAGAGAGGTTTCTGATTTATTTCGACTGCATTCCAATAATTTTGTTTTACATTTATTAATTTGCATCATAAATTCTTTACTCAAGACAGAATCTATACCATTCAAATCCTCTGGTGTGTCGGCTAAGATGACTATGTCATCAGCAAATCTCAAGAGTTGAAATTATTTCTCCTTGAATCTTTACTCCTACTTTGATTTTTTCTCAAATTTCCTTCATTGCTTGTTCAATATAGAGATTGAAAAGTATGGGTGGTAAGTTGCAACCTTGCCATACACCTTTCTGGGTGAATGCTGGCATGGTAACTATATTAAGGTCATGGCTGCCTCCTACCCATATCGTAGTCTTACTTACAGATGTGCATTCTTGTACAGTCGTCAATGACACAAGTTGTCAGAAAAAAACCATTAACATTAATTCCGCAATTACGTGGATTACGAACGTTCGTATTTTGTTGTACTAATAAACATCTTGGGATGAGAGTTATTTTCGCCTTGTAAACACCAGATGAGAAACGAGAGACTCAGAGTGTCTTTGATTCTTCCCGCCCGTCAAAATTTCGAATACGCCGTCGACCCCAATCGGTTTTTGATCCTCCGAGGAAGCTGATGGATCAATTGAATAAATGTGATTGAAGCATATTTATGTATCGTACCCAGCCACATTTTCCCCATCTATATTTTAGTGCATCTACCCCTTGGGAGGTTTTTACTTCCGGATGCCCTTCCTGGCGTCAACTTCGTCAGAGGAGTTAATGAGAGTTGAAATGAAAAAAAAAAACATGAAGGGAACTATGTTAGGAGTTGGAAGAAATCGACCGTCTTCTCTTGGAAGGTAACCTCGAAGCGTAGCCGTCCGCGTTAAATCGCACAACACGACTCGGATGGGGAGCTGCAGCAAGTCCGGAGATCGGAGATTCGCATTCCGGTCCTGACACCGGTAATGTAAGTGTGGATTTCCCCGTTTCTTTTCGAACACCCCGTCTGGGCAAATGCCGGCATAATACGGTATTTCATGTTCAGGGTCACCTAAGCGATTCCCGACCCTAATAATTACTTAGTCCCGTGGCGTAGCCGTGGTCGTTAAATCGCGCACCACGACCGCGTGGGCAGCTGCAGCAATTCCAGATATCGTTAGGCTCGAATCCCAGTGGCTATCCTGAGTGTGGTTTCCCCCAGGTTTTTTCATACTCCCTCCAGGTGTTTGTTTGTGTGTGTGTGGGGTGGGGGGAGGGTGCGTTGCAACATCGTGGTCATGTAGCCCCATGTACTTGGGTGTGTGTAGAATTCGTCTGATAACCTGTGCCCATGTGATGTCTGTACTAGTGTGTGTATTTGTAATTGAGGTAGGATTTGGGTTGAAAGCGGCCCTGGCCTTAAGTTAGGTTCTATCCAGGCATTTGCCTGGAGCAGAAGAGGGAAACCTCGGAAAACCAATTCCCGAATGACTGAGGTAGGAATCAAACCCGTCTCTTCTCAGTTTTTCCTCTCGAAGTCGCGTTCACTCCATTCCAGCCGTCAGATATTTCTTGGCAGAGCCGGGAATCGAACCCGCGGTGATAGCCATGAATGCTAGCCACTACGTAACGAAGCGGACCTCATTTTAAGTCCCGGGACACCTACCCCCCCCCTCCCTGTTGCTAATACAGCTACTAACACTACTACAGTCATCACATAAACACAGGTTCAGACAAATTCAACACACACCCAACTGTACGGGGCTGATGACCAAGATTTACCAAACCTATAAAAAGAATTAACATGAACATCTTGTTAGGTACCGTCCCGGCATTTGCCTGGATTTGAAACTGGCAAATTATAGAAACCATTTGAATGATGATGATGATGATAATTGTTGTTTTAAGGGGCCTAACATCTAGGTTATCGGCCCCTGAAAAGAAACCATTTGAATGACACCCAACAGTAGGGTTCGAAGCCACTTGTTTCTCGAGTGCCTTGTACCTTAGCGCGCGTAGTGACCTCTGCTGATTCTATCTACATGTTATAATGTTTACGTTAATTTGTTCATTCGGTGGTAGTTTATTGTACCAATCAGTTCACAATTTTCCGTTTGTGTGATGTCCTTTGTTCCAAATTTCTTCAGTGATGTACTGTGTTGTTTTACAAATTATTTTCATAGCTGCTCGTGTGTTTGTTTACACGCTACCTGAACAAGTTCAGCTGTTTCAAGCAATTAAAAGTAATGTTTACTCAAAACCTGTATGTGTGTGTTTTGTAGCCTATTGTACTCGCCCTTGAGAGCTGGAGGCGATTTGAAAAAACTGAAACGCAAAACAACACAAAAACCTCTTCTAACTATAACAGTCATTAAACTGAATTAGGCATAGTTTTAAATTCATCGTGGTTACATACAATGTATAACACATAGAGTAGAGTGGGGCAAAAGTCCGCGTGGGTCAAGAGTCCTATATTTAAATTTCAGAAAGATATCACAGAAGTTGGCAAGACTGTTACTGCCATTTTGTGTATCCTGTTGTGCTAGTAGCCTGTAGAAGACGTTGCTGGAGTGTGCTGAATTATACTGGAAATATGAGGTAAGTTTCCATTTTCGTCTCTTTGATATAATATTTGCGTCTCAGCATTTAAGGATTTTGTGATAGAGATCATTAGTTTGGGGTAATCGCACTTCTATATACCTACAGCTTATTTCCTTGTTGACATGTTCAAATATAAAGAGTTCCTTGTTTCTTCAAGAGATAGCAGCACTAGTCTCGTTTGTGTCTCATAACTAGGGCCCGGATTTATATGCACTAAAAAAAACTGAAAATATGCACTAAAAAGTTAGAATATATGCACGGAAATTAATGAAATATGCACTTAAAACATGCAATTTTATTCACTCACCTATTTACAGGTATCATTTGTTGCAAAAAGAAGCATCACAAAAGATAACTAGTAGTCTTTCAATGTTTTCTGGAGACAAACTATGTCTATTGTCCGTCAAAATGAGTTTATAGACTGAGAATGATCGTTCTACATCAACTGACGTGATTGGACAGTACTTATACACGGGCACCAAAGTTTCGGAGCATACATCTGGCAAGGATACCCTAGTTCCACTCAAGTATTGACTAATTAACTTAATCTTCTTCAGTCTTGGGTTCGAATTCAACACCTTTTCTAACTTGCATTTAATCTTCTCTCCAATTTCGACTGGAGCGGAATTCAATGAAGATGCAGCTTTCTCAACGAGATCAAGTGATTCATGGAGGGAAGTACCAGAAGATTCTAAGCTCTCAATGGCTTTTGGAAGTTTAGAAAAATGTGCCTGAATGAAATTCACATCTTGATAAACAGTAGCGGTTTCAAACACAACTTTTGCATCACGGACACACGCAATATGCTCATCTTCAAGTTTTGTAACCACTTCTTTTACTTCATTAAAATTCTCCTGATAAAATGATACTGCAAATAACCATGTCCCCCACCTAGTTAGGACATGTTCAGGTGGCAAAGGAACTTCAGGTAGACAATCTTTGTAGAACTGGGCACGAGCTGGTGCTTTCAGAAACAGCTTCTTCCCACATCCAATTAAATTGTTAACAGCTGGAAACTGTGTGCGTATTTCTTCTGCAATGCGGTGTAATCCGTGCGCTAAACAGGTTACGTGTATGAGTTTCGGATAAAATACTTGGAGGGCCTTTCCTGCTTTCAACATATACGAAGCTGCATCTGTGAGCAGTACAAGCACTTTACAACAATTATCCTCAATTTCAGATGGCCACAATAGTCGCAGAGAATCATTTACAAATCTTGCTATTGTGCTATGGTTGGTTTTCTCTAGTACTTTACAAACAAGAAGATGCGGCTTACCGGGTTCGTCTGGATGTAACTTACCAACCACGAAATTTGCTATGAAACGGCCACATGAATCCGTTGTCTCATCCACCGATATCCAGACATAGTTCCTTCCGACATCTGAACGGATCAATTCCAGGGTAGATTCATATAGCGGAGGTAGGTAATTTTTCCTAAGAGTTGATTCATCTGGTATTTTTTGATTTACACAATATTTCTCAAGAAATGATCGCAGAACTGGATTGTTTAATTTATTCCATGGAATGTTGCTGGATACGAAAGCCCTACAAAGATCATTTGAAAATGTATTAAGAATACCGGACTTAGGCTTTACCTGCGTAAGAAGTAGTTGTTGTGGTGTACTGTTCTTCTCCTCCTTTGCTTTAATATATGCAGTTGTTTTTGAATGCTGTTCAAGCTGAAATTTCTTTTCACATTTTACTTCCTTTGAGCAAACTTGACAGTACTCTATGATACCATCTGTTGAATAGTCCCTATTACCTGACACCCACTGATTTAGTAAATCTCTTCTCCTGCTCTTTTCCTTAGGCATTTTTAGAAACTAACACTTGAGATGCAGGGCATTAAACTGGAACGTAACTAGTGAACTGAAGATACTTCTGTCCTGACCAATTGCCCAACCCCCTGAGATTATTATCTACTGTGGTAGAGAAAAGAATTCCGGAAGTCCAGCTAGCCTGCCTACCCATACCTAAGCTATCTGTTGCCATTGTCAGTTGTGAAAGTAAAGTGCCGTTACACAGAGAGTCGAAAACACCAATTAGTGAGGGATGCACATAATATAGGCAACTAGCTAGGGATGCACAAAACAGATTTATTTTAGTAGTTCTTGTAATTGTCCTTAAATTCAAACCTATATACCGGAATAATCTGTTACGTCTAGAATATGCACTAAACCTCAAAATATGCATATGCATTTTTTAAAAATCCGGGCCCTACTCATAACCAATATGGGGCAACAGTCCGCATTTAACTGGGGGCAAGAGTCCGCATGCGTACTCTTGCCCCATTCATATTTTTGTTATGTGTAATGCATTGCTGCTGCTAAATGATTGTAGCCACGAGTATTTAGGGTACAAAATTGAAAAATACGGATAGTTAAGAATATTGATTAACTTAGGCATACCTTTGAGAGCGTTATTATTGAATATCTACATTTGTTTTGGGGAATATAAGCGAAAGACTAGGAGGAACGTCTGCACTCCTGAGATGCTGGCAGCTGCAAAATCAAAACTGGCAGCGGGAATTTCAAAACGACAGGTAGCTAAGGATTTAGGAATAGACGAATCTACACTTCGCAAACGTCTGAAGAGCGGTCACGGCGTTTCATCACTGGGTAGGTTCCAGTCTGTTTTAATGAAGTAATGGAAACAGAATTAGCGCAGCACTGCAGAGATTTAGATGGAATGTTCTATGATTTAACATTGAAGTCTTTGCGGAGACTTGGATACGATTTTGCTGCAGCCAACAACATTCCTCATCCATTCGATGCCAGTACAAAAATGGCTGGCAAAGACTGGGCATATAAATTCATAAAAACCTATAAACTGTCACTGAGGACTCCACAACAGACCAGCATTGCAAGAATGATGGGCTGTAATAAAGTTCAAATCAATAGATTCTTTGATAACCTGTCGATCTTGTATAGCAATCACCATTTTCCAGCAAGTCGTATTTTTAATATGGATGAAAGTGGAATATCTACTGTTCCTAACAGAGTGTCTAAGGTGCTCAGTACTAAAGGTAAGAAACTTGTAGGGAAAGCAGCTTCTGCGGAACGTGGCCAGTTAGTAACCGTTGTCTGTGCTCTCAGTGCTGCCGGAAACTATGTGCCACCTGCCATAATATTCCCCAGGAAAAGAATGAAAGCCGAGTTACTGGTGGTGCACCCCCTGAATCCACTGGAATGTGTTCTGGTTCTGGGTACATTAACTCAGAACTTTTTATCGAATGGCTGCATCATTTTCAAGAACATATTAGAGCTACTCCAGAAAACCCCGCCCTACTTATTCTTGACAATCATTCATCACATGTTACTTTGGAAGCTGTTACATTTTGTCGATCCAAAAATCTTCACCTTCTCACAATACCACCGCACAGCAGTCACAAAGTTCAGCCACTGGACAGATGTTACTTCAAGTCATTGAAGGACTTTTACTCTGATGAGTGTGACAAATGGATGCTTACCAACCCAGGCAGGCAAATTACACACTACCAGGTTGCATCGCTCTTTGGAAAAGCATATGAACGTTGCTCCACTATGGGGAGGGCTATTAAAGCATTCAAAGCTTGCGGCATATGGCCAATTGACCGTGATGTAATTACGGAAGAGGATTTCCTGCCATCAAAGGTGACCGACATCCCTGCATATGAAGTAAATCAGGAATCGGTGAAAGACATCAGTTTAACGACTAGCGTAGAGTCTGAACAACCATGTTGCACGAAGAACTTAAGCCCTATTTGTGACTCCACAACTGAACCCATGAATAGTGGAAATGATCAACAGCCGTGTTGCTCCAAGGATTTAAACCCTGTGAGTGAACTCTGCAGTCGACCAATATCTCTTCAAAAGTCGCCTACTTCCCCGCGGGAAATTCTTCCTCTTCCGAGTAGATCAGAGAAACAAAAGAGAATGTCTAAAGGGAAAAAATCTGAAATTTTATCTGGTTCACCATATAAAGATAGATTACAAAAGGAGAAAGACGAAAAGGAAATCAAGCCACTCCGTCAAAAGACTGCAAAACGTAATCTAACCCAAGGAAAAAATCTACAGAAGAATTCAAAAATAAGCAAGTCTCTAGATGTCGGGTGTTCAGGTTGTCAGGAACAGTATGAGGATCCTCCATGCGAAGATTGGATTCAGTGCGAGAAGTGTAAGGAATGGAAGCCTCCGTGGCTTAGGCGGCAGCGCGCCGGCCTCTCACCGCTGGGTCCGTGGTTCAAATCCCGGTCACTCCATGTGAGATCTGTGCTGGACAAAACGGAGGCAGACAGGTTTTTATCCGGGTACTCCGGTTTTCCCTGTCAAAATTTCATTCCAGCAACACTCTCCACTATCATTTCATTCCATCTGTCATTCATTTAATCATTGCCCCAGAGGAGTGCGTCAGGCCTCGGCAGCCGGCACAGTTCATATCCTCGCCGCTAGATGGGGGCTTCATTCATTCCATTCCTGACCCGGTCGGAGACTGGAAGCAGGCTGTGGATTTTCATTTCAAGTGTAAGGAATGGTGGCATGAAGCATGCACGGCGTATGAAGACGAAGGTCGATTTGTATGTGACCTGTGCTAAGTGCGGACTTTTACCTCAACACAAAAGGACTTTTGCCCCGCATGTGGGGTAAGAATCCCTTTTTACAACATTGCCATTTTACTGTTGTCATAATCCAGGAATTCATTTTTTTTCTCTTTATGTAGTATTATTAATAAAATCACATAGTTAGCTCTCTCTTAAGAATGTTGTGACTGATCATATGAACACCCCCAACCAGTTGCAAGTCCTTGATCCTTTAGTGCGTACACTTGCCCCACTCGACTCTATAGATGGCCATGCCGTGGACGTAGTTTAGTGCTCGCTTGCCAGGTAGGAGAGACCGATCCAGCTGAACACCTCTTGTTATGTGACCTCGCCCAAGCCCTCTGTTTGGAGATAATTCGCTGAGATGGAGCGTAGACAGACTTGCTACGAATGTAGAGGGGGAAGTGTGTGGCAACATGTCAGACAGACCCTTGCAAGGCCTTCTCATGTCATGTGAAATCTAAGCGAGGGGGACAGTTTAGTTAGTTATTACTTCGATTTATCGATTTTTATACTATTCTACCTTAATATGGGGGTTGGAGTTTCGTGACTACATAGGTGA
This sequence comes from Meconema thalassinum, assembly GCA_946902985.2. NCBI lineage: Eukaryota > Metazoa > Arthropoda > Insecta > Orthoptera > Tettigoniidae > Meconema > Meconema thalassinum. The sequence goes on from OX336396.1 coordinate 153,303,119, forward strand.
ATATGGACAAACCCATTTATTGCCCACGTTGATCATTGTGTTATTAATTAATTATATATGAATCGCAGCCAATGGTCATAGCAGGGTATTTTATTTGTTCTTTTAAGGGGCGTAACTACGAGATCATCTGCCCCCAGGAGACAGTTTATTCGGCCATTGCTAAGATTAAGATGGTAAACTGGAAGGTCGTGTGTGAGCTTAAAGCTACTATATGTACGACATAACTTTTCACGCGAGCAAATTCCTGTCCGACCCTGACGTGTTCAGAGTGGAACAATATTATTTTGTGGTTGGTGCAAAAAATGGTGCAAATGCAAGTTTAGCTTCATAGCATTAATTTGTCCTCCTCCTCCTCCTCCTTCTTCTTCTTCTTCTTCTTCTTCTTCTTCTTCTTCTTTTTCACCCCGCAGATCAGCCGTGCGCGTTGTGGTGCATGAATATTCAGATTTTTGGCCTCCAATGGCCCAAAATTCACATTGAGGGTCTGAAAATAAGCTTTGTCTCGTCCTTCTACGCCTATTTCTGCATGCATTTTAAGGGGGTAGGCCCCCTTGTATGAGAGGTACGGAGAGAAGTTACATCAATGATTGGTGTCGTGCCTCTGATGGATATCTGTACCAAATTTTACGTTGATTCACCTGTCCACAGACATACATACATACATACATACATACATACATACATACATACATACATACAGACAGACAGACAGACAGACAGACAGACAGACATAGAGACAAAAAATTATTTTTGCGTGCATCCGTTGGCCTGTTCGCCATCTCTTGATGAATACAGTACTTTTGCATTTGTCAGTTGGCACAGGCTAGAGTAAAAGGTGGCTTTTCACTGGTGTCTCAGTCTCACTTATGGCTGTGATTATAGGGAAGCTACTGAGGTATGGGTGGTGCTTAGTAATGGCATTCGGGGCACAGTCAGTGTCTGTGAATGCTGTGTAAGGTTCAACTCGTAGGGTTTGGACTGCTGTTCTGACTCAGTGAGGAAAGCAATGGCAAACTACCTCACTCCTCTTCTTGCCTAGAACGCCTCAAAATAGTGCTGCCTTGGGTTTTTGTGGGTATCTACTCACATAACGTAACGGCGGTACTTTTTGAGGATCCAACCAGCCTTCGGGCTGACTACCTAACAGACAGACGTCATAAAACAGTCTGAAACGCGCAAATAACGCAAAATTCCGTGGAAATTCAGAAAGACAGACAAACTTTCATTTATATATATAGGGATATATATAATTTTCAACGACTTTGTACAAACGTTCTTAATTTCGTATCGCCACTTAAGAACATCGCTGCCCGCGGGGAATATTTCGTTACAACCTTAGTGGTATATTTATTACGTTACGTCATACAGCTTTATTTATATTGCAGCTGAGATCGAAGCTATTCTCCATGGTGGTTTCTGTGAATCTAATTATTGTTTTGGTGCAGTAAGTAGTTAAGTTGATACTAAAAGGATACTTAAGTTAATTAATTAGTCAGGCCCCGATTAAAGGTTCAATTGCTATCAGGTAAAACGTTATCCCCGTTCACCCCATTCCTATTTACCACCAACCACTGCTCCTACGGACTGTTATTTAAATTATATTAATAATAATTAATGTATTATCTATTGAAAATCAGTCAACCTATTTTAATTAAACCAGATTAAATAATGCTTGTAATGGATGCAGGCAAGCAATTTCATGTAATGTATTAAATCGCTCTATTAAATGCACTGTTTTGTCTGTATGAGATTTAATGCACTACAATGTACATATAAATATTCAATAGTGAATTGTTCTCGTTTAAAATGTAAATGATATGTTTATATGAAAAAATCCACAGCCTGCTTCCAGTCTCCGACCGGGTCAGGAATGGAATGAATGAAGCCCCCATCTAGCGGCGAGGATATGAACTGTGCCGACTGCCGAGGCCTGACGCACTCCTCTGGGGCAATGATCAAATGGATGACAGATGAAATGAAATGATAGTGGAGAGTGTTGCTGGAATGAATTGTTGACAGGGAAAACCGGAGTACCCGGAGAAAAACCTGTCTGCCTCCGTTTTGTCCAGCACAGATCTCACATGGAGTGACCGGGATTTGAACCACGGACCCAGCGGTGAGAGGCCAGCGTGCTGCCGCCTAAGCCACGGAGGCTGTATATGTTTATATAAATGTACCAATTTATATCAAGCTCTCTTTCCCCCCCCCCCCCCCCCCCTTGCTTTAGAAGCAACGCACTTTTATAACAGCCTTGTGAGGCAAAACTGAGAAGAGGTGAGTTTGATTCCCTCCTTGGCCATCTTTGAAGTGATTTTCCGTGGTTGGTTTCTAAATTAAGGCCACGTAGAACTTTAAGATTTAAAACATTCATTTTGGTTCCGTATTGATGTACTAATTATGTTTTTAATGGGCTAGGGTTCCGCCTGAATCAATACTTTTATTGAAGACGATCACTTATGTGGTCATCAGAAATGGTACATGTTTCGAGGACTAATAGATATTTTTGTCCCCTTCATCAGCCAATATTAAGCACTAAATGATTAAATTATTTGAATAGCGTAGCACTAAATGTCAATAGCCACATGTACCATATACAGGGTCATTCATATAAAATAAGAACGCCAAGCGGCGGCTTTGTTCTCCGCCGTTGCGGTGACCTTCGCCGAGCAGGTGGCGCGCCACGGCCCCCTGCTGTAGTATTGAAAGCGCGCGCATAGTACATAAGAGGGCTGGTTTTTTTTTCGATTGACTGTATAAAAATAACAGATTGACATTATAAAACTTGACCTTGCAATAAGCGTGCAGGTGTTCAGTCGCCAGTCTAAACCTCAAGTGCTAACATGGTGAGACAGTTATCATTGCAACATCGTATTTTTTTATGTAAAACGTATTTTAAGTACGAGTCGGCTCGGCGGGTACGTGAAGCATTTGTTCAGCAATTTCCTGATGAAGTGCCACCTTCACTAGCACAGATTCACGTAATTGCAAATAAGTTTGACACTACTGGCTCGGTGCTCAATAAAAAACATGGCCGCACACGAACAGTTTTAACAGAGGATGAGCTAGATGACTTTGGCGAGAATCTTGAACGGTCTCCGAATAAATCACTCACAAAATTAGCACAAGTAGGGGTTTCGGTTTCATCAACAATAACTAACTAACTATCTAAAGTTAGATTTCAGCATTGTACACACGCTAGCAAGGCCGCTGCATCTGTAGCATATCTGGATTGTACACACACTTAAAGCAGGGGGCCGTGGCGCGCCACCTGCTCGGCGAAGGTCACCGCAACAGCGGAGAACAAAGCTGCCGCTTGGCGTTCTTATTTTATATGAATGACCCTGTAGATAGGATATTTGAAATTATTAAGGCACAATGCATGAAAAAATACTTTTAACTGGGTCAGTTCAATTCAGTGTAGTTGTTATCGACGTGGCATCTACGAAAATAATATGCGGAATGCTTCTTTATGGTCTTCAATGACGTTTGCAGACCATTAAGAAGCATTTGGCATATTCTTTTCGTAGATGTCACGTCGATAACAACTGCATTGAATTGAACTGTCCCAGTTAAAAGTGTTTTTTCGTATATTGTGCCTTAATCATTTCAAATATGCTATCTATATGGTGCACCATATTAGGTTCTGTTGCTATTGACATTTTAGTGCTACGCTAACCAAATAATTTTCTCATTTAGTGCTTAATATTGGCTGATGAAGGGTACAAAAAATGTATATTAGTCCTCGAAACATATACAATTTCTAATGACCACATAAGTGATCCTTCAGTCCTCACTTAACGCTCTATCCGACTGGTGCCGCACATGGAAGTTGAAACCAAACCCAGATAAATGCAGCCTTTTAACAATTGAATGAAAATCCACAGCCTGCTTCCAGTCTCCGACCGGGTCAGGAATGAAATGAATGAAGCCCCCATCTAGCGGCGAGGATATGGACTGTGCCGGCTACCGAGGCCTGACGCACTCCTCTGGGGCAATGATTAAATGAATGACAGATGAAATGAAATGATAGTGGAGAGTGTTGCTGGAATGAAATTTTGACAGGGAAAACCGGAGTACCCGGAGAAAAACCTGTCTGCCTCCGTTTTGTCCAGCACAGATCTCACATGGAGTGACCGGGATTTGAACCACAGACCCAGCGGTGAGAGGCCGGCGTGCTGCCGCCTAAGCCACGGAGGCTTCCTTTTAACAATTACCCTATGCAATTCGCCAGTACTTACAACATATTCCTTACTTGACAGGCCCATTACCGCAGTTGCGCATCAGCGACATCTCGGGGTCATATTCGACAACCAGCTAAGCTTTAAAGAACACATACAACATTCTTTATCCAAAGCCATGAAATTCCTTGGCATACTCTACCGCTTCCCAGAAATATCAAATCCCACAGCCCTTCGCCTCTATTACCTCTCGATAATCCAGCCCATTGCAAACTACTGCTCTCCCATTTGGACAACTTCTTGCCCGTCAAACATAGCTAAATTAAACGGAAATTAATCCTTATTTGCTGCCATTGTAAGGAACAGAATGCCAAGGTGAAGACACTTCACCACTCAGCAGGTACTTTCAGCCATAAACATCCCTCTCCTCAACACAAGACAGGTAACTGACCTGTCCTTCCTGCAGTCTATTTTAAATGGCCATTACCGTTCGGACCACCTGCTGTCACTTTTCAAACTAAGAGCCCCTTCCCGTTCTACCAGGCTCAAAGATATTTTGCACATTCCACACACAAGACATTCCATAATCCAAAGATCCTTCCAAATCCGCATATCATCCCTGTACAATAGCATTGCAAGGAAACGCGAGTTGGACATATCCACAAACAAGAGGACGTTCCTGAAGTAGGCGAAGGAGAAGTTAAATTGTATTTAGAACTGTCATCTTGGCTACTGACAACACGGCTACGAGCAAGGACATTCTACCGGCTCTTGATCTGGACTTGTTTTGTTTGGTGATTTGTTAAATTTTATCTTTTATTTTATTTTAAATTGTTATTTGGTTGTTATTTGTACAAGCGTGAAGGGCTAGCATAGCTGTAGTTTGTGCTTTGATTAATAAATAAATTAAAAAAGTATTGATTCAGACGGAACCCTAGCCCATTAAAAAACACGTAGAATTTGTCTCATGATCGGTCACGGTTGGTTGGTTCTTAGGTTTAGGGGCTGCAACAACGCGATCGGTCACTGTGATGTCGGTAGTAGTGAGTGTATTTGTAATTGAGTTAGGATTTGGGTAGGAAGTGACCACGGCCTTAAGTAAGGTACCATTCCGGCATTTGCCTGGAGTAGGAGTGGGAAAAGCACGGGAAACAACTTCCAAGATGACTGAGGTAGGAATAGAACCCGCCTCTTCTCAGTTTTGTCCTCACGAGGCTGAGTGTACCCCGTTCCAGACCAGAATTAAAATTTATTGACTGAGACAGGAATCGAACCCGGGCCTCCGCTGTGACAGCGAAGAATGCTAGCCACTACGCAACGAAGCGAAGGTGCTGCTCAGTTTCGTCATGGTCGAGCACACCTGACGAATACCTGGCTAAACAACACTGAAAAACAAAAAAGTGGTTTAGAATCAATCTTTGCTATTTGACCCCCAAAGAGTCTCTTTTATTTTCTACTTTTGTTTTAACGTTTGAATATAATAAAAATAGATGCGAGTAGTTCATTGACTTTTCTTTCGACGCATTTTAAGATCTCGACTTACAATAGTTTATTTCCTTTCGCATTGGCTGTCGGAGAAGTTCGGTAGATAGTAATTCCATCCTCAGCAAACTTTTTCCAAGGAGCCATTTTGTAATGTTTATGTATATCGTTGGTTTAGCTTGGCGCCATTCTCAGCATTGTCCGAAGAATGAGCCAGACACTAAGAATGCCATGTGATATGAGTCGAGAAGTAATAACTGCTCCTGTCGGAAAGAGAATTACTTGAGCTATGTTTCACGTGCTTTTACTACCACCATTATTTTTTTTTAAATATGAATAGCAATTCACTACTGTTTATAACTTCTTACAACACTAAAATTATCTATTTTTATTTTGGGAGCTATGACGAAAGACTGTTGATAACTTCTTTAAGGTATGTAGATTACTGCGAAAATACAATTTTGTATAACCATATAAATTACTAAAATATGGCGCCCTATAAGAGGGCCATAACAGTTAGTAAATCTGACAAATAAAAGCACACTCGGGATTCAGGCAGGTTCGCCTAGCAGTACGCCGCGGTACAAATAGTGTCAAATCTTTGTTAAGCTATACTGGGTTGACAGTGCTGTATGAGCAGTAGAGTAACTAACGGGATTTCATGTAAAGAGCCTCATTTTCTATACAGGTAGTGGAGAGCGCTACTCGCATCCAGTCGGCCGTGTCTCGTCAAGAGCTACTGTTGCCTGGAAACGACATGACTTGCCATTCCTTCGTGAGTTTATTTTATGACTTTATAAGCCTTTTCTCGAGTGCAAAATGGTATTTATTTAATTGTGAGGCATTTAAGGAGTAAGTGAGTGTGTTTCGCGCACACATTGGGTTATGCGGAACCTGTAGGTACCCCATATGTGTAGGTTGGTGTTAATAGCAACTTATTTTCGGTACAAAACTGGAATGGGACCTTAGCAAAATAATATAGGGAGGATACTAATTATACCGTAATACTGCACTATTTTCTGTTCTATTCACTTAACATAGACTTGAAATACCCAATTGACCAACCGCAAAGCTCATGCCACAATGCTTCATCAGTACAGACTGTTCCGATATTTACGGGATCGTCTTTCATACTTCTACCACCGGCAAGGATTCGTCAGACGTATAATTCTATCAGTGCCTCTACAAGACCACTCCATATTTCCAGTTCACAGATGCATGCTATTCATTGGGTATCGACACCGGGTGAGTTAGCCGTGATCGTTACGGCGTGGCTGCAGGCTCACATCTGGGAGGCGAGGAGGTTCGAATCCCCCCTCATGCAACCTTGAAGATGGTCTTCTGAGGTTTCCCATCTTCCTTCCAGGCAAATGCCGGGGTTGGTCCCTACTTATAGGCCACAGCCGCTACCTTACAACACCCTGTTCTTACAATCACACTTTCCTCCCCAGACAACACTCCACACGCGACGGTACTGGTAGCTCACCCCATGGGCATAGAAGCAGCTACAAACTCTGGCGAGCCACACATGTCCTCGGACACTCCCGGCACTAAAAGCCATTAGCTAAAAAAAAGGGGGGTATCGACAATATGGCCTTGATATACGTAGGTTTCAATTAGGGGATGTGTGTAGCTCTAGTGTCGCCTTTTGATAAACGTTCATCGTCGACATCCAGTGAATCGTTTTGCTGTGTCCTCTGTAAGTGTTGTTAGCTATTGCGCTTGCCTGGTATTCAGGAGATTCTGGTTCGGATCCCGCCTGCGGACTCGTTTTCAAGTCGTAGACTACTGAACAATTTAGGATACAGACTTAAGCTTTCTATATGTAAGTTATGATTAAAGTGACCAGAACGTGACAGTGCCGCTATAATCGCGATAATTCTTTGGTCCCCTGCAACTAAGACGAGTTAGATTTTTAGGGATCTCAGGCACGTGATTTCCTTGATAGTTTAACACCTCAATATTGTATAATGATTTTTTCTATTAATTGTTTTTTCATAGTTTTGGTCATGCGTCACCATACGACATTATATATTAAACTAGCGGACCCGTGCGTGAACTCTCGCATGTGTATAAACCACCCGCCTGGCTTTACTGTTATGCGGGCTTCTATAAGTATGTTTATCGTCTTGTTTATTTGTTTGAAAGCACTTTATAAACAAATAAATATATTTCCGTCGACTTTTCAAGAAATGCAAGATTTTTCCTGTACTATTGAGACGATTTGGAAGATTTTGGTACAAACCACACCTTCTAACTCCTTCTAGTTTAGGAGCTTGAGTTTTGTGATACATACACCATTGTCTTAGCGTATTATATGATAAGATATACTGTTGATAGTGTAATACGGTAAGCTTCCACCCAGTGTATCGACTGAACGATTTTGTGCTTTTCACCCGTATTTACCTGACATCTTTGCAGTTGACTGACAATGTATCCAAGGCAGAGCGCAAACTTGTTCAATTCATAAGAATTCTATCACAAGAACTAGCAGTACCGGTACAATGTCAGTGGGCAATTAAGTGTAGGGTAATATTTTTCACGGAATATTGGTTTTGTACAAATGTACATGCGCCGAGAAAATTGTCCAGTACTTCACAGTACTGCCACAGTATGTGTTCTAGAGATATGCTCATTAGATCTCTGACCTGGAGGGGGCGTGGTGGCGCAGCGGTCAAGCTGTATGCCTCTCACCAAGGCGGACCGGGTTCGATTCCCGGTCAATGCATGTGAGATTTTCGATGTGAAATGCCATGTCCTGTGGTTCGGATTCCACGTAAAACGGAGGTCCCGTGGCTTATGATCGCGAGATTAACGGTCACGTTAAACTACAAGCTTCCTTTTTTAGATCTCTGACCAGATAGCATGGATTTGATTCCCGTCTCCACCGTGGAGTATTTGAATGCGGGGTTGGAACTAGCAGCACTCAGTCTCACGAGGACAATGAATCGGAGATGCGTTTGAATCTTACTGTCGGACATCCTAGTCGTGGATTGCCTTGACTTCACTCTTCGACATTGTTTCCAACTCAAACATTTTACTGAAAATATCGGGGCGATATTAAAAAAAAACTTTTTTTTCGTCGCTGAAGAGATGTCGTCAATTCATTTTAAAACTTGGAACATCTTGGTCATCAGCCCCATGTAGTTGGGTTTGTGTTGAATTTGCCTGACAACCTGTATTTATGTGATGACTGTAGTAGTGTGTGCAACTGTATTGAGGACAGGGATGAGGTAGGTGCCTTAGGATTCGAAATAAGGTACTATCCCTGAAATCCACGGGGGAAACGCACACTCAGGATAGCTGCCGTCAGCGCCAGGATTCGAACCTACGATCTCCGTACTTGCTGCAGCTGCCAGCGTGGCCGTGGTGCATGATTTAACGAGCACGACTACGCCGCGGGATTCGCTAAAAAATACTCTGAAACGCTAAGTCCATAATGTTCTGACGCTGAGATATATGTAATAATTGCTATATAGATCTAGCCACTTGTCTCTAAACTCAGCTCAAGGCCACATCAGCCACCTTTCCAATGCGGACACCACAAACACAGATTGTCCAGACATATTCCATGTACTCTCAAATACATAGGATTGATGTCTAGGATCGTCCTTCTCCCTAAGTGTAACAACAATAGACTATCAGTCTCTGTGTACTAACCTGATTACTCTAAAATGATCCTCCGCGATGCCCACTGTACACGTTTTCTATGTAACATTTTGTTGGCTACCGAGATTAATTTAACTCAACTCTTCACGCCCGAACAATTTCATTAGCTTCAGGACTGGAACTCTATTGACACAGTTCAATTTCAGGCACGGAATTAATAACACACTGTTTTGCAAACCAGCATAAAATATGCAGTTGATAGATCGAAGAGAAAGATAAATAAAAGTGCTATGTACTCGTTATTAAATAGAGCGGTCATTTTAACACTTATGTTGTAGTTTCATTTCAAGGGATAGTGACGTGATAATCTTCAACAGGCGCGTATCCAGGTTATTTTTTGGAGAGCGTTGAATTCATAAATAAACTGTAAATCAGCAGCATTGATACATTTACAGAATCCTAGTTAGTTAGTTGGTTATTGTCATTTTTAAGGGGTGGAACAGGACGTCGTCTGCCCCTAAAATTAACAAACTCATTGCCCAACTTGAAATTTTAAATCAAAACAAAATTATAATGCAGTGCAATTAATAACTGATGGTGCAAACCTGCGCGAACTCGAGAGTTTCAAGGGGAAGATAATTTCGGGAGCATTTCGAAGGGGATTGCGGCTCCATCAGCCCCTCCTCTGGATACGCTCTTGTAACGTGTGTGTGTTTGAGAGCCCTTCTCCAATATCCACTGAAAAGCCGTTTGACAAAGACTGACTGTTATCTCCGCTAGTGTTGCTGACAGGTGACAGAAGTAACTTACTCTAATAAGAACGTAATGCGGTAAAATATTGTTACGTGCCACCCCCTAGTGGCACTTTTGTTAACTGGATTACGGTGGGGGTACAAAGCACAACACCAATTACTGCTTAAAGAAATAATTAACTTTATTGTGGCCAGAAAATTACACTAGTCAGCAAATACAAGCAATTAGGAGCCTTATTCCAGTTTCCTCAAGTCTCTTCCTTGAGCGCTCTTGGCCCTTCCACTTGTCAACAGATCACAGAAGTTAATCCGTCCTAATGAGTACGGTGGCCTTGACAGAAACTACCTGCTCCTCTCCTTTATGTTCACCGACCACAATTACTTACGATCACTTGCTGCAGGCTATTTCGCTGTCCACAAGCTGGAGAAACAATGTCACTGGATTTCGTAACTCGCACAGCACTTCGTCACCACACTTCTGTCGCACAAGATAATCGCTCGCACTAGCTCGTAAAACACAACAACAACAACTGCTAGACAGGTCGCACTTATATAGCAGGCCGGTGACTCAATAAATGCTTCTAGATCCATCCAGAGTTCACGGCTTCTCGAGATTTCCATCGCTGGTCCAGTCACGAAGATTCTGGACTATCCCTTTGTCTTAGTAGCCCTGTTGCATAAGGCACACGCAATTCAAGAGGCAGGCCACAGCCCAGCCCCTGGGGCAGTTGTGACTCAAGCGGCGAGCGATGACACAAACTCACAGCCGTAACAATATGTCCAAACTGGAACCTGAATAAACTAGAAACCCGCTTTCAATAGACTTTGTCTGGTGCCCCGTGAAAGTATATGGCACGTTGTGCAGTAAAAAATGGAACCTGCCCAACGGGGAAACGGACTGGTATTACCAGTCTACGGTAAATAAAACGGAACTCCAAGCTATGAATTGTGCTATGAAACCGATAAAGTTAACAACACAAAATAAAATACAATATAAATTTTAACAAGTAGTTCGGTGAAGAACTAAATAGCCTATTTTCATATATACTTATGATAATTACCTACATCAAAATACAAAACTTCAGTTTAATTGCTGTCATAGATTCGTAGATATTGAGAACCGTCTAATTATTTCGGATCGTCGTCATTTGGATTTTTAGCCTATTTTCATTTTATGAAGAAAAAAATAGGCTTATAAATATATATTTTTAAATTAATTTTTCTATGAGATCACCTTTTTTCCGTATGTGTGTCTGTGAGTCCCCAATAACTTCTAAACGGCTAGAACGATCTCATTGAAACTCGGTAAGGTCATAGTACTATTTTGGCCGACCCCAAACGTATCCTTCAAATTTTATTACGTCTCACCAATCCAACATGGTGGTTGTGCGAAATATCTCACCGGCATTCTATATCTCCGAAACTATTACTGATATCACCCAGACATTTTGTACGGTGATAAAGAGTACCACTAGAAGTCCAGCTATGAGACTTCTAAAAACCTGTAAAATACAAAAAGAACATGGCGGCCTAGCGAAGGTGAAACGTTTTAATGGACTTTTCTCGCGATTTAACCATCTGAGCGCAGTGAAATATGGTACAGTAGATGTTTATACACATTGTAATACACTGGCATCTAATTTAGTTCAATTGTTCACATAACCTCAAGATGGCGACTGTGCGCAGTTTTAAAACTAAGCTTTTATTTCTTGTGTATTAATCATGCGATCGAAGTGAACGTTTGAATAATGAACCTACGCAAAAATCGTCATATAATAGTACATAACTCAAATGGCCTACATATATAAAAACCCAACATGGTGACCAACCGAAATATTTAGACAGTTCTCAATATTTACTAATCTATGATAGCAATCAAACTGAAATTTTGTATGTTGATAGAGTCTATCACATATGGGTCTTTCAATAACCTGGTGAGCACAAATCTAACATGGCGGCGACGCGAAATATAAATATTGAAATGCCGTTTCTCGCGATTTAACCATCCGAGTGCAGTAAAACTTGGTGCGGTAAATGCTTATACAATTTTAATCCACTGGCATCTAATTTATTTCAATTGCTTTCATAACCACAAGATGGCAGCTGTGCGGAATTTTAAAATCTGATTTTCTTATCTTGTGTCCTAATCATGCGATTGAAGTTTGAATACTACACCTACAACCGGGTGAGTTAGCCGTGGTTGTTACGGCATGACTGCTGGCAGTCGCTCACATCCGGGAGGCGAGGAGGTTCGAATCCCCCCGCTGGCAACCTTGAAGATGGTCTTCTGTGGTTTCCCATCTTCCTTCCAGGCAAATGCCGGGGTTGGTCCCTAACTACAGGCCACAGCCGCTACCTTCCGACTCCTCGACCTTCCATTCCACCTTTCCTCCCCAACGGTACTTGTAGCTCACCCATTGGGTGTCTGTCTCGAAGTAGCTACAAAAACTGGCGAGCCGAACATGTCCTCGGACACTCTCGGCACTAAAAAGCCATACGCTAAAAAAAATCTACACCTACACAATAATCTTCATGTTTTTTTTTTAGCGTATGGCTTTTAGTGCCGGGAGTGTCCGAGGACATGTTCGGCTCGCCAGTTTTGTAGCTGCTTCGAGACGGACACCCAATGGGTGAGCTACAAGTACCGTTGGGGAGGAAAGTTGGAAGGGAGGGTCGAGGAGTTGGAAGGTAGCGGCTGTGGCCTATAGTTAAGGACCAACACCGGCATTTGCCTGGAAGGAAGATGGGAAACCACAGAAGACCATCTTCAAGGTTGCCGGCGGGGGGATTCGAACCTCCTCGCCTCCCGGATGTGAGCGACTGCCAACAGTCATGCCGCAACGACCTCGGCTAACTCACCCGGTAATCTTCATGTAATAGGCCTAGTACATAACTCTAAGCCCTACCTATATAAAAATCCAACATGCCGACCACACGAAATATTTAGACGGTTCTCAATATCTACGAATCTATTACAGCAATCAAACTGAAATTTTGTATGTTGATAAAGCAGTTAATAAAAATAGGATACATGAAAATAGGCTGTATAGTTCTTCACGGAACTACTTGTTGAAAATATATATAGGCCATAGATTTATGCACTATTACATGAAGATTATTACGTAGGTGTATTCTTCAAACTTCAATCGCATGATTAGAACACAATAAATAAAAAGTAGAAAAAGAAAATGATGAGTTTTATTTCCAAAATAGTTCAACAATACAGCCTAAGTGCACTAAAAATTAAGTATTAGAATCAGAGTATTAAAATGAAAATGCAAATGACAGTAACAAAATGTTATATTTTATACTGGATTTCAATAAGATTTCAGTCGTTAGAAAGAAAGATATAATGGTGTATACATTTTTAAAGAGTTTTTTCCTTGTCCTGTAATATCTTCTTAATGTCACTTAGGCTGTATTGTTTCTTAAGCGACGATATTCGTGTGGTGTTATAAAAGGAAGTGCCATATTGTCAGTAAAATTGCTGCTGGCAGGATTTACTGGCCAATTTTTTGTGAATTGAGAAAGCAAAAGTACAAGTGTATTCGTCTCGAATGACGGCTAAAGAGCGTCTACCTAGATTCATGGAAAAGAGAATCTGAGCTTAGCAATATTTCTTCACGAAATTTGTAACATAATGTGAAAAATTAACATTTCAAACGATGCCAGCGTCCCCCTCCCCTCTCAATTATGTTGAATGACGATGATGTTCACAAATCGACGGACCTCTTCATATACAATAATAATAATAATAACAATATCGTTTGGCATCGGGTGCCGGATGCAAGCTTTGTTATTTGACACCCAGAGGGTAGCTTGCATGTCGAATTTCGTTGTTCCTTGAAGCACTATGAAAGTCAAGGAGGTTAGATATCTAAGCTCCTTGAACACTATATCGCTTTCTAGTAGAGAAATTAGGAACTTTGTGTTGGCGGAAAATCCCGAGATTAATTTTGCCATTATGAACACGGCGTACTGAATTCAAATGGGTTCTTTTGACATGCCAACATCGTATGACATGGAGTCGTAATTTTTGCGCCTTTCAAAAATCACTTACCACGGCCAGGAGCGAACCTGCAAGCTTGGGGTTAGTAGACCGACACGTTGACCACTCACCCATCGAGGCAAGCACCTCTTCATATAAGACAGCAACCTTGCATAGGACTAGTTAAAAACCCATACTTTTTGCTAAATTTAAAATATCCCTTCTTTCTTTTTCAATCTGTACATTATCAGATCCAAATGAGTCACTAGCAAATGAACTCTCTTCTGTTATTAAACACTGATTAGTAAATTCTCCATATTCATTAGATGACCTGTTTGTGGGGGGCGTGATGGTGCAGCGGTCAGGCGGCGATAAAAGTGATATTTTCGAAATGAAATGTTACAACCCATGGTGCAGGTTTAAGTATCATAGTCTCATGACTTATCACCGAGAAATTAACGGGTACGTAACACCTCAAGCTTCATTCCTCTCTCTTTTTTGTTGTTGTATTGCAGTGGTCATAAAATGAATGAATGAAAAAAGCCTTTAGTATCTCTAGAAGGGCAACGGCCTCTCTCGAAAAGTGGAGCTCGTTGATATCTTACGTGGTGAGCTATAGTCACGTGAGATGGTTAGTGTTGGCAATATGACACTCATAATGTTTACTTGAATCACAGTCTTTCTCCTTCCAATCCGTTCTTTATCTTCCTGTCCTGGACCAGTGCAGTCTGTTCCTAGAAGGTGTAGGAAGTCGTCAGCCCATCTACTTCTCGGTCTGCCGCGGCTTCTTTTGCCTGTGTATTGGTCCCACATGATTGATCTCTGCGCCCATCTGCTCTGGTTAAGTCTCGCGACGTGCCCTGCCCATTCCCACTTAATTCTGGTGGCCTTCTGCGCGACGTTCCCCGAAGACATGATTTCTTGGAGTCTCTTGTTTGAAATTCTCCTTGGCTAGGAGCTGACAGTGCACTAAGGGCAGACGTATTATATTTGGTAGCATCACGATAATCCGGCTGGAAGACGTATAAATGCCTTTGAAAAAGTGGGGACCTGGTGCTCTAATGTGCTCCTTATGCCCAGGAATTTAATTTATTTTATTTTTGTTTGATATTTTTATCTTTCGTATATTTGTTTGTTTTTAATGTGAGTTGCGCCTAGCTAATATAAATGTAGTATTTGCTTCTGATGTAAGGTAAAAATATAACTCTCAATGTTACTGGATTTATCGTCAAACGAACTCGGCGTCATGGTCAGTCCCTCATCACCTGAACATATAAGTCATAATGACCGTCCAGCTGCTGCAAAATAAGGTGTTTTTTAGAAGTTTAAGTGACAGCAGCAGTTTCAGCAGTAGTTGTTAATTAGTAGGCATCTCCAAATGGTATACGGTTACCTAGATGTTTTAGTAAATAGATTAGTTCTCTCACGGTATATCAGTTAATTTGTGTTGCTAAATTATTCCTTGGGGTCCTTATCAGGGCTTTGTGAGTGTAATATACCCCACGGAAGGCAGCAGTAATCCACACGAGATGAACTCTGACTTCGCTACTGCCCACCCTGAGGATTTGTGTGTGCTGGGCTGTTTTTTTTTTTAGCATATGGCTTATAGAGCCGGGAGTGTCCGAGGACATGTTCGGCTCGCCAGTTTGTAGCTGCTTCTAGGCGGACACCCATGGGGTTAGCTACAAGTACCGTCACGTGTGGAGCGTTGTCTGGGGAGGAGAGTTTGAATGTAAGGACGAGGATTTGGAAGGTAGCGGCTATGGACTATAGTTAGGGACCAACCCCGGCATTTGCCTGGAAGGAAGATGGGAAACCACAGGATACCATCTTCATGGTTGCCGGCGGGGGGATTCGAACCTCCTCGTCTCCCGGATGTGAGCGACTGCCAGCAGCCACGCCGTAGCGACCTCGGCTAACTCACCCGGTTGCTTGGCTGTGATTGGTGGATATGTATTTGGGCTGTTTTTGGTTATGTAGTGTTTTATGTGTGTCTTGGGGTTGTATTAATGTTCATGTGTGTATGTTTATCAATTGGTGTAATTTTTGTGCGTTTATTGCATGTATTTAGTATTATTTTCGGGTCTAAAGTCAGGCGCATGGCCTCCCTCCCGAGCCGAGCCGTATCCTGGTCTCTGATTGGCTGTTTCAGTTTGTTATTATATGTTCATTAATTTCTATGAGTGTCGTATTTGTGATTAATGTTCATTGCTTCTAATATGTAGCGCTATAATACAGTATGTTGGCTTTGGTTGATTGTTGCGGTCCTTATTTCTGTGAGTTGTTATGAGGACTTGGGCATGCTATCCAATAGGCAGCCTGTGCCCAAGTGCCCACGTATACTTGTTGTTTGTTTGATGTGAATGGGGTTGCATGTTTTTTATCTATGCTGTTGTATGATAGTAATTTGATTTTTGTGAATATCTCGCCCGGAGGCCCCAGGTTCGATCCCCGGCTCCGTCAGGGATTTTAAAACTGATGTGAGGGTTGGAACGGGGTGCACTCAGCCTCGTGAGGACAATTGAGTAGCTGTCTGACAGTGAGACAGCGCCCCGATCACGAATACCAAGATTAACGGCTGAGGGGACCCGACGCGCTGATCACGCGTCACCCCAATATCTGCAGGCCAAATGGCTGGGCAGCGGTCGCTTGGTCGGCCTTAGCCCGTCATGGGCTGGATAGTGCCAGGGGTTGACTTTTTTTTTATCTTGACCTGAAGTACGCCATCCCGAGCGAGCCGTCCATGACCTATACTCTCCGAGCAGACACCACGATGTCGTGGTTCGTGTTGTTATTATGATGTTTTGAATGGTTTTGGTGTGTTGCGTACTGTAATGAGAGTGTATTGGTTAGATATCTGGATTTTGTAGAATTTATTTTAGTATGAGAATGTATTTTGGCCTGAGTTTTCTTGTTGTATTGGGGTCTGGTTCGTAATTTCCTAGGTGTTAAATTAATGGATTAGTATTCTAAGTACCTTGGGATTAGTACTTGTTGCTGCGTTCACGTACAATTTACGTGTTATTTGTGTGACAAAGTCCATAATATATGGTACTTTGGTGTTTCTGTGTAGATCAGTTGTGCGAGGGCGATAAGGTGATTTGATAGCTAATCGTAGCATCCAGTTTTGTATAGACTGTGGTTTTCTTATGTTTGATAGTGATACGAATCCTATTGATGGGTATGCGTATGTGAGTATTGGTCTGATAAGTGCTGTGTACATGTGAATTACATCAGCATCATGTTATTGGGATTGGTATACATAATCTTAATCCCGTCATGCATTTAACATACCAGCGAGTGGCATCAATGTGAATGAGAAAACTATCGCAGTTCAACTTGCGACAAAGAGCAATGAGTTGGACAAGCGTTTCATGCGTAATATGAACAGTGTTATATTTTACTGAAGCAAGTGGAATATGCCTAAATACATAAGCACAGTGTGGTTTATAAAGACATTACATCGCGCACGAAAAGAATCGAAAAGAGATCTAGCGCTGCTCTGCGGTAGCAGGTGTAATATCGAGATTGTTGTTGATGTTTCATTGGAGAGTCTTGGACAACTTGGTCATATAGCCCCGTGTACTTGGGTGTGCGTAGAATTTGTCTGATGCAAAATAACCAGTGATGGACGAAGCAAAGGGGATATAAAAAGTATGTTGGCTCAGGCAAGGAAAGCATTTATACAGAAAAGGAATCTGTTGATTTAGGTGTCAGGAAGTCATTTTGAAGGTCTTTGTCTGGAGCGTGGCGCTTTTGGAAGTTAAACCTGGTCTGTTGGTGCCTCAGAAAAGAGGAGAATTGAAGCGTTTGAAACGTGGTGTTACAGGAGAATGAAGAAGATCAGATGGTAGATAGGGTTGCAAACGAAGAGGTATTAAGGCTAGTAGGAGAGGAGAGATGTTTCTGGCGACTGCTAATGAAGAGAAGAAATAGGTTGGTAGGACACCCAGGAATAGCAAGCTTCGTTATGGAAGGAAGGGTCGAGGACAAGAACTGTAGGGGTAGACCAAGGTTACAATATGTTAAATTGCCTCGGACGTAGGGTGTGGTAGCTATGTAGAGATGAAACGATTAGCTCAGGACAGGGAGGCATGGAGAACTGCATCAAACCAGTCAAAAGACTGAAGACTCAAACAACAACGTGTATGCCATTGTGGTGTGTGTAATTGTAATTCAGGTGATGATTGTGAAGGAGACGGCCTTGGCCTTAAGTTAGGAACCATCCCGGCATTTCTTGACAAAGCCGGGAATCGAACCAGGACCTCCAAGGTGACAGCCAAGAATGCTAGCCGCTACACCACGAGATAGTCGTAACATCGAGAAATTACACTTGAACAAACCTCTCTATATTCGTTGTGATATACTGTAAGTAATATGTTGTTGTTGATGATTCATTTAGGGGCTTTGTGACATCGTGGAATGTAGCCACATGTACTTGGGTGTATGCAGAATTTGTATGATAACCTGCGATGGCTGCAGTAGCCTGTGTATTTGTAATTGAGACCAGGATTAGGAAGTAGGGCAGCCGAGGCCTTACTTTAGGTACCATCCCGTCGTAAAACAGTGTGTACCGCGTTCGAGCACTCGGACCAGAATACAATTTCTTGGAAGAGCGGGGAATTGAACCCAGATCTCAGGGGGTAACTGCCAAGAACGCTATCCACTGCACCACGAGGTGGTCATAAGGAAAACGCTATGTGCGTGTTCGAATCAGCTGAAAATCATATCTTTGTTATCCTACCTTGCTTTTTTGCTTTATATTTGCGTGGATGTGTAACGGGAGTTTGTCTAATAACATATGTTATTAAGATGGCTGTATTAGTGTGTATTTGTAATTCACATGAGGATTGGGAAGAAGGCGTCTGTGGTCTTAGGCTAGGGACCATCCTGGCATTTTCCTGGAGTAAAAGTGGGGAAACGACGGAAAATCACTTCCAGAATGACAGAGATGGGAATCGAAACCACTTCCTCTCGGATTTTCCTCACGAGGCTGAGTGTACCCCGTTTCAGCTCTCAGAACAGAATTAAATTTCTTGGCAGAACCAAGAATCGAACCCGGACCTCCGGGACGACAGCCAAGAATGCTAGCCGCTACACCACCATCTCTTATTAGATACTGGAAAGGAAGCTTGTTGTTTTATGTATCCGTTAATCTGGCGATCGTGAGCCACTGCACCGCGTCCGGAAATTCAGTTAGATCTGCACCGAGGTCCTAAGGTGAACACGGATGCCTCCGTTTACCGGAGCATAGTTCACCAATTTCCGGACGCTGGCATTCTCTACACGGATGGTTCGAAGGTGGACGAGAAGTTGGGTTGTGCTTACCCTATTGATGGTGCAAATACCAAGATCTCTTTGCCTGAGGCCTGTAGTGTGTTGACTGCGGAGCTCGTTGCCATCTATGAAGCTCTGCAGTTTGCACTACAGGATGCACGAATCCACGTTCTCGTGCGTACCGACTCTTTGAGTTCGTTGCAATCAATTGCTACATGTTTCCCGCAACCCCCTAGTGCAGCGAATACACGACCTACTAGCCGGGCTGTGCCACGCTGACACTCGAATCACCTTTCTGTGGCTTCCAAGCCACATGGGAATTGCGGGAAATGAGTTAGCCGATCAAGCTGCAAACGAGGCGATATCACTACCACCTAGACCAATGGAGGTACCCGCTAGAAATATTCGCTCTGTTACGCCTACAAGTTCTGGCATTTTGGGAGAGTAGTGGCTAGCTGACCCACTGCCCAGTAAACTGAGAGCGATCAAAGGAACTACTCGCGTGTGGCGGAGCTCTTTCCGGTCACGGAGAGAGTCAGTCATTTTGTGTAGGCTAAGGATAGGTCATACAAGACCCACTCGTACCTAATGAGAAGGGAAGACCCACCACTTTGTACCTGTGGAGCCGTTTTCACCGTAGCCCACATTTTAACCGAGTGTGTGGATCTCGCTGACTTACGAAGAAACCTTGGTTTGCAGATGACACTCAAACTCATATTAGCCGATGACTTGGTGGCTGCTGATCGCGTTATCAGCTTTATAAGTGAGAGTGGGTTAGGGCCAACAATCTAAATTTTCCAGTGATCATTGACTCAACGACTAGTTCGTTTTTGAACGATAATGTTTTGTTTTTCCGTAATTTTTGTTTATTTTTATAATTATTATTTTTATTTAATTTTTTGTTTTATTAATTTTAAGTCTGTTCAAATTTAGGCGTCCGCCTTCAAATTTTAAATTCAATTCCAAATTTGTATTCTTTAATCTGTGTTAAGAGGGGCAGATGACCTCGTAGTTCTGCCCTTAAAACAAAAATAACCGAACCACAGCACATGGCATTTCACATCGATAATCTCACTTGCATTTGCCGGGAATAGAACCTTGGTGAGATCCATACAGCTTGACCGCTGCGCCCCTTAACACAACAATGACTAACTAATTAACTAACAATTTATTTGGATTCTTGCTCATCTACTCAAACATTGTGGATGAACATCCAGCGTGTTGGATTTTGATCTGTATTTTAAACATTTATCACATCATTCTGGCAAAATTTCCGAAATAAAACAGTAGTGCATGTAAAATATATGTTTCCCACCCGAGTTGAGATATGCTTCATCTTATGCAGGTTCCATAAAGCGTGGGTTTTACCACATAATCTACTTAAATCTAGGTATTTTATGTTCACTTCTTTAATCTCTAGCTCCCAGACTTGATGATTATTCTTGCACATTTAAACCCACTATAGTAAATTTCTTACAAAAGTTGTTATTTTATTTCACCAAGATAAAGACGAAAGAGAATGAGACAAGGGTAAATGAAACTACTTCAAAAGAGGAATGATATCTATTAAGTCAGAGTAAAAGGTATATCGGGAGAGGTACACTGAAAAGTAGTGAAAGAGGAGCAGATATGTCGTTAAGTAGATGGACTCTTTAAGAGAATCGCGCAAATAGCAAGGGGAGCGCTAAAAAGAAAATCTAGGTTTGCATCTAAATGAAAAACTCGTACACGCTACGGACAAAATCTTGAATTTTTCTTCGCCAACAGTTTGTCTATTCAGAGGTAGATAAGGCCAAAAATATTTGCGCATTTAAAGCAATTATTCTTCCATTGTGAGAAAGTCTGGAGGGCATTTGGATATTTCGGAACAGGAATATGTAACTGTCTCAGAAAGTAGCGAATTCGATTAACTCAATCAGTGATTGCCAAACCGTACTTTTGTATATAGTCTCGGTATCGGCAATTTTTTATACCACAAAAAGTGCATACAGTATATCTACCGCTAATTCACCCGTTATCATTACAGCAAGGAAAGCTTAACCTACATCTGGCAGCACAGTACATTTTCTTAATATGTTGGTTTAATCAACAGACCATCCCTATACATATATGAAAGTTTGTCTGTTCTTTTCTGAATTTATACGGAAATTTGCGATATTAACGCGTTTCAGACTGTTTTATGACGAATGCGCACGAAAATGAAATGTCTGTCTGTCTGTGGGTGGACAACTTTGTTCCCTTATAACTCGAGAACGGCTGGATGGATCCACGTAAAATTTGGTACTGATGTCTATCAGAGGCACGACAATAATCATTAATGTAACTCTTCTCCGAACCTCTCATAAAAGGGGTCTTCCCCCTTAAAATACATGCTGAAATAGGCGTAGAAGGGTAAGACAAAGCTCATTCTCTGCCGCTCAATGTGAGAAACGAAACTTGGGGCTCCTAAAGGGCGCCTGAAAACCACATTTTAAGGCCCTAAAACCAACGGTTTTTGAGATATTCCCAGAAAACTAATTTCATTTACTGTAATAAACTAATGAAAGAATGCAAGCCCGTAACCATGGCAACAGAATCTCAGAGGTCCATCTATTTCTGTAAGACGCAATGCCATGATCCATTTATTACATTACTGTGAAATTTTGCAAACGGCTATAAGGTTATAACGGAACCAAATTAAGCTGTAAAATTCATCAATACATATATGGTAACTTTAACATAATGCAGTAATCAGAAGTAGGATGAAAGACACTTTTGAGAGCTGCAGTGTTTGCAATGTTGACGGACTTATATAAATCGAAGGTGTTGAAGAGAGAGCGAGAAAGAGAGAATCCATCCCGTGTAAAAACACCAATCACCACAAGTACGCTAAACAAGCACTCTTCAACAACAAAAATCCTTCGAGTGTCCCACTGGTTAGAAGTGTGAGATGCTCTGTTTGTTTACTATAAAAATAATCTGAAAATAAATATAAAAAGAAGTTTTGCAGTGTGAAACCCCCACTGAAGTGCTGTATCCCCGCCCATTTGAACACACCCAAGCTTGACCACGGGGCGGATCTGTGCTGTATGTCAGTATGCCGAGAGATTTATTGGCGGGTAGGGCCAACAGTCCACAGCGTAGTTCAGACCACATAGTACAGTTCAGCTAATGTCATGAGCTGAGGCTTAATGCCCTTACATGGAACAACACAGCACGGTATTCACGCATAAACCACTGCAAGAAGAACGACTACAGAATTCGACTACGATAAGCCTATTTGCTGCAAAACCAATAAACACGGGCGAAAATAAAGCCACAAGCTTAAACCAGGAGAAACAGTCCCAGACCATTACAATACCGCCACCAAAATTCCTGTCAACACTGCGGTAATTATAGTGGGGGGGAATTGAACACGTACAGTAAAACTTGTCTATACCGGAAATTAGAAGGTATCCAACGTCGTTCTGAACAACTAATAAACAATAACATCCCTTCCGTCAGTCGCCTCCTTATGTTAACAAATAGATAAGAATAATGCTATTGGTTTCACGTCGTTTTTAACTACTGAGACTTATAGAAACACTGGGGTGCTAGAATTTCGCCCCGAAGGGGATCTTTAACGTATCAGTAAATCTACACGGTTCCCTCTCATTTGCGCACCCTCAAATGCCAGCTGACTGCGCCAGTATTCGATCCTGCAATCTTGGGAACAGGATAAACAAATACATTGCTACACAACTCCCTCATAAGGTCCGTTCAACCTTTACCATTTCCCCGTGAAGGTCATCAGCCCCGTCTATGACCATTATTCACTAACGCACCGAACATTTAGCTGGAAGCGCGTTGTATTCTCAATCCTCCCTTCAAACAATAATAATAATAATAATAAAAATAAATAAACACCAAACCACAACAGCAACCTTACCAAAATAATCATTGGGCTTAAATGTTAATAATTATTATAAACTAATTATAAATAATTATAAACTAATTCATTAAATTCAAATTAACTTTAAAAATCATCACAATAGAGTAAAAGGAGCCCAGTTCATGGGCATCAGACTCTCTTCCCGATTGGTAAAATCTTTCACTGCTTGAGACTGGACCATTTCCCCGATTCGCCCTACCTTACCGTCCTTATACCCCATTTTGCGAGAACTGAATCCTTCCTTCAGACCAGGGTTTTTGCTCCTTCAGTTCGGCATTGTAACGGCCTTCCCGCCAAAATTAAATTTAAAATGAGAATATTGTTCATTGTTGTGATGGGAAGCACATGGATGAGAAAATGTGTGAATATGTGGAAGAATGAATCAGAGAGTAAAAGAACGAGTGGATGAGTAACAGGCCAATCTAAATGCTCGTACTGTATATAGGCCTACATATGTTATACTTTCTTGCTTCGTTTGTAAATATTGAATACATTTGTTTTTGTTGTAAATAGGTCAGGGGACACACAGTTTGTATGGGGTCTTGTCCTGTCCTCTAGCGTTCCAAAAATTATGTTATGTTTATGGTAAATAACATACTGTTACGTGCCCCCCCCCCCCCTAGTGACACTTTTGTTAACTGGATTACGGTGGGTTGAAGCACAACACAGATTGTTCCTTTAAATAAATAATTAACTTTATTGCGGCCAGAAAGATACACTACTCATCAGCAAATACAAGCAATTAGAACCTTACTCCAGTTTCCTCAAGTCTCTTCCTTATGGAGAGCTCTTGCCCCCTTTCACTTGTTAACAAACCACAGAAGTTAATCCGTCCTAATGAGTCCGGCCTTGACAGAAACTACCTGTACCTCTTCCTTATGTACTCAAACTACAGTTACTTACGATAACCTTCTACACGCTGCTTCGCTGTTCACGAGCTTGGAAACAATGCCACTGGATTTCGTAACTCGCACGGCACTTCACCACAATATCTCTGACGCTCAGTGAAATCACACTCACTCAAAACACAGGCAGTCCCCTGTATGCTTCTCACTTCCTCGCTGTCAAGAGAAACGGCTTCACTAGGGGTTTCGCAAGCCACCACACTTCTGTCGCTCAGGATAAACGCTGGCACTAGCTCGTAAAACACAAACGCACTGGTTGAGAGGTCGCTCTTATATAGCAGGCCGGTGACTCAATACATGCTTCTAGACCCATCCAGGGTTCACGACTTCTCGAGGCTTCCTTCACTGGCTGAGTCACGAATATTCTGGACTATCCCATTGTCCTAGTAGTCCTGTTGCACAAGGCGCACGCAATACACTGAGGCAGAGCAGCCCAGCCCTGGGGCAGTTGTGACTCATGCGGCGAGCGATGAAACAAACTCACAGCCGTAACAATACGATAAATACAACTCTGCAATTTTTCTAGGGTTATGCTGTGTCTTGTGTGGGGTTTGGAAGCCTTCATTGGGTGGTTAAGGCTGCTTGAGCTTTAAGATCTCACAGTAAAGAAGTGCAGGTGTGCGCTTCATAAAAAGGGAGATAGTGCATAGTTTGCTACTCCTGTGGGGATCCGGGCACGGACACCTCGAGTCCGCTGATGAGCCAGCTTGGTGTTCCTAGGTGAAACCCCACACAAAACACGGCATAAACCTAGAAAACTTTCTGAGTTTTAATTCACCGGCCGTGAAAGCCAATATACGAAAATAAAATACAAATTTAAAATCAAATTAAATATAAAATATAAAATTTAAAATTATATTGAAAAATATTTTTCAAATGTAAAAGATATTAAAAAAATATATAAACAAATAAATAAATGGATGAATGGGAAGGACTGGAGGATGTTTTCGTTTTAGAGGATTTCCATTTTATCCATGGTTGACCAAAATTTGATATTTACTTTCTTCTTGTTCCAATTGACGTTTCAAAAGATACAATTTGGAAAATTGTCTTTGAAACACTGCATGTAAGTATCGTACTGTATTAAATGTGTTTACAGAATGAAAGCAACAGTGAATTTAGATGCGTTCCCTTATTGTTAGATACTTTCTTCGTTGTGTTTCTCACCTGTCGCTTCCCCATCCCATATTCCTCTTATAACATAGAATAGTTTTACTAATATACCCCACTTAATAATTTTTTATTTTTTAAGTGTAATATTCATTTTCAAATTGTCATCTGGGGGACTTATGAGTGAGTTTCCAAAATCCGAAACTGCTGGACAGATCAATTTGAAATTTTAACCACATGTAGATATGCCTCTAATTAGAGCATATTCTGAATTACAAATTGATTGCTCTAACCTTTTCTTAAATAATAATAAAAATATTATCAAAACATAGGGTCATAAAAAAGTTCCTTGCAATTGAGTTTTCACTTATTTTCATCCATACTTGGTAAACAGTAGCAAAATACATGTACAAATGGAAATTGCTCTGGAATGTTATGTACCTTTTATATGAGAGTCAGAAATGATAGTCAAAGTGATAATATTCATGTTTTGCCCTAAAAATAAAAATTATATATTTTTGAAAGCAAAAAAAAAATACAGTTAATTTTCATTAACATAAAAATCTAGAGCAAATTGTAATGTTCATACATATTTTAATATGCAAACCAACTTTGAACCAAATATCTTCCAAACTGCAATACAAGGAGCATTTTTTATGATATTACATGTAACAAAAATCACTTCATTAGAAAACTGCAATTGAAGTTGGAGGTTAGTTACTTACATCAGAACTGCCCTGCACCAAATGTACAGCCCTCAGACTTCTTCATCCTGTCTTCTAGGGACAAGTTCAGCAGTTTTCTCTTTTTTCTTGCAGTTTTCTTTCCTGGGGTGGTCCTTTTTCTGCTCTGTCGAAGACGTATGTGGTCACGTTGCTCACTGATCTTCACTGAAGGTCTTGTCTTAATAATGATGCGCATCCATCTTTAAATCACCGCCTGGGCTTTAAAAATGGCGCCACGGGAAAAAATCCAACACTCCTTGATTCTGAAAAGGTGTGGGCACCAATTTTCGGTAAAATTCAAATTTCCGTATTTTGGTCCATATTTCATGAAAACTCACTCATAAGTCCCCTTAATAATTTTTGATTTTTTAAGTGTAATATTCATTTTCAAATTGTCATCTGTTTATCTTCAAACTTTGCTCGTGTTATCTTGATTTCATTGCATTCTCTGAGCAAATTTACTGCACTCATAAATGTCTCCAAACAGAGGCAATATTATTGGGTAGCGTGCCTGTCTCTCACCCGGAGGCCCCGGGTTCGATTCCCGGCTCCGTCAGGGATTTTAGAAACTGACATGAGGGCTGGAACGGGGTGCACTCAGCCTCGTGAGGACAATAGAACAGCTGCCTGACAGTGAGGCAGCGCCCCGGTCACGAAAATCAAGATTAACGGCCGAGGGGACCCGATGCGCTGACCACGCGCTCACACCAATGTCTGCAGGCCAAATGGCTGGGCAGCGGTCGCTTGGTAGGCCTAGGCCCTTCATGGGCTGTAGTGCCAGGAATTATTATTATTATTATTATTATTATTATTTCGCTTTTAGCTAAACCTTCGGGCCTTATTCTCAAGTTTTTTTTTTCTAGGGATACTGTGGAGAAATTTTCAAAAGACAGATTGCAAGCTTCCGGACTTACAACTGTGCAGGATGCTTACCTACTAAATCCCCACAAACCCTATACTGGGCGTAAGGCCACCCCGGAACTGCCTGTTCAGCCTTACTTCAGGGTGGAACCACTGTTACGACCAGAGGTCTCAGTCAATTTAATTTTACTTGATGATAATGAAATTACTCATCAACATCCTCGCTGTCTTCAGCAACCAATCTTCTCGGTTCCTCCTCTCTTTTTGTTTTTAGCAGCTCAGATATGTAGACAGGAATCTGTGCCCAACTCTGCTGCTGAGCATTTTATCCACCACATTGTCTGGTGTTATGCCTTCAACTTTTGCCTCCAAAAGTCTTCGAAGATTTCTCCACCTCAAGCATGCAAAGAACGTCATCCCATTGATTACCCCAATATCGACACCGTGAACTCGGTGATATTTCCATTCGATGGAGGTATGCTTCATAATAACCATGACCAGAGAGAAACATGGTAATGCAATAATTAACCTCATCCTGTTCCCTCGACAACCATGGCTTCAGGTGCTTGATGAGCCTAGCAGTCCACCTGCCACGATGTTCCCATTCTTCCTGCCCTTCCAGAAGCAAGTAGGTTATATTTGCATCGGAGTTGAATATGAATGTTATTGTTCTGACGTTAAATTGAATCTTGAGAATCAGCTGTTCTCGCAACTATTACAATGTATGGCGTGGTTGTGATACCCATATCTATAGATTTATCATGTTATGTGCACTTACGTAATGTACATGTTGGTTGCATCATTTAGATGTGACTGGTCAATTATTGAGTGCTTTAATTATTGAGTTACTCTTAATTCAATACCATTGCTTTCTGATAACACTGTAGGATCCATATGAGTTGGGGGCAGATGACCTCGTAGTTCCGCCCCTTAAATCAACAATAACTAACTAACCATATGAGTTGGTTATAATTTTAGTATGCAAAGGGATTATACTGTATTTCAGCCATTGTCGACTCGATTTTAGCCAAGCCTTTGCTGTCATGCCCAAGATTTTATGAGTGAACAGGTGTATTCTAGTTGGTTGGTTGGTTCCTCAGTTTAGGGGCTGCGACAACGCGGTCATGTAGCCCCGTGTGCTTTGGGTGTGTGTAGAATCTGTCTGATAACCGGTGTTAATTGTGATGGCTGTATTAGTGTGTGTTATCTGTTTTCAATTCAAGCAAGGACTGCAGACATTGAATATTTTCAAGTAGTTCCTACTTTTGCCGCCAAACGCCACTGTCAACGACTGCTAGTTCAGAACTTTGTTACCAGATGCCACCGCAGTCGGCTCCTGGCGACGAACGTAGGAACCTAAGAGAGTTTGTCAAATGTTTAACCTGTAATTTAGCTTCACACAGGTGTAATTAGTGGAAGGTTCTTTAACATGCCATAAATCTATGACATGGGACCGCCGGCTTTACTTCCCCTCCGAAGGAAGGCATACTGAGAGATTTTTATCGCTCTTAAAAAATCCGACGACTTCGGCCGGGTTTGAATCCGCGATCTTGGGCATGTAGTCTCAGCATGCTACCAACTACGCCACCGAAGCCGCCCAGGTTAATTCTGCCCGTAGTAGTAGTTTGGCAGTAGTTAATCCGGTTTGTAATAAATGGATACAAGTATCGTCATAGTAGCTCATTGACAATGATGAAAAGCGTTGGGGTTGCTTGCCCTCATTCGAAAGTATTCAATCTTAATAAGGAACATGATTCGAATTTAATTAAAGTTACAGTCATCATCCGTATCCACTTCTGCTGCCAGCAACAACGTTAATTCAAAACTCGCATTCTTTTGAATAATCAGCAGACGGGCTGCGTGGCTCAGCGGTAACGTTCTCAAATTCCGGGTCAGTCAGTTGGCATTTGAGGGTGCTTAAATGTGAGGGAGCCGTGTCAGTAGATTTACTGGCACGTTAAAGATCCCCTTCAGACCAAAATTCCGGCACTCCGGTGTCTCTGAAAGTCGCAGTATTTAAATGGGACGTAAAACGAAGAACATTATTATTAATATTAATCAGCAACGACCACAATGCTATCTTTTGAGTTGTTACAACATAACATGGTCAACATAATTATGTAAAGGGGCTGATGACCTCGCTGTTACGCCCCTTAAAGCAACAATAACCAAACTAACAATGTAGTCTAAGTGAGCTTATTAAGTTTAAGGAAAGTAGGTGATGTGTTCCTCGCAGATTATCAGATTTTAATAATTTACTCTTGTGCTACGCTCGCTAACGCGCAGCACTAGGCCATGGGGTCAAGCTCTCTGTGGGTTCGAGCCTCATGTCGGCCGTCCTTGAAATGGTTTCCCGTGGTTTCCCCATTTTCAACTCCTGGCAAATGCTGGGACGGTACCTTTAGACAGGCTACGGCCGATCCCTTCCAAATCCTTGCCCAGTTTCATTTATCTTAATTAATTTCATCTCATTAACTCCCTCATTAGGTTGGCATCAGGAAGAGTATCCGTCTCTAAAACCATCCGCCACATAGAATTTCATCGCATTTAATCCCCGACGGGAATAATAAGGGGCAGACATGCAATATAATAATTTACTATTGTTATAGCACATTCTTCCAAATAATTTTACGTTTATCATTCATTAATTGTAGTATATCATCAAAACGTCTTAAAGAATTCTCGTTGTTTATATTCTCATTTTCTTTAATTATAATGTAACACTTTTTCCTTATTCATAATTGCATTACAAGTGAAACTACAATGTGTCAAAAGCATCGCTTGGAATAAACTGTACTTCAATTGCAGATACATTTTTCAACATTTCTTAATAACTTCCGACAGACATATTCCAAAGTTTTTCTCTACTATACCTAGCAAATACACATCAAGAATTTTTATAACCTAACTGATTCAACAAACAGTACATATTTTCACATACACATCTTCCCATTTCTACGCTGTTTTTCAAGACAATTTTTATGCTTATGTTACAACAAATTTTGTAAATTATCTGCTTTTTTTGTTGTTGGAAAATTTACTCTGTAAACTTTCGGTATGGTACTACTCAGTTACTCATCATTCACCAGCTGAAGAACGTCACAAGGTGATCGAAACCGGTACGGTTTCAATGTACTAAATATTGACTTTAGGTAGACATAAATAGTTTACAATATTAGTATACTCTAAATGAGCTCTGTTCTCGGGAAATTTCTTCTAGACAAATAAATAAATTATTAATTATATTAAAGGGACCTTTCATCTCTCTCAATGAATGCCAAATTTTGGCATTACAATTCTGTTGTTAAACCCGAGGCAACTTATGGTAGTGAAACATTCTTCAAGTTGAACATCAAATCAACAACTGACAAACTGCAGAAAGCAGATAGAAGAATAATCAGAACAATTATTAACAATAAAAAAAACACCAAGTAAATGGCCAATGGATATTACTGCCTAATTAAGTGGTATATCGAGAGAGTGAATCAATATTAGATGCAATGCGGAAAAGGAGAATCTCTTTTTTTCTGCCATATCTCACGCCTACCAGAAACCAGACTAACAAAACAGGTCTTTAGTTACTTCTGAAAGAGTGAAACAAAGAACAACTGGTTCAAAGAAAGCCAGCATGATTTAGATCAATTATATTTAACGATAATCCAAGTTAAAAATAGAGAAGAGACGATTCACATTAACAACATTTGAACGGAAAACTACACATCACAGATGAACAAAGGGCAGCCAGTTCAGATAGAATGAAGAAATTTTGGGTGCAAAATATGTTGAAGCTGAATCGCTTATCTCCAAATACCGTTGTTAGACTTCATCGTATTTGTATTGATTAAAGTGCTCCAATGAGGGCGTAAAATATTGGTGAGGTGAAAGGGACCTTGCCCTCACGAAACGTTTGGGCATTTCAGTTGTTTATTATTTCACGCGACATAATCCCAAAAATATGGGTAATATTAATAGTATTCCGGGCCGTGAAAGCCTTAATCTACACAAATAAATTAAATAATGAATTAATAGCAGCCGGACAAGGAACAACTTTATTGAATATTCCGCTAAGAATCGCGTCGTAAGGAACCGGCTGTAAATTGTTCGAAGAATAATGGTTCTTTTCTAGAAAAGGGCGTTGACTTTTTAAAATAGCTGTGTTAGAATTCAACAATGTTTTCTCTGCAGTTCCTTACGACTTTGCGGCATTTTCATTGGTCGTGAGTTAGTTGGCTTGGGTGGGTAGTAGGTAATAACTCTTCAAGAAAGCATTCCCGATTTTAAAATCGTTTCCTTAACGTTATCGACTTCCATCTTGGCTTTGGAGCTCTGCGGTTTTCGCTAATTTAGCTCTTCCATTATCCAACTTCTGTGCCACCTCTCCCTCCCTCATACATTTGCTGATCTCGCGACGAAGCTACTAAATGTATTTTTAGTGCGGATATATTTCATACTGGAAGCTTATTATTGTACCAAAGCCCCGCACACTTTTGATGTGACGATGTTAGTGGAACTCATTTGTAACGCTAAATCTACCCCACATCTTTTAGAAATTGGCTGCGGTACCAAGTTGGAGCGCAGTAAAACATTTTATTTTCTACAAATCTTTCGTTAACAACATTAAGACGCATCAAGGATAGACAAATGGCTTCTTTCTGAGAAAATGTCCAGCTGTTTTATTTTCCAGGCCAATTAATTTATATAACAGTTGTAACCCAAAGACTGAAAGTAAATACTACTAATTTTTTTTTTTTTTTGTCGTGTAGCCTCCTGAGAGGCCGAGTGCAGGTCTTTCTAATCGACGCCCGTGGGCGACCTGCGCGTCGGGATGAGAGATGGAATTGATGAAGATGAATGAAACTGGGCAAGGATGTGGAAGGAAGCGGCCGTGGCCTGTCAGAAGGTACTGTCCCAGCATTTGCCTGGTGTTGAAAATGGGAAACCACGGAAAACCATTTCAAGGACAGCCGACGGTGGGGCTCGAACCCACGCGTCTACCGAGTCAGCAGAGAGCTTGGCCCCTTGACCTAACGCAGCGCTTTAGCCCGCGCAGCCACTACTGTCGGTAATACTACTAATAATAAACAAGTACGCACCGTTGGCTAAAGAAGTACGGAAACTATGGGGACTAATATGCGTGAGAATTTTGCCAGTGGTGATCTCTTCCACGGTAGTTGTTCTAATGACGTTGGTAATGGCTTTGGAGGAACTGCGAATGAAACACCTGATTGCCAGAATACAGAAGGCAGTACTCCTGGATACGTGTCATATTGTTAGGCTATTTTTTTTATCTCCGTGAGGTTCACAGGATACTTTGTAAAATCGCTATCTTGTAGATTGGATTGTACCATATTTATGAGAAATTACAGATAATATAATAGCATACCCGTCACTAGAACACTTGTCATCAAACCAGTACCGCTATATGCATCTGAATGCCTTATCCTATCCGAGAAATGTTTGCTCGCGAATTTAGAGAAAAGAAAGTAAGAAAGAAAGAAAGATCCTACACATACTTGGCCTGGACTACAAAAATGGCATCTACATCAGAAAATCCAGGCAAGAAATATACTCTTAAGATAGAGAAGATCACAGACACAATGCGAAAACGCAGAGTTTGCTTCTACGGTCATATATGACGGATGATCGACTCCCGATGGACGAAACGTATCTTCAGTATCTTTTACTCAATACCAAAAACGACAATGACATTGTTCGTTAACGTCCAGGAAGATCTTAAAGGAATGGGGATACGAGCAGAAGATACACATGACCGAAATCTTTATAGAGCAACCATCAAGACGTTTGGGAATTTCCGGGACGAAAAACGGACAACTGGTGCGAAATGGACAGAAAAACGTCGTGCTAAACACAGTGAGCTCATGAAGACAATGTGGATCAAGCGAAAAATTAAGAAATGCCAGAATGTAAAATGAGGCTTATCGTGGTCCCTAGTTGGCCGATTAGCGAAATTGATTGAATGAATGAATGAATGAATGAATGAATGAATGAATGAATAGCATACCAAACATAACACACGATTTATAATAAAAAGTGCCTTTCCCAAAACTCTTAGATACGTCACTATTGAAACGGTTCTGAAGCCAGTAGTTATGCATGTAGCCGAAACGTTTTCCCTAAATGCTAAAGTGTTCCTCGAAGAACTGGAGAAAATAAGAGCGCAGAATAATTCGAAGAATCATGGGATCCAATTAATTACAAGAATGGCATCCACCAAAACAAATCCAACAAGGAAGTCTATAGTAAAATAGAGAAGTTTACAGACACAGTGCGTAAAAGACAGGCACGATTTTATGGCCACTTCAGACGAATGGACGGCAACAGGTTGATGATCTTTCACTTTTTTTATTCCAACCACAAAACCACGATGCCCAGGTTTAGAAGCCTCAAAGAAGACCTCCAAATGTTTCAAATCAATTCCGACGCCGTGTCAATTTCGAGGACTTGCGGTAGGCCAGTGGGCTATATGAGTTTACTATACAGCCTACCTAGTGTAGATATTATTATTGTTATTATTATTATTATTATTATTACGAGGCTCATCCTAGAATTAAGTTTCCTAATTTGCAAGTAAAAAGAAAACATTTATTGGCACCAGATACAACAATGTTTGAGCTATTTTTCGACATAATCGCCACCAGAATTGAGACACCTGTCATATCGTAGGATCAACTTGTGTATTCCTGTGTCGCAAAAGTCTTCCGCCTGGGAATGGACCCAGCGTGTGACATTCGTCTTCAGCTTTTCATCAGTATGGAAATGCTAACTGGACGACAGGCATTTCTTGAGATGAAAAAAAAAAAAGGATGGAAATCGCTTCGAACGGATCTGCGCTCAGCAACTGTTCTGCTGGAGGTCGACTGGGTGGTGTTTGGTCATCCACCGTAGAGTCCTGATTTTGCTCCCAGCGAAATTTAAGAAATGGTTGACCGTTTGGTCCACATTCCTCTGTGGTAGTAGATGCTCTCCCGTCTTTTACCCACTGTGTTCCCAGCGTGGCTATTTCACGATATTCTTAGCAAATATGGTTTGGTATCGCATGGCCCTGTCTTTTCCTTGATCAACCGAACTTCTGTCCACAAATTTGGACGTCTCTGATGATCGTGTAGTTCCAGTGCCGTGCATTGCTTACTGTATCAGCGAATTACACTACCTCTTAAGCAGATGATACTAACACTGCACCAATGAAGAGAATTCCTTGAATACGGGTCAAACGGGTTGTTCAATTGAAACATGGACTGAAATCTAGAAACAACCATAATATGTTTTGGACAATATGCACTATATCACAACGACAGTATACAGATAAGAGTTCGAGGGAGTTAATAGATATTCACCTCCGCTGTTCATGTACTAGTCCCACCGCTGAACAAGTTTCCCTGTATTCTCCGCGACGATGGACGCTGGTTGCTGATGAAACCAGTGAGGGGCACAGAGGGCAGCGCTGGTGTGGCTCGTTCATTTTCACATAGACTAACTGTAGAATCTTTAGAATAACATTTTTGTGTATTCTTGAACCTTTATGGGTTCAAATTTACTTATCAAGTAAATTATTATTATTATTATTATTACTTATCAAGTGGTTTCAAATGAGTCGAAATGAGGCGTTCTAGTTTCATCATAAGCTGCAGCAATTTCCCAAGATCGGTGGTTTGAATTCCGGGGCTGAAGGTGTGGTTTTACGTCGGATTTTTTCATGCTTTCTCCAGGAAAATGCCGGGATGGTACCCTATTTTAAGTCCCAGTACCTTATCGTAACAATTAGTCTACAGATAACGCTGAAACACGGGGTTTCAGTCAATTCCAACACACACACACACACACATGTATTCGGGACTGAAGACCAAGACGTGAACAAACTATAGCAGCTTTTCCACATGAAGAGCGAACAGGCTGTAGATAAAAGAGATACACCATATTATACTGAAGGATTACTTCTCATTCGAACCTGTAAAAGATAGCAAGATGTGAAACATTTATTGAAGTTGCAACCAAAAGAAGAAGTTTGAGGATTTACTAAACACAAAATCTACTCAGTAAAGTTGTGTGGAAATGTTACTTGGACCTTGTCATTTGGATGTACCAACTGAGATTACGTACCAGAAGATTGAAAAAAGAAAACTATTCTTGTTGTGAAATATTAAAAAATTCTAACCCTTTATATATTTCATCGTCTGAATGTGTGGTATTTTTGTACGAAACAAAAATGTGACTAGTGCAATTTTAGCTTTCAAACACTTTGATGACAAATATTGTACGAATCATTTTCTATCTGTCACTTCTCCGAAGTAGAACATGAACTGACCTGTTAATATAATTTTAGGTTGGAGATGTAATAGATTGCCTTAGTGACTTGTATTCAGCAATACTGTACGTGATAAGCCTTCTGTGGAGTAAGATAACTTGTAGTAGTAGGGACTGTGATCTTTGGAGTGTTCATTTATTCCTCATTCAAAGGCCAAAGCCTGCACTTGCGTCATATTCTCCAATGTGAGCAGAAACTTTAGAACTGCCCTCGAATGTAAAGACACTTCTCAGCAAGTATCCCGTCCGTGTTGCCAAAGCGTTTAATCATCCCGAGACGCAAAATTACGAGGACAAAATAGAAGACATTTTCATATCATGCAAATGTTTTGAGATAATAATTTGTATGTGTTCCTTTTCAGTCTGCCAACATGGTAATGGGAGGCTTACTATATTGAGTGATAATCACTTAGTATAAAACGAAGTCCCCGATTCTTATATGTCACGGGTAATCTCGAGAACCACTGGCTGGATTTTGATGCGGTTTTCACCATTCTGTAAAGGATATCTCGAGGAAGGTTTCTGTAGAACATTATTTATTTGTGATCAAAGGAAGCCAAGCAGTACCACTATTTCAGTGAAAAAGTCGAAAAAGAAACCTGGCGTTCGTGCGCTTTTTAATCTTACGCTGGGCGAACCGTTAAAAATATCAATATAGTCTACTATGAGTGTAAGAATTGTTCTGCATGAAAAGTTCTACAATCAAGTCCGCGAGAGTATATCTCTATCTTCAATACATCGCCCACTATAAGAGTTTTTACGTTTTCATTTCTTCTAATCTCTATTCAATTACTGAGAGGACAGTTTACGAGCTAGCCTGGGGCGAGCCTATCACCCCAGTTACAGCCTAGTTAGTGGGCGAGCCTATTACCCCGCATACAGCCAGCAGCAAACTGTCGAGTGGTGTCGAGTTAAGACTTCAGAGAAGAGTGGTTGTGTTTGGACTTTCCCAGGAAGTGCAACTCGGCTATTCTTCATTTCGCCTGTGAACTTTTCGTTCCGAAAAATACACAGTCAAGTTGGACGGAAGGGGGATTTATGTTTCATGCGCCTCACCATTCTTAAATTACGTCTGACAAGAATTCGTGCACATGCATCTCCATGATAATATGATTAATAGCCCAGTCAGTGATTTTAACTCACCATGTTGAGACGTAAAACGGATATAGGTCGTAGTTCATTGACATCGAATAGAAGCGCATATCACGTAAGGCATTCATAGCAGTTCCCGGGCTAAGCCGGGATAAGTTGCTAGTATAGAATAAACTTCAGTGAAAACAATTAGGAAGTGGAACAAACAAGTTTATACTGTATTATGGTGTTTGAAGCCATTTTCAGTGTTGCCTTACTAATCGAAATTTGACGTTTTTCAGTCAGTCAACACGATTGTACCGAATTGTGATGGGTTATTCACAAATATTGAAAAACATTTACATGAGATTAATAAATACTCTTGGATGACCAGTTTCGATCGTCATTTTCAGTATGTGATGTTTTGTAACTAACAAATATTGACTAGTTGCATTATTTTAACGACTACTGCAACTAAATAAGGATACATATTGTAAATACTTTCACCCATACTTTTAGACATAGATTTAATAGCCTAAGTGTAATGGATCTGATGATGATCTCTTCACGATCGAAACTGGTCATCCAAGTTTTTTTTTCGGGATTAGGGAATAACCCATCACAGTTGGGTACAATCGTGTTGACCGACTGAAAAACATCAAATTTCGAATCAAGTTTATAAAATAACGACACTTGAATAACCGAGTTATAAAGAAAACACACTTCAAAACATGAAGAGGAATGCTAATTCTCTAAACTTAGAATTTACTCAGTCAAATTATGTAGAAATATTACTTGGTCCCAGTCGTATGGATTTACCACCGTAGATTACTTACCAGCTGCTTCGGTGGCGTAGTTGGTAGCATGCTGAGCTTCTATGCCCAAGATCACGGGTTCAAACCAGGCCGAAGTCGTCGGATTTTTAAGAGCGTTAAAAATCCTTCAGTATGCTGTATGTCTTCCTTCGGAGGGGAAGTAAAGCCGGCGGTCCCATGTCATAGATTTATGGCATGTTAAAGATCCTTACACTAACTAAACTTGTGTGAAGCTAAATTTGTAGGTTAGATTTCGTTGAAACGCTCTAACATAGTGCCAACGTTCACCACTAGGTGTCAGTGACATCTGGTTGCGAAAGTTGGAAATACGTGAAATTGAATGGAACTTGTAGCTCACCCCATGAGTGTTCGCTTGAAGCAGCTACAGCCTCTGGTGAGCCGAACATGTCCTCGGACACTCCCGGCACTAAAAGCCACACGCTAAATAAATAAATAAATAAATAAATAAATAAATTTGTACTTGACAGTATCACGTAGCCTATTGCTGAATACAGTCACTAAGGCAATCTATTACATTTCCAAACTTTGGAGAAATGAAAGAAAACGATTCGTAAAATAATGTTGGCGAAATAAATCAAACTAAGAGTCTGAAAGCTAAAATTGCACAAGCCAGATGTGTGTTTTGATAAAAGAAAAAAACTGTGCTGAATAAATATTTCAATGTACTACTAAGTGGTTACGTTTGGTAGAAGTTGTTGTTGTTGTTGTTGTTGTTAATTCCATTTAGAGGCTTGGGACATTTTGGTCATCAGCCACGAGTAGTTGCGTATGTGCAGAATATGTGATAACCTGTGTTATTGTGATGGCTGTACTTGTGTGTGTATTTGTTAATTGGGGATAGGATTGGGAAGGAGGCGGCCGTGGCCTTAAGTTGGAATCATCCCAGCACATGCTTGGAGTAGAAGCGGGGGAAACTACGCTTAACCACATCCAGGATGGGTGAAGTGGGAATCGAACATATCTCTTCTTAATTTTGCCTCACGAGGCTGAGTAGACTCCGTTCCAGCCCACAAACCAGAATTAAAATTTCTTGGTAGAGCCGGGAATCGAACTCGGGCCTCCGGGGTTGCAGCCAAGCCACTACACCACGAGGTGTTCAGAATGAATTGCTATAGGCCTACGACCGGGCATCGTTTCATTATGAAAATAAATGATGACATCCGCTCCCTACTCATAATGTTATATTGTAAATGAACTAACACGCGACTCTCCGTTTGAGTGACAGTGTCCTCTGAACAGTCTTCTCCTCTTAGCCATCTCCATTAGCGCATTTCTGGGAATTGCCGCATCCTGATTGCTCTTTTTAACCTGTTCTAATTATATCATCAAAGGCTGTGGCGCTCCAGCGAACCTCTGCCCTGGAGATAAACACGTTCGTTAACACAAGCGTATTGTTCCTCTTACACTGATTGGCTTTTTAAAACGATATCGGTAGCTCGATTAAAGGAAGATCTTTTGTTCTCCAAATTAACTTTCATAATAGCTACGTATCATTAAAGCTAATTTATCAGAGAGTCTTGATCCTTTAATGTTATTAGACTATACTAGCGGACCCGTGCAAGAACTCTCGCATAATGGGTTGTGTGCGCCCCATGTGCACAGACTACCCGCCCGGCTTTAGTGCTTTGAGAGCTGAGTTCTCGCAGGGGCTATCGTATTGTTTATTTGTTTAAAAGCACTTTAAAAACAAATAAATATAAACGCAAGATTTTTCCTGTACTATTGAGACAGTTTGGAAGATTTTGGTACAAACCTCACTTTCTAACTCCCTCTGGTTTAGGAGCTTGAGTTTTGTGAAACATACACCTTAGCCTTAGTGTATTGTAAGATAAGATGCTTTATGTGCCAAAAGAGAGGAGAAGGTTTTTAACCGTTGTGGAGATGAACCCTTTTAACCTAAGAGGTAAGGTTGTACATTCGATTCCTGGCCAAGGTAGCAGGATTTTGAAGGGTGGAGAAAAGCCACGTCACTTAAGTCGTACGGTGTCGGCTCGTAAAAGACCGTTAGTATCACATTTGGTGGTATAATACAAAATAAAATGAATCTCATACACTGATCGCTCAATAAAGTTATGGTTTCGCTGCTACATGGCATTGCAAGCGAAACGTCGAAATTAAACAGTAGTCCACCTAAATGGCTCCAACTCACAATATCTCCACTAGGTTGCTGAGGCCACAATATTTTTTTTTCACATCACGGCCCTTTAAAACATCAACCAATCTATCAATCAACGTATAATAAATACCCCACGTTGTATATCAACAAGCTACTACAACACACTTTCAATTATACGTCTTGATAAGGACAATGCGTTATAAAATATACCCATACATTTAGGAGAAAGTAGGCTATATGTTCTCTACTGAACATCTTGTTATTTCTAACTTCAGCATCACATCATGGTTTTGGGGTAAGTGTGTGTTTTGTGCATGTTCTCACCAAATATGAGAATGAAAATCATGAATAATATCAACTAGTTAACCAATTTTGACCAAGGATATTGATTGATTACAGTATGATCTAATGAAGACGGATCAATACGGCGCGACATGTACCGTTTTTAATTGTAACATTTAATTAATTTTGTATTGACAAGACGAGACACTAAATATAATGTTTATTTTAGAAATATTTTGTATAATATTTTTAAGTCAGTACGAACCCAACGACTTAATTTTTTTATATCTTTTTGTAAGAGAATGCATGCTAAAATTCGATAGTGTTTTATTTTGATATGTGCATTGCTGTTGACTAGAAATAACTTGTCGGACAGAATTAAGTCATTGTTATTTTTTACTTTATTTCCAGGTAAGTTTGTTTGGAGAAGATTTAAGGCACCCTCTGCAATAGCATGTTTCGATTAATGAAATCATTAATGGAACATGAGCTTGACGTAGACGCTTTCCTCGTCGCGAGTAATGAGAGGTAAGCTGTGACACACTGCTCTATAATTATCAGTAATGTATCAATGCTCAGGGAACTAAACTATATGGCAAACTTCGTCACACCTAAATTTACCCGCAAGATATTATTACTTTCGTGACAGATTTATTATTTTTCTAACATTTAGAACGCAATCATTTGGTTTTGTCCTCCAACATTACTTACTATTCTTCCAGACCATCATTGCCCAACAAAATTTCAAGTGTTTTCCCAAATTTTAAGTAGTAAATTTTTATCCGATAGAATATAAATTGTATTAAAAAAATCACAAATTTGTGCTGTATGTAAATAAAGTGAAGGAGGTGGCAGTGGCCTTAAGTTAGGAACCATCCCGGCATTTGCCTGAGTTGCAAATTTAACTCACCTCATCTCAGTTTTGCCCCACGAGAATTAGTATACTCCGTTCCGACTGCAAGACCAGAATTGTATTTCTTTCAGAGCTGGGAATTGAACCCAGGACCTTTAGATTCACAGAAAGCGGTAATATAAATAGTAACTTACTTACTGTTAAAGGGAATGAATAGACTCTAATTCCGTTAATTTCAATTACCACAAACATGGAGGAATAATACCGATGAAGAGCTGGCAGAAAGCAAATAAGGGAGTTGTGAGGCTGTGTTAACTCAAATTGAGTACTGTGCATACTGAACTGCGCGTAAATATTTACTGTAAATATTTCCATTAATGTTACCTCTCTATCCTCCGGCAATGAAATCCTGATGACGGA
Source organism: Meconema thalassinum (assembly GCA_946902985.2). Taxonomy (NCBI): domain Eukaryota; kingdom Metazoa; phylum Arthropoda; class Insecta; order Orthoptera; family Tettigoniidae; genus Meconema; species Meconema thalassinum. The sequence continues at coordinate 153,343,816 of OX336396.1, forward strand.
TCTGTTAAATCTATGTTCATACAGAACGCGAGGTTTATGATTGTGGAGTCTGTAACATAGGTTTTCTTGATTCGGATTGACTCCGTCGTGTCTGGAAAAAAGTAATTATTTTATTATTACATAAAATGCGCAAAAATGTGCATATACATAAAGATTTATATCCTATATACAATGTTTGATACATTTAGATCTAGTCTTTGCTATAGTCAATGATTGACTTAATCCTCTTATGACATTTAGTTAGGTGGTATTTTTCACAATGTTCGTTGCATAGTACGCATACACATGCATTGTTTGGTTCGTAAAATTTGTCATTTCTACATATCTTGTGGTGATAGCCGTGAACTGAAAGTCGGGTTAGCACCGATCGCAGTTCTTGGTGCGCTTTTGCCCATCTCCTGTCAATCATGGCGTCTGTAGCGTAAAAGTCTTCGGGTATTTCTTTTGTTTATTGTTTCCTTAGCTCTATTAATTGAGATACTTGCTTGGTGTGAGGTAGGAGCAGCTTGAGTTTCAGGTCCTCTATGTAGAACGGTTCCCTTGCCAGTTCATATACCAGTCTGGACTTGGTTGTTCTCGCTACTCCAAGAGCTCTCTTCAAATAGCTCGATTTGATTTTCTCAAGGTTGGTAAGGTCCGTTAGGGTTAGTCTTTCCCATATTAGTTCAATGTCGGATGTTGTAACTGGGGATATTTTGGCATGAAATAGCGTAATGGCTGTTTGTAGTGAGAGTTTGGTGATGTTTTTGATTTCAAACATTCCCTTGATGTCGGATGTTGTAACTGGGGATATTTTGGCATGAAATAGCGTAATGGCTGTTTGTAGTGAGAGTTTGGTGATGTTTTTTATTTCAAACATTCCCTTGATGGCGGCAGCAGCTCTTTCTTGTATATGGACCCTGAATGAGTTGCATGTGGTCGGGAGTGTAATCCCTAAGTATTCAAGTACTTTTTTGATGTCGTTATCTCCGAGTTTTACCTCGTCATTTGTTGCTAGTTTTCCTCCTTTCCGAAATATGTGGACCGTCTTACTGTGGTTAATGAACATTTCGTTTTCTTGCGCCCAAGTGTGGAGAACATCCAGGGTGTCTTGTAGTTCCGATATGTTGGATGTCTAGGTTTTCGATTTTGGTGGTATCGCATATTTCTATGGTAGGCCACAGACTTTCATCCTTTGGTATTTACATGTTAATGACAAATTAAAGGAATTAAAAGTTTGTAGGGCCCTTTTTACTTTGTACATTTTTAACAAAAAGTTTTTCTTTAGCCTTCTACTTCAGAAGTTCAAAAATTGTTGATTCATTGTGTGTGTAATCTGTCTAGTAACCTGAATCATCATTGTGATGGCTGTTGTAGTGTATTTAATTGATAATTGAGGCTAGAATTTGGAACGTGGTGACCTTGAGCTTAAGATGAGAACTATCTTGGAATTTCCTTGGAGTAGAGATTTACCCACTTTCAACCCTCAAACCAGAATTTCATGGCAGAGCTGGGAATCGAAATCCTCTGGATCCAGCGTCTCAATTCGTACCCCCCCCGGTTGAAGCTTAAATGTTTTATACTTAACGTACTGGGCTGACCTTCCTGGCTATGAACGTCCACTGTCCATTGTCCCTCATGAATGGTTTGTTAGTACAGTAATGAGAATTACCTTATGGTGGATTACCTATCTTCAATAGAGGGGACCTTTCCCATAAAATTCTATAATCAAGGTGTATGATTGGTAAATACATTTTACCTCATAGGCCAACATAACTCAGAGATATATTTTTAGCCTACTTTTGATTTTTGCAAAGAGTGAAGATCTACCGGATCAAAAGTTGTCAGTCTGTCTGTGTGAGTGTGTATATCTGTGCCCTCCTATCAATTCAAAGACGACGAAACCGAATTGAACGAAATTTAGTACAGAGATAGCACTAGCAAAGGGCACCTCAGTGTCATGTTTTATATCGCTGCCATCTATACCAAAACTGAATGGCGGCCACCTCAAACGTTCAAAACGTAAAATCAAATCACGACTAAACTGATCATCCGACCTCTGCCAAATTTGGTAACAACATACCTCCATATGGGACGCGTCTTGCGTCCAAACTACAAGGTCATCAGCCGTACCATTTCAGGATGGAGGCCGTGTGAATTATGCAAGCATTATAATCAATGACTTTGAACCCACGAGTTTCGATTATCGAACCGAGAATCGTTTAAACTCTCCTGACGGACGTGGCCCGTTCAATATTTTAAGTTCATATTATAATATTACACGGTAGCAAGAGGCTTTTAAAAGCCGAGCCGTCTCGGTTACAAGACAAGATGGCAGCTGATATCTTGTGCCTGACCTAAATTTCCCTAGTTTGAGTATTGCATGCAATATAGCCTACTGATAGAAATAATATAAACTTTGTATGGAATGTTCTATAATAAAAAATATACTTCACTGAAGAAATCGATTAGTCCAAATCATTATTTGCTAAGACGTATGTAAGTCAATTGATAACGACGAATTGCGGTGGACATGTTTGGCTGTGTGGTAAAGCGCTAATCTTTTACCCGTTTGGCTGGGGTTCAAAACCTATCAGAGTTGTGTTTTTGCTTGCATTTTTTATATTTATTGTTTTATAATTACTTAGACGTTATAAAATTAAGCGTTATATTGTGCATATTATAATGGAAAATATATATTAAATTAAAACAGAGTTCATCACCGGATCTGCACTAGAGACATCTAACAGTAACCAGATGAACGATGAGGGTGACAATTACAACAACTGGTTGCGAGCTACGCACCGGCCTGGACGTTGGAACAGCTGTAATTGAAAAGTTCCCTTTTATGGCCGCTGGAATGCAGTCGCCCTATTAGGATTATCTTATGCTAAACTTTTCCCGTTAAAGATCCCCTTCGGGGCAAAATTCCGGCACCCCGGCGTCTCTAAAAGCCAGTGTAGTTAAAAGGGACGTAAAACCAATAACATTATTATTAAACTTTTCCGCCAGATGTCATGACTGATCTATGTGGGACTCCATTGATTTGCCTATCGTTGGCATTCTATACGCATCGGATTTGAATAATGACAAGTTGTTAATACGATACATTTTTATTTTAAAGCGTTTGTAACATCCTATTGTGTGTTATTTGAAAATGTTATTTGAAATAAAGAACAAAACGATCCCACATAGTACCTGTACTCTGCCTGTTGGTGCTAATTCAGGATATTAATTAATACTTTTATTGCAGCCAAATAGCGATCGTTAATAAAGAATGAACATGTACACTAAAATTTCGCTCTGGAGATTTGAATTGCATAGTGTTTGATTGATTGTTTTCTTTTACTACAGAGCTCTAAGTGGTAGCGTTCATATGATTGTCCACATAGTTGGCATACACACGTCACTGTAGGGTCATGGAAAGATTTGTTAATGCAATTAAGGTGGTGAAAACCATGGATAGCCAGACGTGTAAACACATGCCTCAACTCAAAGTTGGATGTTGCCCACGTCCGGTCGATCATGTCTCCAGTTCCATAAAATTCTCGAGGTATGTCTTCTCTTTTTTTTCTTCAATGATGTTAGTAGTTTTTCAAAGGCTCTGGTGTTTGGTAGATGTAAATAGTTTCTAAGTTCTTCAACCAAGAAATGATTCTATCATACTCCTTGACAAAGACAAAGAATTATAATTTTACCCATACATTTAGGAGAAAGTAGGCTATATGTTCTTTACTGAACATCTTGTTAGGTTATGAATGCATTTATTTACAGGCCAAGGTCAGGTATTTTATATGTAAACAAATAGGTATCCTACTTATAAGTCGGCTGGTTCAAATGATTAATTTCTAATATATACAGATCTGTTCAAATTACTAGACTCAAACACTTGTTTTTATTAAATCTTCCTTCATCCAGCAGAGCATAAAGAACTGCAACTTTACGTGAAAATATGTCTTTGTTTTCCCCGTTATCCAAACACAGTCCGATGGAAGGAATCAACGATTTCACTATATTGTACAATAACATTTCGAAATTAACGGTGAGAATTAGTGACACTTAGCGGCGGATTACCTTGCTGTCCCGCCCTTTTAAACAACAATAACTAACTACAGTAGATACACTTCCCTAGCAATTCCCTATTAACAATATATTGCACCAACGATGACCATAACCCCAAATTTTCATTGTTGTCTTAAGATGTTACTTTCACTCACAGGGCAGCAGTGAGTGACTCTCCCTTCAATACAAAACAGCTGAAGGTCAAAGAAGAATTGCCAACATCTTGGATGAATCCATAAATTGAGTGGGAACTCTTATTGTGCATTATACCAACAATTTGACTAGAAAATTCCCTTTCTTTAACAACTATGTTGAAATTGTGGAAAAGTGTGTACCGAACCGAGTCTAATTATTTGAACAGATCTGTACCTAACGCGGAGAGAATATTATTTAGGTATTTTCAAGTCGTTTCTTTAAGTTCCTACGATGATGAAGTTCGCTTGTTTTAGTAATTTATTATACAACACAATCCTAGGCCCAGAAATTAAGTTTACTTGAAAATATAACATTTTTACTTTTAAATGATTACACCAGTTTTCATTGAATTTGAGGAGTATCATCATAATTTTCCTCTTTGCGTTTAGAGAATTGTCATTTTCATAGCTTCAATTATCTGACATTATGCTCTATCGTTCAAAATATGGTGAATAAAAATGGTCTTAACAACACGAATTATCTAAGAGATGAGAGTAATTTAAACATAGAGGTAGGGGGACGTGGTTGCTGTACACCTCCTGTAGGATTTCCTAAATTATCTTTTTCTTTTTCATTTATTAACACATGTTTTATTTAAAGCATTGTTGTTTATATGTGCAGGGTCTGTAATTCATAATATGAAAAGTTCTCAGAATATATACGATCTATATCAGTTTTCCGTCTCGGCATGATGGGTTAAAATCACTGAATGGACTAATAATTAAATTATCATTGAGATAACATGTGCAACGAATTCTTGTCAGACGTGATTTAAGAATGGCGAGGTGCATGAAACTCAAATCCCCCTTCCGTCCAATCTAAACTTGACTGTATATTCTTCGGAACGAAGACTGAAACTGGGGTGATAGACTCGCTCGCTAGCTAGCTCGTAAACTGTGTCCGAAGCTAGTAATTGAATGGGGATTGTTGGAAGAAATGAAAACGTATAAACACTTATAGTGGGCGATGTATTGAAGATAGAGATATGTTGTCGCGGTTTTTTTTTAGAACTTTTCATGCTGAATAATTCCTGAACTCATAGTATGTAGATCCTTTTAAAGGTTTACCCAGCGTAAGCTTAGAAGGCGCATGGACGGTAGTTTTTGATGTTAACATCTTTGCACTCGGTATCTGGATGTTTTTGTGGCACTCGGTAGCTGGACATTTTTGTGGGAGTGATTTTGGAAAAGAGACGGAAATGGATAGGACGGAAGTGGATGGGATGGAAGTGCATGGGACGGAAACAATGAGCGCGCGCGGTGGCGGAGATCGGTACAACGACGTTTTGTAAGCCATGTATGTGGAATGTAAATCGCATATGGTTTACCTCAAGGTAAACCTAATAATGAAATTCCTACAATAAATCGTCTTCAAGTTGTCGTTCTTTGGTGTGAAAATATTAATTATATCATATTTGCTGAAAACAATTACGATTTATTAAATATTCATACTTTTGCTGTATTCTTATTTAATGTAAGCACTCGATACCTCGAGTGCTATATCGCATCAACCAACACTCCAAACAACGTAGGAATTCAGTATATTAACACCGACTACTAACAATAATTGAAACTTCGTTGGTCTAAACGTATCACTGGGAGAAACGCATTTAATATATACCTACTGCACACCTAAATTTTAATCGCGCCTATACTTGGCAGTGCGCTATATCGGCAATAAGAGGCAATTTTCAATAACACCGCTGGCATGGGTTCACTAACTGGCCGGTATCAAGCGCAGTAGGCAGTGGATTGCTCCCGCATACAGTTGCAGGTATATGCCACTACTGCAGATGCATTGGAGAATCCTTTCATGTGTGCTGGCACAAGGTAGCACTATAAGTTCATTCTTTAAAAAAATGCGAGTAAGTAATATGGAATTATTCAAATAACATGTCAGATGTTACATATCATATGCGACTACTGTAAGGCTCGTATTATATATTTTTTACTCTATTCACTGAAATCATTATTGCTCGGTTTCCTTTGGTCATACATGAATGTTTTTCCACAGACTCCTTCCTCGAGAAATCCTTTACAGAATGGTGAAAACCGCATCAAAATCCATCCAGTGGTTCTCGAGATTACCCGGAACATCCAAAAATCGGGGACTTGGTTTTATACTAAGTAGAGATATGGACCGCGTTCTATTTAATGCGTGTTGGATTTTCGAGGTGAAATGTCAAGTCGGTGGTTCAGATTTGACGTAAAACAGGAAGGTCTCAAAGCGAGATTAATGGTCAGATGAATCTACGACCTTTCTTCCTTCCTACCTCCAGATTTCCGGCCCGATTCCAACTGAGCTACCCTGAACAGACACACTCTCTCTGACAAAGGTAGGCCACATGTGCTGGAGTGACTACTTCTGCTGTTTCAATAGCGCTCAACTGAGGACCTATGCATGCAAATAACAAATATGCTTTGTAAAAATTATTTTAAAAAAATCGTTATTTGTCGAAAAACTCAATTTTGTTGTTTTATGTGACAGTTAATCTCTTGATCATGAGTCACCGCAACCTCCATTTTTAATTGGAATCCGAAAATCTCACATGCATTGACTGTGAATCGAACCGGGTTCTTGGGGATTATTCGAATTTGTATTTTTCATGATCTTTTGAATACCAGATGTGGTTTTGCACTTATTACGTCGTGTTATGTACATGGATTACAAGTCATCAATATGTTAACCTTAGAGTTGTTGTTGTTGTTGTTGTTGTTGTGACCCTATGGTAATTTTTTTTGAAAGACAAAAAAGAGTATACGATAATGTTAAAGGTAAAATGCGACAATTTTGTCGTCATTGGTTGGCAACACTGTCGGGGACAATTGCTAGTGCTTTAATAAGCATAATAAAAACACGTAATTTCACAAGAAGTTAAACAAAGTAAACGATTCAGGTGAGATAACCTTTTAACTACAGTAATGTGATGAGAACTAACTTCTCCCGCCAAAGAGACTCTAGACTGGGATTACGATTAATTAACACAAGAAGGAATGTTAAATGGCTGCTTGTAGAGTCATTAGGAGTAGGATCTTGATAATTATCGGTATCGCTGACAACTTACTCTAGCCAAGCGATTCCCAGTAATCCGATCACAAAAACAAATTACTACACCTGTATCTTTACAGTGGATACCTTTATAAATGACAGAGGTAACTTAAGTGTTGAGGTGTGCTGGGGCACAAGCGGCAAGCTTTTCGGGGAGAGGTGGGTTATCGATAGGCATTCGAAGTTCATGTACTAAAATAAACGGTGGCGTAGTCGGTAGCATGCTGAACTGCTGTGCCCAAGATAGCGGGTTCAAACCCGGCCGAAGTCGTCGGATTTTTAAGAGCGTTAAAATCCTTCAGTATGCCTTCCTTCGGAGGGGAAGTAAAGCCGGCGGTCCCATGTCATAGATTTATGGCATATAAAAGATCCTTTCACAGACTAAACTTGTGTAAAGCAAAATTTGTTAGGTTAGATTTCGTCAGAACGCTCTATCAAAGTTCCAACGTTCACCACTAGGTATCATTGATATCTGATGGCGAAAGTTGGAACTAGTTGAAATTGAACGGAACTCGTAGCTCACCCTTTAGGGTGTCCGCTGGAAGCAGCTACAACTCAGGCGAGCCGAACATGTCCTCGGACACTCCCGGCACTAAAAGCCATACGATAAATAAATAAATAAACGGTAACTAGACGTAAAAATAACAAATATGCATTATAAAAATTATGAAAACAAATAAAAATTCTAGATTTGTCACCAAACTCAATTCTGTGAAACGGACCTCCATTTCTGAGTATAATCCATAAATATCGCATGCATTGACCGTGAATTGAACACGGTTCATCATGGTGAGAAACAAAACATTGCTATCAATTTATAATTTTCAGTCGGTCAGGATGCTTTTGCTCAGTTAGATTAGTCGGGGTAAAGGCATATAACACACTTTCTTGAAGAAAAAAAAGTATTAATATTATTCACCTAATATAAACGGAGTATTTTAGGATAAAATAATTATGTTTGGTTGGTTGGTTCCTTAGTTTAGGGGCTGCGACAACGCGGTCATGTAGCCCCGTGTACTTTGGGTGTGTGTAGAATCTGTCTGATAACCGGTGTTAATTGTGATGTCTGTATTAGTGTGTGTTATCTGTTTTTAATTTAAGTAAGGACTGCAGACATTGAACGTCAACGACTACTAGTTCAGAACTCGGCTACTAGACGCACCGCAGTCGGCTCCTGGCGACGAACGTAGGAACCTTAAGAGCGCTGTTTAACCTATAAGTTATTTAGCTTCACACAGGTGTAATTAGTGGAAGTTTCTTTAACATGTCATAAATCTATGACATAGGACCGCCGGCTTTACTTCCCATCCGAAGGAAGGCATACTGAGGGATTTTTAACGCTCTTAAAATATCCGACGACCATATAATACCAGCATTCGGAGAAAATCTCGGACTCATTCCGGAAGAGAGAATCTATGGGCATATTCTCAGGATGAGTGATCACAGGCTGACTAAAAGAATTCTAAATCTAACTCTCTCAATGGAAGCTGAGAACAACTGGCTGCTTGAAGTAGAAAAGAAAGAAAAACTTCACGAAATAGACATCTCAAGTGATATGGTACTGGTCAAATCTAAATTCAGAGAACTAGTTGACAATCATCAATTTCAGACTACCCGAACATTGCATCCAAAAGAAGCTGGACGGAGGAGCGCAGAAAGAGCCATAGCGAGGAGATGAAGAAGAGATTTTGGGAGGACAAGAAAGCAAGATCACGAAATGACATGAAAAGGACCAAGTCTGCCTAAATTCTTATTGGCAGAGTTTAATGATACCTTAAGTAAATACAATGTAATGTTTAAGTACACTGTACCGATTTCGGATATATTATAACCTTCTTCAGCAGGTAGTAGCTTATATGATACGAATCAAGTTGCAAGATTACATATAAGTTCGAACATTTTTCCTAAACAATCTAAATTGATTAAAAAAAACTGTAAAAAATTAAAATCTGGTCTGTTACAACTTTCTTTAAATTAATGATGAAAGAACAAATTCTGCGAAAGACAGCCCGTAGTTTCGTTTTAGATCATTAACATCTCCACTGTCAGACAGTCGTCTAACCTAGTAGGGGCCAACAGTTTCGTCCAGACAGTCGTCTAACCTAGTAGCGGCCAACAGTTTCGTCCAGACAGCCGTCTAACCTAGTAGCGGCCAACAGTTTCGTCCAGACAGTCGTCTAACCTAGTAGCGGCCAACAGTTTCGTCCAGACAGCCGTCTAACCTAGTAGCGGCCAACAGTTTCGTCCAGACCGTCGTCTAACCTAGTAGCGACCAACAGTTTCGTCCAGACAGTCATCTAACCTAGTAGCGACCAACAGTTTCGTCCGGACTGTCGTCTAACCTAGTAGCGACCAATAGTTTCGTCCAGACAGTCGTCTAACCTAGTAGCGGCCAACAGTTTCGTCCAGACAGTCGTCTAACCTAGTGGCGGCCAACGGTTTCGTCCAGACAGTCGTCTAACCTAGTAGCGGCCAACAGTTTCGTCCAGACAGTCGTCTAACCTAGTATCGGCCAACAGTTTCGTCCAGACAGTCGTCTAACCTAGTAGCGGCCAACAGGTTTCGTCCAGACAGTCGTCGAACCTAGTAGCGGCCAACAGTTTCGTCCAGACAGTCGTCTAACCTAGTAGCGGCCAACAACTTCTTCCAGACAGTCATCTAACCTAGTAGCGCGCAACAGTATCGTCCAGACTGTCGTCTAACCTAGTAGCGACCAATAGTTTCGTCCAGACAGTCGTCTAACCTAGTAGCGGCCAACAGTTTCGTCCAGACAGTCGTCTAACCTAGTAGCGGCCAACAGTTTCGTCCAGACTGCCGTCTAACCTAGTAGCGCCCAACAGTTTCGTCCAGACTGTCGTCTAACCTAGTAGCGACCAACAATTTCGTCCAGACAGTCGCCTGACCCAGTAGCGGCCAGCAGTTTCGTCCAGACAGTCGTCTAACCTACTAGCGGCCAGCAGTTTCGTCCAGACTGTCGTCTAACATAGTAGCGACCAACAGTTTCGTCCAGACAATCGTCTAACCTAGTAGCGACCAACAGATTCGTCCAGACTGTCGTCTAACCTAGTAGCGGCCAACAGTTTCGTCCAGACTGTTATCTAACCTAGTAGCGACCAACAGATTCGTCCAGACTGTCGTCTAACCTAGTAGCGACCAACAGTTTCGTCCAGACTGTCGTCTAACCTAGTAGCGACCAACAGTTTCGTCCAGACAGTCGTCTAATCCAGTAGCGGCCAGCAGTTTCGTCCAGACAGTCGTCTAACCTAGTAGCGGCCAACAGTTTCGTCCAGACAGTCGTCTAACCTAGTGGCGGCCAACGGTTTCGTCCAGACAGTCGTCTAACCTAGTAGCGGCCAACAGTTTCGTCCAGACAGTCGTCTAACCTAGTATCGGCCAACAGTTTCGTCCAGACAGTCGTCTAACCTAGTAGCGGCCAACAGTTTCGTCCAGACAGTCGTCGAACCTAGTAGCGGCCAACAGTTTCGTCCAGACAGTCGTCTAACCTAGTAGCGGCCAACAGCTTCTTCCAGACAGTCATCTAACCTAGTAGCGCGCAACAGTATCGTCCAGACTGTCGTCTAACCTAGTAGCGACCAATAGTTTCGTCCAGACAGTCGTCTAACCTAGTAGCGGCCAACAGTTTCGTCCAGTCAGTCGTCTAACCTAGTAGCGGCCAACAGTTTCGTCCAGACTGCCGTCTAACCTAGTAGCGCCCAACAGTTTCGTCCAGACTGTCGTCTAACCTAGTAGCGACCAACAATTTCGTCCAGACAGTCGTCTGACCCAGTAGCGGCCAGCAGTTTCGTCCAGACAGTCGTCTAACCTAGTAGCGGCCAGCAGTTTCGTCCAGACTGTCGTCTAACATAGTAGCGACCAACAGTTTCGTCCAGACAATCGTCTAACCTAGTAGTGGCCAACAGTTTCGTCCAGACTGTCGTCTAACCTAGTAGCGGCCAACAGTTTCGTCCAGGCAGTCGTCTAACCTAGTAGCGGCCAACAGTTTCGTCCAGACAGTCGTCTAACCTAGTAGTGGCCAACAGTTTCGTCCATACTGTCGTCTAACCTAGTAGCGGCCAACAGTTTCGTCCAGACAGTCGTCTAACCTAGTAGCGGCCAACAGTTTCGTCCAGACAGTCGTCTAACCTAGTAGCGGCCAACAGTTTCGTCCAGACTGTCGTCTAACCTAGTAGTGGCCAACAGTTTCGTCCAGACTGTCGTCTAACCCAGTAGCGGCCAACAGTTTCGTCCAGACTGTCGTCTAACCCAGTAGCGGCCAACAGTTTCGCCCAGACAGTGGTCTAACCCAGTAGCGGCCAACAGTTTCGTCTAGACAGTCGTCTAACCTAGTAGCGTCCAGCAGTTTCGTCTAGACAGTCGTCTAACCTAGTAGCGGCCAACAGTTTCGTCTAGACAGTCTTCTAACCTAGTAGCGGCCAATGGTTTTGTCTCACCATGACTTCAAAAGAGTGTACAGTGCAACTTTTCAATTCGATTGAACAACTAAAAGTAAATTATGATCATTCGTAACTCGCCACACGCTTCGTACTTGAACACATGTGACTGCATCCGCGTTGAATGTCGCACTGTTTGAAGCTTCATACAGCTGAGTAATATGACGGCAATTATGTTCGTGGATAAGCACTCGGAGTTCTCATTCCACTTGCAATGACAACGATGTATTCATATGGATTCAGTTCTTTTTTGTCGATGATGACGAAGCCTGTAGCAATCGTCAGGTAGTCCTGTTGACCGTTAGGTACAAGGAAGTACCACGTTTTGCAAACTCATTAATGAGGAGAGCTGAACGAGTAATTGAATGTTATGTTCAAAGTTGGTAATAAGTTTAACGTTATCATTCTACTCCATTTTACTCTTGCATTTCATTCACTGTGTTATATTTTTTAGTTTATTTTGTGAACGCCAATCGATCATTCCTGAGAGTTCGGAACATGGAATAGGTTAAGAACGTTTGATTGAAAGTTAATAACATGCGCCCGATTGCATAAATGGTTCTGCGTAATGATGGAGAAGTGAGATCAGATTTATGCAAAAAAAACTCCCTTTTTTTTCTTTGTGAGTGTGATGTAAGAGATGAAAAAAAAGGGATCTTGGAAAGAATATAGCCTTCGTGCCTGACAAAGGCAGAGGAATGTTGAAAGCGAAGAGGGTAAAAGGCTACCACACATTCTATACACCCTAAACGTAAAGCCTTGTTCAGGGTGGATTCCAGCCATGTCTTCCCGAACGGGTCAATATTCTCAAGAATAGCACGTAACAATAGCGAAGACGATCTCCGTCAAGATTGCTACAACTCACCCGCATCTACATCACTTCACCTAAAATATCAGGTATAGATTCACCAGCTTCTCTTACAAGGAAGGAACACTAAACCAGGCAAATCGCTATGACATGAAATAGCACTATGAGTTTACGAGCAATAAGTTGGACTATACAAGATGCGACTGGTATGTGTAGGGATGACTAGATGGATTTATTTATTTATTTATTTACGTATTTTTTATTTTTAAAGTTTTGTAATTTAAAGGTTTTAATTTTTTTCAATTTTTGATTTTTAAGTTTTTATATATTTGAATTCAAATTTTAAATTAAATTGATTTATTATTTATTTTGTTAAATGAAATTTTAAATAACACATTTAAAATATTGTTTGGTTTATGTTACACACCTCTTCGATTTTTTTTTTTTTTTTGTCGTGTGGCTTCCTGAGAGGCAGAGTGCAGGTCTTTCTAGTCTACGTCCGTAGACCTGTGCGCCGGGATGAGAGATGAAATGGATGAAGATGAATGAAACTGGGCAAGGATGTGGAAGGAAGCGGCCGTGGCCTGTCTGAAGGTACCGTCCCAGCATTTGCCTGGTGTTGAAAATGGGGAAACCACGGAAAACCATTTCAAGGACGGCCGACGATGGGGCTCGAACCCACGCGTCTACCGAGTCAGCCGAGTGCTTGGCCCCATGACCTAACGCTGCGCTTTAGCGAGTGTAGCCACCGCTGTCGGTTAAAATAAAGAATGGGAACTGGGTTGTTCGAACATGGCGGGATTAAAGCTCCGAGTAAAACGGATTTGCAGTAAAATTTCAACCTAAAATTTGTATAAATTTCACAGGACGATTATTGATGTTATAGTCAATCAGAATCTTGGATTGTTTTGCATATTTCATTTCTTCTGCATTCTTTTTCACTAATAATACAGTAATAATACTAATAACAATAATAATAATAATAATGGTTCACGTACCTTTTAATTACTGCGGCTTCTAAGATGCCGAGGAGCAGACATTTTATCCTGAATGAGATCTTCAACGTGCTTGTAAATCTATTGACACGAATCTCTCACATTTAAGCATCGTCGAATACCAAATGACTGCGCCAATATTCGATCCCGCAACCTTTCGCACAGCAGATGAGAACGTGATCGCTCGCCTCACAGTCAGCCAGTTCCATTATATTTGTGCTGCGTTTAGTTGCAGTATCAAACTTTCATGTATAAAGTTCTTTTTATCATATCGACTTTTGCATTTGATCGTTAAATTAAGAACAATAGAACAGATATTTTTATCTTTAGTACACTTAACATAGTGATAAACGGAAGAAATAATGAAATAATAGTACATTATACAACGAGTTGCATACGACTGTTTATGTTCGACGATAATTATTATATCTATTTTATGTTCGAACATAAATATTCATAAATATCTGTTGAGATTTCGCCAGTTTTATGTACTGAACAGAGCGCATGAGACGCAGGAATGCCTTCTTTTTGACCATGGCCTCCTCGATTACCCTACAATGACACTAGGCCAGGCAGTGAAATTTAAATTAGAAGGCCGTGGAACTCAGCGCATCTAATTATCTAATTGGTCAAACAACTACTGTTTCTTGAGCTCTGATTGGTGGGGGAAACTGTTTCATAATGAAAATTAGTGTTATAATGAGCCTCATTATAGTAGGCTACAATTTTCTGACATATAATAGTCAGGGTCGAACATAAATACTTATTGTTGCCTGTATTTATATGAATTATCAGGTATATTCTGTTTAACTAGTTTTACGTGGAGGGTATGTTTTAATTAGGAAGGAGGGGAGGGAAGGAGGAGAGGAAGAAAGAAGGAATGGGAGAAGGAGCGAAGGGAGGAAGGAGAAGAGAAGGAGGAGGGAGAAAAGGGAGGAGGAGAGACGGAAGGTAGTAGTGAGGAAGGAGAAGAAGTGAAGGAGGTGGGAAGGGAAGGGAGAGACGAAGGATAGTAGAAGGATGGAAAGGGAGTAAGGTAGAAGGGAGGTAGGAGGGAAGAGAAGGGAGAGATGAAGGAACGTAGAAGGAAGGAAAGGGAAGAGAAGATCTGGAAGGAAAGATCGCGAGAGACGGAAGAATGAGGGAAGTAAGGAGAGAAGGAAAAGGAAGAAGGGAGGATGGAGGAGGGAAGCGAAAGAAGAAAAGAAGGCGGAGGGAAGCGAAAGAAGAAAAGAAGGAGGAGGGAAGGGAATGTAGAAGAGGGTAGCAAGGAAAGAGGAGAGAAGAAAATAGGGAGGAATGAGAAGGGAAGGGAAGGGAAGAGGAGAGAAGGAAGGAAATGGAGGAGGAAGGAAAGAGGTAGAAGGGAAGGGAAGTTAGAAGAGAGGAGGGCGGTAGAAGGAAGGTGAAGAGGAGATAAGGAAAGAAAGGTCGGAAGAGAAGGAAGAAGGCAAGCAGGGAGGCAGAAGGAGGGAAGGAAGTAAGAAGGAAAGGAAGGAAGAAGGGAAGGATGAAAGGAGGAACGGTGGGTAGGAAGAGAAGGGAAAAGGGAGGTTGGAAGAAAGAAGGGAAGGAAGAATTTAGGAAAGGGTTGAAGAGATGGAAGGAAGAGGAGATGATGGCGAATGGAGGGGAAGGAATAAGGGTGGAAAGGAAGGAAAGATGGATTGCTGTTCAGTTTGACTATTTCTCCCAAACGGGATTTCTGTTCTATTTTCCGTCGCGAGGTGTGACGCGTAGAATGATACAGTGGAAGGTTGAAATATTAATGGAATGGAGCGCTTTATTCTCAATTTATCTGCTTTTATAATCACGCCCCTGTATTCAGCGAGCTACAGCCAGGAATATGAAGTTGCATACATTCAGTTTTTGGTTTCCACGCCTGCAGGGTTTTGAAAGGCTACAATTTCTAAAAGTATTTTAATATTCAACATTTTAATTTTGTCGTAACATTCTGGTGAAGCATGTTATTATAATCTGTTGTTGACCGTCCAGCTCAGCACAGTTGCACCCACTTCTATAGCCGAGCGCGTTAAGACCTGCTGCAAGATGAGAACTCGTTTTCTGAGTGAGTTTGTTGTTGTAGCTGCTGTTGTTGTTGATGAATTTGAGAATTTCGTGACATCGTGGTAATTTAGCTACGACACTTCTGTGTGTGTTTGTTTGTTTGTTTGCTTCTTAACTTCAACATGATTTCAGTAATCTGGAGCTCTCGCAGGTCCTTTTCCACTTCCGTAAACCAATTAGGTTTGATCTTCTTTTTGGGAAAGAAGTCAAAGATTTTCTTGATTATTCGGGCAGGATTCATCCGGTAGATGTGTCCATAGAAATCAATCCTTCTTTTCCTTATGGTATCTGAAAAACTCTCCTATAGAAAACTTGTTTGTTATTTTGGAATATAATAAAATGCGTTCGGCCCCCTAAGGAGCACGTAGAACCATTAGCATTGGTCTTCTTGTTCTTCTTATCTTCCCAAAACTTCCTCAGCCTTTCGCAATGTGCCTGTCTTCTTTCTTGTGTCCATGCAGCTTCAAGTTTCGAATTCCGTCATGTAGGGAACTTGGGTGGAAATATATATAAGAATTTACTTCCTGTCTCCTATGCAGACCGTGTCGTTGTTAATGGGTCAATGTTGATTTCAATGAGGTTCTTTTCGGTGTCTGCTAGCCAGCGTACTTTGGTTTGTCGGGTTCCATTGACTATGAGGAAGTATATTATTATTATTATTATTATTATTATTATCCTGTTGTAGTGGCTAGCATTCTTGGCTGTCGCCCTGGAGGTCCTGGTTCGATTCGCGGCTCTGCCAGGAAATTTAATTCTGGTGTGAGGACTGGAACGGGGTACATTCAGTCAAGTGAGGCAAAACTGAGAAGTAGTGAGTTGGATTCCCACCTCAATCATCCTGGTTTCCTGTGGTTTCCCCACTTATACTCCAGATAAATGCCAAGATCGCTTCTAACTTTAGGCCACGGCCGCCTCCTTCCCAATCCTACCTCAATTACAAAAGCACACAGTAGTACAGACATCACAAAGCCTCCGTGGCTTAGGCGGCAGCACGCCGGCCTCTCATCGCTGGGTCCGTGGTTCAAATCCCGGTCACTCCATGTGAGATTTGTGCTGGACAAAGTGGAGGCAGACGGGTTTTTCTCCGGGTACTCCGGTTTTCCCTGTCAAAATTTCATTCCAGCAACACTCTTCACAATCATTTCATTTCATTTCATCTGTCATTCATTTAATCATTGCCCCAGGGGAGTGCGACAGGCTCCGGCAGCCGGCACAGTTCATATCCTCGCCGCTAGATGGGGGCTTCATTCATTTCATTCCCTGACCCGGTCGGTCGACTGGAAGCAGGCTGTGGATTTTCATTTCAGTACAGACATCACAGTGACACAACCGGTTAGAGGTTATCAGACAAATTATGCACTCACCCAAGTGCACGGGGCTAATTGACTGCGATTTCCAAGTCTTTCAAATGAAACAATTGTCATTTTCACTTCATTGTACTCAAATCATTAGTGACCGACGATGTAGATATTTCGCTCCTAAAAAAAAAAAAAAAAAAAAAACTCCAGCTCATGACATGTCTCGTGTAGAATTCTACTGAATGCTTGCACTGTTTGTTATCCCTCATTGCCCTCTGGTCAGTGCCAGAAGCATTTTTATCTTCGCTGGCGGATCACACCGGCTAACCATCCGTATTAATTCTTGAGTTACACGCCTGGATGGTCTGCAATGACGTGAATCAAAAGTGCTCGCCAAGAGTCTCAAGGAAGATTTTATGGAAGTAACCAATTGTCTGGAAAGGAAAGCAGTAGAGAGGGCAGTGAAAATCTTCTTCCCTTAGGAGCAATACCATGGGAAGTACATAGGCCTATAGCCTAACTGTAGATAATGTAGATTGTACTGTTTGTATTTTTCTTTTATCGAATGGTCGGTAAATGAGTCATTTAGTGTCAAAATCCCTATTGTGATGAAAGCCATTTTTAGCGTTGCCTTGGTAAACGAAATGTTAATGTTTTTCAGTCGGTCAACACGATTGGACCCAATTTGTAATCGATGTTATTCCCTAAACCTGAAAATTTACATGAGATTATTTATTAATTAATTAATCTCATGTAGTTTTTTCAGGTGGAAATGTGGAAATACTCGGGGGAAAACCACATTCAGGATACCGGGATTGGAACCTACGATCTCCGGACTTGCTGCAGTTGACCGCGCTTTCGTGGTGCACATTAACGAGCATGGGTACTCGGTGGGACTTTTAACGAACTCTGAAGACACCCCTCAAAACTAGTAAGATATTCGGGTTCGAAGCCCGTGTGCGTTTCTTTTTTCTTTCTATCTTTCGTTTTTCTTTCCTTCCGCCGCCTTTTGTGATCTTGTGGTACGTATCGAGGCTCCGATCCCGAAGACCCTCGGTTCGATACCTGACTCTGCCAAGTAATTTAATTCTGGTTTGCAGGTTGTAACACGGGACGCTCAGCCGCGTGAGGCAAAGTTGAGAAGAGACGGACTCCATTCCCACTTCAGCCATCCTAGAAGTGGTATTCCGTGGTTTCCCCACGTTTACTCCAGCCAATGCTGGGGTGGTTCCTAAATTAAAGCCACGGCTGCCTCATTCTAAATCCTTATCTTAATTACACATGCATACTCTAATACAGCCATCACAATGACACATGTTATCAGGCAAATTGCACACCCGCACCCAAGTACGTGGAGCTACACGCTCATGGACTGGCTGGGTGGCTTAGCGGTAACGTTCTCGCCTGCTGTTCTCAAGGTTTCAGGATCGAATCCTGTCGCAATAGTTGACATTTGAGGGTGCGTAAATGCGAGCGAGCCGTGTCAGTAGATTCGGGGCGTAATTCTGGCTGCCCGGCGTCTCTAAATGCCTCAGAAGTTAAAAAGGACGTAAAACCAATACCATTATTATTACATGATCACGATTGTGTGAGACCCTAATTACCATCACCATCTTCATAATCATCATCGTCATCATTATTAATAATGGTAAATTATTATTATTATTATTATTATCCAAGCAGTTCACGTGTAGTTCTAGACGCAAACGTGCTTCCTTTCTTCCTTCATTTCTTTCTTTCTTTCTTTCTTTTTCTTTCTTTCTTTCTTTCTTTCTTTCTTTCAGATTATGCTATTTTTATTTTTTGTCGTGTGGCTTCCTGAGAGGCCGACTGGAGATCTTTCTAGTCGACGCCCGTGGGCGACCTGCGTGTCGGAATGAGAGATGGATTGGATGAAGATGAATGAAACTGGGGAGGGATGTGGAAGGAAGCGGCCGTGGCCTGTCAGAAGGTACCGTCCCAGCATTTGCCTGGTGTTGAAAATGGGGAAACCACGGAAAACCATTTCAAGGACGGCCAACGGTGGGGCACGAACCCACACGTCTACCGAGTCAGCAGAGAGCTTGGTCCCATGTCCTAACGCTGCGCTTTAGCCAGCGTAGCCACTGCTGTCGGTATTTTGCTATTCACTTAAATGTACTTTTAAGACGAATGGCTAGTTCCTGATTTAATGTAAAGTAATTTTTCATTGTATTTTTTTGTTTGTTTGTAATTTAGCAACACACTCAGGCACCTCTTCATTCCTAATATTTTTTTTGTTAAATTTTGTGTACGGAGGCCTCAATCACGTAACTATTATTTTGTTTTTCCTGGTTGGCTAATCGGGACGTATATCGAACTAATCCTTTAAAGGTGATTTGTTAAGCCATTTAATACTTAGCAGCAAACCCCTCCCTGTTTTGATCGTCAGTACTTTACAACTCGATATCCTCATCTTTCGAACTGTTGGAGCTCTCCCTTCTTTAGTAGCAGGGTCATGACCTGTTAACTGCATCGTCAACATAATTATTAGCTTTGTGTTCACAAAGTTAACTTTCATAGCTCCTCTGTCTTATTTGAAATAAAATGCCCTGTACCTAATGAAATACTGTCGCTGATATGGAAGTGAATAGAGCTGTGAGGACATTTTAATTAAATCGTGTTGATTTGTCGAGCAGGTATTCCAGTTTCTGTCTGCCATGTCGATAGTGTGTGTCAGGCTTTCCATGTTTAGCGCTCACAATCCATAAGAACCAGTGCGATGTGATATTTTATTGAAAGGGAATGACAGTTCTGGCTGGCTCTGCATTATTATTATGTGGGCTGGGAAGTTGGTTGGTTGGTTGGTTCCTTAGCTTAGGGGCTGCGACAACGCGGTCATGTAGCCCCGTGTACTTGGTGTGTGTGTGTGTAGAATCGGTCTGACAACCGGTGTTAATTGTGATGACTGTATTAGTGTGTGTTATCTGTTTTTAAATTCAAGTAAGGACTGCAGACTTCAAATTTTTCAAATAGTTCCTACTTTTACCGCCAAACGCCACCGTCAACGATTACTAGTTCAGAAATTAGCTACTAGACGCCACCGCAGTCGGCTCGTGGCAACGAACGTAAAAACCTAAGAACGTTGTTTACATTCTTAACCTATATAATTTAGCTTCACACATGTGTAATTAGTGGAAGGTTCTTTAACATGCCATAAATCTATGACATGGGACCGCCGGCTTTACTTCCCCTCCGAAGGAAGACACACTGAGGGATTTTTAACGCTCTTAAAAATTCTGACGACTTTGGCCTGGTTTGAATCCGCGATCTTGGGCATAGAAGCTCAGCATGCTACCAACTACGCCATGGGCTGGGAAGTAACCCGTTATTTGTAACGCCAGTACCATAGTAACCGTTACTTTCTGTCGTAACGTAAGTGTAACGATGTTACAATTAAATTAAGTGGGGCGTGTGGTGCAGCGGTCAAGCTGTATACCTCTTTTCACGTCGGACCGGGTTCGATTCACGGTCAATGCTTGTGAGATTTTAGTTAGTTAGTTATTGTTATTTTAAGGGACGGAACTGCGAGGTCATCTGCCCCTCTTGTGAGATTTTCTAACTAGGGAAGAATCAGGTAAAGCAGGTCGAAACCTATCTTGAAACTTTGTGGACGCAATCGTTGTACTACAAGAGGACAACGTGTGGAAAATCAGCCGCCATATTGAACTGCAAGGCTCCGAAATCGTACCTGACGTCCTGGTACGCAGATATGACGGCTGGCGTAGCTGGACATCCATGGCACTCGGAGTAGTCGCGCGGCAGGGCTTATATGCTGACTGAAGCGTGCGGCTGCTTCCCACCGGCCTTGAGTGGCTGAGTCGTCAGGGCTGTCCGTTCCAACATGTACGGTGCTCGCTACTTCCCATTGATTTATATGAGAGATTCGCCACATGATTTCGGAGCCTTGCAGTTCAATCTGGCAGCTGATTTTCCGTACGTTGTCCTCTTATAGTACAACGATTGCGTTCACAAAGTTTCAACCTGTAGCGATTTAAGCGATTTCATGTACATGTATTATTGGAAGTATATACAGTAGCCTACAGCATTGACACATTTATACCAACGAAAAGAGAAACTCTACAAATTTTGTCTGAAGGTTACAGCGGAAAGGCTTAGTACACTGGTCGGCCGGTAGGTGTTGTTGTCTGTTCAGCGGTTAGACGGCTCAGTATGCGAGATGGCGGTGAAATGCGAGAAGGGTGCTTATTTCAACAAGATGGGCCCCCACATTTCTGCCTTGCAGTGCGCCACTATCTTAATGAATAACTACCTGAACGTTGGAATGGACGGGCCTCGATCACATATCGGTGACTTAAGCGCTTGCCTCCCCGGTCGCCTGATCTGGCCTCGTGTGATTTATTGTTAATGGGGTTTATCAAAGATGAAGTTTATGTAACACCCATGCCAGTTAATCTTATTGAACTGAGGTATCTGAACCATGCGTCTGTAGCTAAAGTTGACCAGGATATGGTCCAGCGTGTGTGGTCGGAGTTGGACTACCGTATTGATATTTGCCATATGATGCGAGGAGGGCACATCAAGCATTTGTAGCAAGCAGACTCAAAAACCTTGACGAGCTTCTCTTTTAATTGGTAGACTATATGTGTCAATGCTGTCGACTACATACTTTCAAAAATACATGAACATGAAATCGCTTACATCACTTGTGTCAACTCTGTACATTAATTAATATTATTTTCGGCCTTATTATGGCCTTCTTCAGCATTTGTTTTTTAAAGAAAAAAAACTATTGTAATTACGAGCAAAGTTTTGAAATCATATTTTACTTGGATTTTTTCTGTGAAAAATAAATAAAAATATATAAGTAATAATAATATCGTATGGCCTCGGGTGCCGGGACAGGCTTTGTTATTTTACACCCAAAGGGTAGCTTGCATGTCGAATTTCGTTGTTCCTTGAAGCACTATGAAAGTCAAGAAGGTTAGATATCTAAGCTCCTTGAACACGATAGCGCTTTGTAGTAGACAAATGAGGAACTTAGTGTAGGCGGAAACTCCCGAGATTAATTTTGCCATTATGAACACGGCCTACTGAGTTCAAATGGGTTCTTTAACATGCCAACATCGTATGGCATGGTGTCGTAATTTTTTCCGCTTAAAAAAATCACTTACCACGGCCAGGAGCGAACCTGCAAGCTTGGGGTTAGTAGACCGACACGTTGACCACTTACCCACCGTGGTAAGCAATATATAAATAAAAAATATGGTAGTTAAAAAGCAGATCTGCAACAAATGCGGACTTTAATTTGATGATGATATGAACATAATTTTGTGGAAATGACATACTTTTATATCTAAATAGTGTTTGTTGGTTTTCACTTGTAGTTCTCCTGAGAAATTAAAGCTCACATTTGTTACATTATACATAGTCTTCATAGATCCTTGCTTGTAGGAATTACTTTCTTTCTCTCTCTCTCTCTTATTTCATTCCAAATAACTGGCAGTAATCTGAGTAGCGTAAAGAGAAACAAGCTCTTCCAAGTAATGGTTTAATTCATTACATCACCGATTACATTCACTCTGACGGAATAAAAAGTTAATGAGGCATGTTCATTTCCATTCTATATATATATATGTATGGTCGTAAATAGCGATAGAGTTGAAAAGAGGCCAACATAGAAAGGGTATGCCACACAAATATACAGCTCATGTATGACTTGGAAAACGATTTCAAATGGGAGATACAACAAGATGTGAAATATCAGTAGGTCGACCGTAGAAACTTGACGTGCAAATTCTCTCTGTGATAATAACAAGGTTAGGGTTTCAATACTCGTTAGGAAAGTGTTTTATAATTTGTCATTTAAGATGGTGATAGTTAAATGTCGTGTTGCCTCCTGGGAGGCTTAGTACAGTACAGTTCTTTCGATTGGATGCCCATAGTGCGCGTCGTGTTGAGGATGGGATGATGATTTCACGAACACCCAGTACCCAAGATAGGGGAATTAACTATAGGAGATTAAATAACCCCTTTCGAACCTGGGACCCTTTGGGCCGAAATTAGCTCACTTAGCTACGGGATTAATCATTTAAGGTGGTGAGATATCATGAGTATCAGCCCCACAAACTTGTTTATTTTCAGGATTACTACATAGTACCTAGGTACTATGTAATTCAAAACCTACTTGTCAAACACTAAATAATGTCGTTTAATTACTGTAACCGGGTGAGTTAGCCGTGGTCGCTACGGCATGAATGTTGGCAGTCGCTCTCATCCGGGAGGCGAGGAGGTTCGAATCCCCCCGCCGGCAACCTTAAAGATGGTCTTCTGGGGTTTTCCATCTTCCTTCCAGGCAAATGCCGGGGTTGGTCTCTTACTATAGGCCACAGCCGCTACCTTCCAACTCCTCGTCCTTACATTCAAACTTTCCTCCCCAGACAACATTCCCCACGCGACGGAACTTGTAGCTCACACATTGGGTATCCGCCTCGAAGCAGCTACAAAAACTGGCGAGCTGAATATGTACTCGGACACTCCCTGCACTAAAAGCCATACGCTAAAAATATATATATAAAAATACTGCTTACACGTACATGTTTCGGTGTTCAATGACACCCTCGTTTGACTAAGTTTACAAAGAGAAAGAGATAATGGATGTCCTTACAAAAGACCATTAGAAATTTAAATAAAAAGAAAGCTCACAAAACGAATTAGAAAACATATGAATAAATAAGAAAAGAATGAATATAAATGTACCTTAAAGGACTGCTTGTAAATCTATAATATGGTTCGATTATAGTGAATCAGATGTCGCTGCTAAATGATGTATTGTCCAGTTATATCACAATCCTTCAGTGTGGTTTAATATTCTCGGACGTAATGTGACTATAAATCGACCTTAATGGATTGACAATTACATATTACTATCAGTCTACACGGATATTAATTATTACCACTGTCATAATGGTTAATGTTAACGATTTTTATTACTATAAGGTTCGTTCAAAAAGTGACGAGCCGGAGGCATACTTACAGAAACCAGTACCTGTATGTTAGAAGTGTTGGCCCTGACTGTTGAGGCGCTTGTCCCACTGTGATACGATGCGGTGAATGGCTGTCTCATAAAATACCCTGGGCTGCGATGTGAACCAGTTCCGCACGTACAGCTGGACGTCGGCGTCCGAGGTGAATCGTTGGCCCCACAGAGCCCTTTTCAGGGGACCAAACATGGCGTATTAACAGGGAGAGGGGTCTGGACTGTATGGAGGGTGGCCGAGAACCTCCCATTTGTATTTCTGCAGGAGTGCCGCGACTGTGTTGGCCGTATGAGGTCGCGCATTGTCGTGGAGCGACCACGGCGGCTATGGCGTTCACTGTCACTCGGCGGTCCTGGGTAATGAGTGTATCAACCAGCTGGACGTTGTCATCGGTAATGCAGGGGGTGCCCCAGACCGGGTATCATCGGCTAACGACACCCATCCTTCCCTGAAGCGTTTGTGCCACGCCTTGACCCTTGCAAGGGACATGCAGTGTTCGCCGTACACTTGTGACATTCGGCGATGAATGTCCGTTCCCCCTACTCCTTCCGATGTCAGAAACCGGATACCACCTCTTTGCTCTTCGGTTGACGCCTCCATGTCACTGTTTGCAATACGACTGACAGCGTTGGACGATTGATGGATGCTGCTGCTCGGTTTGTATCGTCACGTGACGTCACGCGTGCCCTCTAGCAACGGGCTGTGACTTTCCACGCTCTGGTTGGAACCACACTTCGTTGCACACGCCACGATTAGCCGATGTAGTCACCGGTTTGCGCATTCCAGCCTCCGGCTCGTTACTTTTTGAACGCACCTTATACATAGGGCTAAGAATCCCTATTTGTTGCATGCAATCCGCTTTCCTACAACAAATAATGGTACAATTAACAATTATTCCAAAATGTACATAAATAAAGGACCCCTAACGTCGCCACAATAAAGGCATCCCAGAGATATCAGAAAAAAAACCGACTGAAATTCTACGGCTACATCAGCAGACTCCCACAAACCAGACTCGCCAACAAAATTCTTAGATACAAACAGCGGCACAAGACTACTACACCCTGGATGATGCAAGTCAAAATTGATCTGGAAAACGCACAGATCGACCCAGAAGACATCATAGACAAAAGCGTCTTTCGACACAAGGTATACGTCTTTCGACACAAGGTATACAAGTGGAAAGTGATGTCAGAGAAAGCAGTACCTACAGCCCAAAGACCAAAGTGGACCGAAGAATGGAAGAGGGCCTCTAGTGCACAAATGAAAGAGTACTGGAAAAACGGGAAGAACAAATGGTCATGATTGCTTCGCGTGGTCTCATAGGTCAGTAACGGGGTAAAATAAATAATAATCGTATTATATAATACGCTAAGGTGTATGTTTCACAAAACACAAGCTCCTAAACCAGAGGGAGTTTGAAGGTGTGGTTTGTACCAAAATCGTCCAAATCGTCCCCAACAGCACAGGAAAAATCTCGCATTTCTTGAAAAGTCAACGGAAATATATTTATTTGTTTATAAAGTGCTTTTAAACAAATAAACAAGACGATATCCCCTAGAAGAACAGTTTCGCGTACAGCCCGCATAGCACTAGAGCCGGACGGGTAATCTGTATACATGGGGCGCGCACAACCTTTATGCGAGAGTTCTCGCACAGGTCCGCTAGTAATAATAATTACTAGACTATTATTATTAAATCTCATGATCCTATGCTTGCAAAGATCCTGTAACCACATACACATATCACTTCTAACCATCAAGTAATTCGTCGGTAAGGTGCCTCATGAGTACTCATATGAATTCTCATACGCATGCAAATTATACTAAATATCCTGGGTTAATAGTAATGCACTGCAAATATACAATCATGTTCTCCAATTAATGGGATAGTGTACTGCTTTCTTATCCCATCCGTAGCTTTCTACATCCCTTTTCCCCTTTCAGAGTGTCATGGATTAGGCGAGCTCCTAGTGTCAATGTTGACAAATCAATGCACGGCATTGACTATACCTTCCAATCTGTACGGGTTTTCCGTAAAATTTACGGAATTGCAATGTGTATAAAACTGTTTTACAGAGGAACTTCAATATTTTACAATTTTACATGCTGCGATTTACACTTTCAATTACGCAACAGGACGAACGTCCACTGGCCGCCGATAGATGATGTGTGACCGGCGAATATTCGATACATCGCTCCGATTTCTATTTTACCGAACGGTCTTCGATCCTGTATACGGCGCTCGCTAATAATTCATTCTGATTTGTAGTTTCTTGATATATATATATATTTTTTAAATAAAATAATGATTCATTTGATAGTCCTTTCTGTTCGTTTGTTCTTCACGGATTGCGAGAGATTGTTTAATTGAGGTGAAATGTTTTTCCTCTTAGAATGTCAGCAGTTGCATGTATTATATTAATGCTGAAGGATCCGAAATGAAAAAAAAAAACAGGTATATTGTCGTGTATTAGTGCATACGCTTTCCTATGTATTCTGTCGCTTGGGATTTTTACTGATAGGCCATTTGGAAAGTTGGCAGGTATGACCTCGAGATTTGGGGTGGAAAATGCGCTCCGGGTTCCACCCACATAAGCTTGGCGTGGGATGTTGATGATGATGATGATGCGAGAGTTCCCCAAGGTCTCCAAAAGTGCTTGCTTGTTTTTTTTTATTATCTCTGTATCAGAGCTAGTCCATTGAAATGCCAATTAAATGGATGATTTTCTACTTTAAATGAGGAAATATGGGATATAGATTCTCGCATTAACCATAAATCATGATAGAATTGAGAACAATTTGCAGTAGACTATCATGTCAACTGCCGGATGTAGTGACTGAGCACAAGGCCAGTGAAGATAGGCCTACGTTCTTGGCGAGAGAAAGTGGTCCTTCCTTTTTCTCATGGACTACATTCTGCGAAATAATGATACTGGGAAAGAACAGTGGTGTGTGTGTGTGTGTTGCTATTATTATTATGGCTTAGTGTGTGTGTGTGTGTGTGATGGCTCTGTTTCACGAAAAACAAATGTTAATTAAACGGTACGGTATGCTTCCTTCTTCCTCGTGTCTCCTGAAGCATCTAATTTGTAATTCAACTCCCTAATTTAGTTAGGCTCGGATGCGGGATAGTTACTTCGTAGTCTCCATGGGATTCTTCTTAATTAAACGGGTATAATATAAAATAAGGCATTGCTAGCAGCGAAAGCATGGTCCACATGAGAATATTCAATGTTTTAGCAAATGGAAACTCCTTAACATCATGCGTTAAGCGGATGAACCCTCACTCATCCAGTAGAAATAAGGTATAGGCCTAAAGAGTAAGCAATTCTTCTACAGTAGTCTGCCATATTATTATTCTCAGAAAGAAAATCAAGTATTTGGTAACTTTTTGGCCAGAAAAAATATATTTCCGGAAAATGTTAGTGCATTAGCTCTGGACAGGGAATCATGGAAAGCTGCATCAAACCAGTTGAGAGACTGAAGGCTCTAAACAACAACAAATGTTAGTGCATTTTGATACAAGCCTTAATATATTGACGGCTAATTCAATGGAATTTTATGGGAACTTATAATGGCGGCTGTGCTTTTTTTTATTTGGTATTTGTACCAACCCACATTTATATTGCTTGATTAGGACACGAGGAATAAAAACAAGATTTTAAAAATTTTGCACAGCTGCCATTTTAAGTTCCCATAAAATTCCATTGAATTAGTCGTCAATATGGCTTGTATGAAGATATACCGTGCTAAGAGAATGCGCTAACATTTACCGGGAATATTATTTTTCTGGTCACAAAGTTACCAAATACTTTATTTTCTTTCTGAATATAATAATATGGCAGACCACTGTAGCTTGCGTAGTGGCCCGCACTCTTGGCTGTCACTGTGGAGGCCCGGGTTCGATTCACTGCTCTGCCAAGAAATTTAATTATGGCCTGAGGGGTGGAACGGGGTAAACTCTGCCTCGTGACGCAACACTGAGAAGAGGCGGGTTCGATTCCCACCTCATCCATCCTGGAAGTGGTTTTCCGTGGTTTCCCCACTTCTACTCCAGGCGAATGCCGGGATGGTTCCTAAATTAAGACCAAAGCTGCCCCCTTCCCAATCCTCATCTGAATTACAACCACACACACTAGTACAGCCACACCAATAACACAGGTTATCAGACAAATTCACCACACACCTAAGTAAACGGGGCTATAATTCCACGATGTTGCAGAACCCCTCAATGAATCAATAACAACAATTCTTCTAGGTTTTTGCCGTGTGTGTGACGGGGTACGACTGGGTGTCAGTGGTGGCCGTTAATAAAGTAGCCGTCTTGCATAACGACCAGAATGTTTCAAAACAAATAATAATAATAATACCACTCTGAGAAACACGACGTCCAAGGTCAGATTCAGAGGTGAACTATCCGAAAGCTTTCCAATCAGAACAGGAGTTAGACAGAGTGATGATACGATGGTCTCTCCTGTATTCATTTCAACTGTGTACTGGAAAAGATCATTAGGGAATGGAGATCGATGCTACCACCGGGAGCTGGACTGAAGCTTGGTTACAAGAGAGACCCTCTTCGTCCCTTGCCTAGCCTTTGCTGATGACCTCATTCTACTGGCAAATAACATAGAGGAGGCTACCTACAACCTACAGAGTCTTTATAGTGTAGCAGTTAAGACTGGTTTGAAGATCAACATCCAGAAGACTGAATTTATGACCAATATCAAAGAGGCCCCTTCTAATATTCCCCTCCCAGACACTACCATACGAAAGGTAACTGCAGTTAAGTACTTGGGAGAATGGATTTCAGCGAATCATAGCGAGAACCTAGCCATAGATGCCAGATGTACCAAGTTTGAAAGGGCTTATCATTTCTGTCATAGTTTCTATTCATCTAAGTGCCTCTCCAAGAACCTCAAACTCAGACACTATAACTCCGCCGTCAAGCCATCTGTTCTGTATGCTTCTGAGTGCCTTGTAATGACCAGAAAGGGTCCACTCAGAAAATTGGAGTTAAAAGAGAGGAAGATCCTGAGGAGGATATTAGGTCCAATTAGAGAGGAAGGAGGCATTTACAGAATCCGTCATAATGTTGAATTGTATGAACACCAGGAGGACATCATCACGTCTATAAGGAAAAGACGCCTGACCTTTTATGGACACTTGGCACGTCTGGATTCTGAAAGACTCACCAAAAGGATATTCACAGTAACAGGAAGAGGCAAGGCTTCTTAGAACAAATGGATTGCGTCAGTTAAGTCAGATATGAAACAACCAGAGATCCCACTGGAACAAACTCGTGACCATCTGATGTTCCGTCAGGTTATCCGACAGGGCGTTTTCCCAACGTCCCTTACACGTATGAAGACTACAGGAGCTAAGTGGACAGCAGAAAGAAGACTGACTCATAGTCAGAAAATGAGGGACTATTGGAAGAAGAAGAAGAAGAAGAAGAAGAAGAAGAAGAAGAAGAAGAAGAAGAAAGCAACAACTTGACCGAAGAGTAGATACAAGCCCCGTGGTCCTAAGTAGGCCTAAACGATAAAGAAAGAAAGAAAGAAAGAAAGAAAGAAAGAAAGAAAGAAATACCGTAATATATATTTAGCAATAGTAAGCTATTCGTTTTCTCTAAGATGCATAGAAATGCATGTTGGTTATTTTATTTCTCAACGTATCCATACATTATATTTTAGCTTGGCAATATCCAAATTGTTTCATACGTCTTGCACATATAAAATACTAGGTCAGTTTGGATTAGGATTATGTACTGCATTACCAAATTGGACAGCTAACTTCAACAGAATGATCCATCTAGTAAGAGTCTTCTGGTTTATTTCAAGGTTAGATAATTTTATACCATCAAAATGTTACACCTTTCACCAATATATTAACAACATCGTAGCAACATTATAACTTACAAGTATGTTTCTTCTGAAAATTTTAAGTTAGACCACATCAATGTGATACAGACCGCCGTAGCCATTAAGGTTGATATTTTGTAGTCAAATTACGTCCAATAATATTAAACCACACTGAAGTTGATCGAGATATAACTGGAAGATACATCATATAGCAGCGACGTCTGATTCACTGTAATCGAACCATTCATATGTTTTTTTTTAAATTCCTTTTGTAAGCTTTCTTTTTATTTAAATTTCTAACAATGCTTTTTCTCTTTTCTCTTTGTAAATTTAGTTTTAAGATTATTTTAATCCAATATACGCTGTTGAAGGTGTCATTGAACCCCGAAACATGTACGTTTAAGCAGTGATTAAACCATATTATTTAGTGTTTGACAAGGCGGTTTTGAATAAGATAGTATAAAGTATGTTACAAACACAGTGGTTATTGGCTTAGGTGGCGTAGTTGGTAGCATGCTGAACTGCTGTGCCCAAGATAGCGGGTTAAAACCTGGCCGAAGTCGTCGGATTTTTTAAGAGCGTTAAAATCCTTCAGTATGCCTTCCTTCGGAGGGGAAGTAAAGCCGGCGGTCTCATGTCATAGATTCATGGCATGTAAAAGATCCTTCCCCAGACTAAACTTGTGTGGAGCTAAATTTCTCGGTTAGATTTCGTTGTAACGCTCGATCTAAGTTCCAACGTTCACCACTAGGTATCATTGATATCTGGTAGCGAAAGTTGGAACTACTTGAAATTGAACGGAACTTGTAGCTCACCCTAGTGGTGTCCGCTTGAAGCAGCTACAGCCTCTGGCGAGCATGTCCTCGGACACTCCCGGCACTAAAAGCCATACGATAAATAAATAATAAGCGGTTATCGGTGCCAAAGGAGGCAATATTCTATGTTTTTGCTGGTTTTTCTTCAAGATTTTTAATACGAGGCGCATCCCGAAAGAAAGTTTCCCTATTTAAAAAAAGAGAACGTAGTTGAATGCGAAACTGTATTGGCAACAAGTACGGCAATGTGTCAGCTATTTTTCGACACAGACACGAAGCGAATTGAGACACTTGTCATAGCGCTGTATCAATTTTTGTAGCCCTGTGTCATAGAAGCCTGCGAACGGAACCAGCGTGTGATATTCGTATTCAGCTCTTCGTCAGTATGAAAAGGGCAGGAATTTTTTGAGGTGCAAGGAAAAGTGGAAATCGTTGGGAGCAAGATCAGGATAGCAACTGTTCTGCAGAAGTTTGCCTCGGAGCTGTTTGATCATCCTCCGTACAGTCCTCATCTTGCTCCCAGTGATTTCCACATTTTCTTTCTGTTGTCCGGTCACTATTTTTACACTGAAGAAGAGCTGAAGACGAATATCAAATGTTGGTTCCATTCGCAGGCTTCTATGACACAGGACTACAAAAGTTGATAGCCTACCACGCTATGACAAGTGTCTCAATTCCATTGGTGCCAATGTCGAAAATTAGCTGATACATTGTTGTACCTGTTAACAATAAATTTTTGCATATAAACTATGTTTTATCTCTTTTTTCTTAATAGGGAAACTTACTTTCTGGATGCGCCTCGTACTTGGTATTCTTCATTCGCTGATGAAGAGGTATTATGACCCTGAAACACTTATACAGTACGGTATTATATTGTTGGTTGGTTCCGTAGTTTAGGGGCTGGGACAACGCGGTCATGTAGCCCCGTGTACTTTGGGTGTGTGTAGAATCTGTCTGATAACCGGTGTTAATTGTGATGGCCGTATTAGTGTGTGTTATCTGTTTTAATTCAGGTAAGGACTGTAGACAATAATTTGAAGTAGTTCCTACTTTTGCTGCCAAATGCCGCCGTCCACGACACCTAGCTTGCGGACTTGGTTTCTAGATGGCATCGCAGTCAGCACCTGGCGACGAACGTTGGAACTAATAGAGCGTTATCAATTCTAACCTACAAATTTGGGCTTCACACAAGTGTAGTTATGACATGGGACCACCAGCTTTACTTCCCCTCCGAAGGAAGGCATACTGAGGGATTTTTAATGCTCTTAAGAAATCCAACGAATTTGGCCGGGTTTGAACCCGCGACCTTGGGTATAGAAGCTCAGCATGCTACCAAATACGCCACCGAATCCGCCAGTATTATATTGTATTGACAAGACGGGCATCTAGTTATTTTATAATGTAATAAGGTCTGTTTATTGTCACATGCCAGGATGATAATAACTTAAGGCCATGGCTGCCTCCTCAAGCCACAAATAGTAGTAGTACACTCGGGCTCAAAGATCGGACACATTCCATACATACTCAAGTACTACACGGGGCAGATGACTACAATGTGCTAAGCCCATGAATGCAGAAAAATAAACTAAGTTCTACATTCTTTTTTTAAGTTAAATACTTCTCTTCCACACAGACGAGAAATGTTTCACAAATTGGCATGCAGTTACTTTAACTCTTTCCAATGTAGAAATTCAGATCTGAAAGTGATTTTTTTGTAGTTTTCTTTTTTGTGAATGTGGAAGTGAAAGTTGGAAACGAGCTGGAAGGCTTAAAAACTATGAAAACTTTTGCGCATCGTAATTCTTGCTTTTTAATCCCTGTCTTTAACTATAGATTTTCCTCAAAACTTTCTCCGTTCTTTCGCTAGTGTACGCATTCCTCGTTCTCATCATTTACAGCCGAACCACGATATCTCGAATTGTTAGGGGATGTCAAAATAAATTCGACTTATCGAACATTCAAGTTGTGGAGATAGGCTACGTAGGAAACATGTTACATTTGTGGTATCGTATACTGATTGCAAAATTCAATGTGCAGTCTGTAACATAACCCACGCGGCGTTTAAATTCAACAATGTGCTATGTAATGGATGTGTGGTTAGAGCAGAAAGCGGCAACAATTAAAAGGAAGTGCTGTGAACTCACCTCAACCATATGCAACTTCCAATTTTGAAGTGATGGCAATACGGTATCAGCCAAAAAATGGCTGATGCTCCGCGCTGAACATAGAAGAACATAGCCTACATTTTTGACATTTGAAAGAAGTAAAAGAAAAACAACAGCAGGCTTCATAAAAATACTGGGAAAAAATCTAATAAAAGAAGCAATAAAATTCGACTTACAGTACGGTATAGATGGGCCGGTCACTCTTGGCCTGTCGTTAGCATGTGAGAATTCTTCTTTATGCCAGAGTACAACACTTTGACCACTGAATATGTGCATGCGCTGCCGAGGACACATTGTACACTTTATCTGCATTGATCACAAAGGAATGAAGGTTCACTGTGCGTGAAGACACCACTGCGCACGTAACACGTAAAAGCCAAGCAGGAACGGCCCACTTATACTTACAAAATCACGAAAACCGGTAAGTTTAACGCGGAGAATATCAGTGCCTGCAGCGGTTTTGGCCGATATGAGATTCTATCGATTTCACAGTTCAGTATAGAAGTGTCATACGATTGACTCAACTACAGTAATCGGTGGAAAGTTCGAAATAGAACCATGGAATGAGACAAGTTGCACTGTAAAAATATGTAAATGTTCGAGAAAATGTTGTTTGAGTCTTCAGTTTCTCGACTGGTTTGATGCAGCCCTCCATGTTTCCCTGTCCTGAGCTAATCGTTTCATCTCTACATAGCTACCACACCCTACATCTGAGGCAATCTGTTAAACATAGGCTATTCTAACCTTAGTCTACCCCTACAGTTCTCATCCTCGACCCTTCCTTCCATAACTAAGTTTGCCATTCCTGGGTGGCACCTCTCTATGCATAATTACATGTGATTATGGCCTCCTGTCTTGTAAAATTTCAATCCGAAATAAAGATAAAGAGATATAATTCGGGTTATTGAGGTTCGACTTGAACAGTGCCGTGGATTTTGACGGTCTGTCAAATTACGTATTCATAGACATGAGTTTGTTTTATTTGAACAACCGTACAGATTCAGCACACACACACACACACACACATACACACACACAAAGACAAAGGGTTCCAAAACCCTAAAATGTATTTACAACTAATGTGAGCTTAATTATTAATATTGTAGCTCTCAGTCGGTCTAATTACTGGAATATGTGAATAGTCCGTAACAATATATACATCTTAATCACTGTAATTTTAATAAGATTGTTGGAATACTTCCAACGTTTACATTCCATTATTTCTCCATTACTTCGCAAATACATACGCCTACCCAACTACTAACCGAGCTATTTCCACTTATATAGTATCAACCACATCTCTTCTACTCCACGCTGTTTGTATCATCATCATATATATTATTTCAGTAGTATAGATTCCTCCTCCGGCGCTCACAAGCGACCGATCGTGAAAACTTAGCATTCAAATGAAAGAGAATATACATTACCAGTGAGGCATTGCACTCTAATTTCATAAATATCTATAATTTTAAAAAATGAATTTTAAAGAACTTTACGAAGTGTGCGATTTGCAGATACTGTTGCTGCAGAAAGATACGCTCCATAATTGCTGTTCACTTCACATTTTGGCCACAGTGACGCCTGTTTCATGCCATTTTAACATTCTGAGATCTTTCCTTTATCATTTTGCATGGATTTCAGAAACAGTAATTTAAAGGAATGAGTACTCAAATCGTATAATTTCATACATATCGAATAACAGGTGAGTGTTACGGCTAAGCTGTCAATCAATGGACTCAGCACACAAATGAAATTAGCAGTGACGAATTGCTCTCTAATATCATAAATATCAATTTTTGTAAGAAGTGTGCGATTTGCAAATACTGTTGCTGTAGGAAAATACGCGACATCATTGCTGTTCAGTTCGCATTTTGGCCGTAGGGACGCCTGTAACGTGTTCTATAATCATTTGGTTCAAATAAAAACATAACAACCTTTCTCCTTAAGTCTCTTATTATAAACCTATTGGGGAAAGTGTGGCTTATGAACGTGCGAGATTTCTCGCAGGGGTCCGCTAGTGACTTATATTTTTCATATTTTTCTTACTTCATACATTTTGTAACAGATCTGGTTTTTTGAGCTTTTGGAATAAGAATATTTTTAGAATTTTTGATAACATCCTCTGTTATGGCAAATTTATATTTAGCATATGTTCTTACACCTTTTCATGTCTTAATTTGCGCTGAGGGGCTGAGGAAGGTCACAATGTGACTGAAACCGGTACGGCATTAAAGTAAAATATATATTGACTTATGGTTTTATGAATCTTATAATAATCACATCGTCAATAAGGTACAAGGCTATTATGGTCATTTTCGTGTCCTTTCACTGTAATTTATTTCAGGTTATTTTTCACATATTCCAGTAATTAGAATGCTTTTTCGTTGGCCGACTGAAATCTACCATATTAATTGTTCATAAGGCAACACTGGAAAATGGATTCAAAGCTATCTTCCCATCCTGAGGCGCCGGGTTCGATTTCTGGCTCCGTCAGGAATTTTAGAAACTGACCTGAGGGCTGGAACGGGGCGCATTCAGCCTTGTGAGGACAATTGAGTAGCTGTCTGATAGTGATGCCAAGATTAACGGAGACCAAGAGGGACAAGTCGTGCTGCAAGATTAACGACTGAGGGGAACGACGTGCTGACCACGCGTCACCCCTCAATCTGTAGGCCGAATAACTGGGCAGCGGTCGCTTGGTGTGCCAAAGCCCTTCATGGGCTGTGGTGCCACGGGTTTGTTTTCAAACAACAACAAATATTCATCGATGAAACCTTTTTTGATTTTTTCAAGATTTGAAGTAAAGTTTTTTGGTAAGTTTGTTGTTGTTATTGTTGTTGTTTGAATCTTCAGTCTTTTGACTGGTTTGATGCAGCGCTCCGCGCCTCCCTGTCCTGAGCTAATCGTTTCATCTCTACGTAGCTACCACTCCCTACCTCCCTGTCCTGAGCTAATCGTTCATCTATACATAGCTACCACACCCTACATCCGAGGCAATCTGTTTAACATAGTCTAACCTTGGTCTACCCCTACAGTTCTTGTCCTCGACCCTTCCTTCCTTAACTAAGCTTGCTATTCCTGGGTGCCTTAATACGTGTCCCACCAACCTATCTTTTCCCTTCATTAGCTGTCGCCATAAACATATTTCCTCTCCCACTCGTCTTAATACCTCTTCGTTTGTAGCCCTATCTACCCATCTGAACATCATTCTCTTTTCTGTTTACGTATTGCAAAACTAAATTACTAGTATAATAATTAGGTGTTTTATATTTTATCTGTCGCCGGTTCCATAATATAAATTGTAAAAAAAATCCACAATAAATAATCGATGACCCTTCTTGTCGGGTGGTACTTGTGGCTTGACAGAGGTTTCGCCACGCTTAAATTGAGAAATGTCATTGGCAAGCATTTGTGGTAAGAGTCCTCAAAAAATGTTGTGTTTAATATGGGGGTTGCTGAACAGCGATAGTAGTACAGTAGTGGCTCCGATGTATGTGGTGGGAGAATATTCGTTTTGGCCCGATGCCTGAAACGCAACGCAATGGAGCGCAGGAATCCGCGATGCCACCTTTGTATCCTACGCTTGGTGCCGCTCTGTTGTTCGCTAATCTCTCTCGCTCCCTCTCTCGCTCTCGCTCCCTCTCTCACAGTCTCACTCATTCCACTACTGAGCGTAACACGACCCGAAATGACTCATTCCGTCGCGCCCTGCGCTTCTCAAACAGAGAGAAATGCAGATTGGAGTTTTTGCCCTTGAGAACACGCTGCCTGTTTGTGTGTGGTGTGGGTTTTGCATCAGCTGCACTACGTATAATGCATGACGTCACATTTGTAGCCTAATCGCTTAATTAATTCAAAACGCTTGTTCCGCGAATTGTGGTTCTATCGCTGTGTTGTGATATAGTAGGTACAGACTCTGTCATAAAGTATGCCGTTATCAATTGCTGGATTCATACGCACTAATAGGTCCAACTGCTGTATGAATGGCTTTATAAACGTGGAGGGAACCTGGATAGCATTTGTACCTCGCCAAAACCTGGAATGAACCTTGACGTTAGATAAGAAACCTGGATTAAGAAAAGGTGTCGAAATTAATTTCGAATTTTGGATTTTTTTTTGTTAAATCTCTTCACTCCTTCGTTTTCCCTCAAAAGGGCTCTTGCTTAGTGGGACGTGAGTTGGCGACCACGGAACCCCAGCTGAGTCTGGCTTTCTGTTGTGCTTCTCTCTGTCATCTTTACTGTCGATCTTCTTTGTTCTCTTGACTGGCTGCGTGGCTCAGTGGTAGCGTTCTTGCCTGCTGTTCCCAAGGTTGCATGATCGAATCCTGGCGCAGTCAGCTGGCATTTGAAGGTGCGCAAATGTGAGGGAGCCGTGTCAGTAGGTTTACTGGCACGTTAAAGACCCGATTCGGGGTTAAATTCTGGTACCCTGGCGTCTCAAAAAGGGACGTAAAACCAATGACATTATATTATCTTGTTCTCTTCCGCCCAGACGATATTAAGGTATCCGAGACCTAGGGAGTCATTCACTTTCCCGCATTAATTGGCCTTTGACTCATCTTGTCCTGATGCCTTCTTCGAGGTGTCAGATCTCCTCTTTTCATGCTATCTCCTGCCTTCGGCAGAGTGTATGTAGTTTCTTGGCAACTACACAACAGATACATTTATGAACATTTCATAAGAACTTCGTCACACATATTCCAAAGTTTTTCTCGACAATACCTTGCAAATACACATCAGGCATCATTTTTATAATCTAACTTTCCCAAAATACATATTTTTCACATACACATCTCGTCACTTCTACGCTGTTTTTCAGGACATTTATTATGCTTAATTAACAAAATTATTGTAACAGATCTGTTTTATCATTTCAAATGATCTTGCCGATTTCATCGTTATGCTTAGGTCTACCGTTATGCGTCACGGTTACGGCGTGTATGACGTCATCATGTTGTTCAGTGCATATGCACCGAGTCTGAGTTATGCGAACGGAGACGGCGAGTGCGTGACGTCATGCAGCCCCCGCGCGGGAAGCCTAAGTTATAGGGTAATGGAGTCTGTTGAGTCTGAGTTTACTCCTGGGGTCTGGCGTTATGCGATACGGAGACGGCGAGTGCGTGACGTCATGCATCAGAGTGCAAAGAGCCCTCCTGAGCCTTTCTAACATGTGTAACATTTGTATCATGCGTAATTTGAAATGATATGAAGTCTAGTCTCTCAGACTGACTGTATCTTTTTTTGACATTTTACTCTGTGAACTTTTGGTATGGTACTACTATGGTATGGCCACAATGTGGCCGAAACCGGTTTCAGTGTACTAAATATTGACTTGAGGTAAAAAAATAAATAGTTTATTATAATTAACACGTCAATAAGGAATCGGGCTATCAGTCATTTTTATGTCATTCTATAAATGTATGATTGTTTTTTCGTGTTCGCAGATTATGACTTCTTACACATTTTGGTGGTCTAGTAAAGGAGAAATATCGGTCGTACCACAATCGTTGTCTTTCCCTGAAATACTGTAATCCCTATATCCCTATATCCCTATTCCCTATATCATACTAATATATAAAAATGAGATGGTGTGTGTCTGTCTTTCTGTCTGTCTGTCTGTCTGTTACCTAATAACGCAAGAACCACTGGTCCGATTTAAATGAAAGTTTGCATGGATGTAGCTGAAATACCAGGTTTACATATAGGATACTTTTAATTTCGATATTTTGTACTATTGAGAAATGGCGACCATTTTAATGACGTCACTACACCCTTTGGTTTCAAAATTTCATATTTCCATATCAAATAAAAAGAGAACGGTAGGAAATAGCAAACTTTTGATGGCACATACGAGCTTCAAAATTTAATTTTCTATCCGAAAGGTCCTTATCACTTTTCGTGTATCTCCAACGGTTAGCGAGTAAAACCTACTTTTGTGACGTCACTACATCCTTTGGTTTCAAAATGTCATATTTCCATTTCAAATAAAAGGAGAACGCTAAGAAATAGCAAACTTTTGATGGTATACACGAGATTTAGCATTTAATTTTCTATCCAAAAGGTTCTTATCACTTTTCGTGTATCTCCGACGGTTAGCGAGTAAAACCTAAATTTGTGCAATAAAACACGGTCACATCGAGCGGTGCAGTATATCTCTACATATATAAAAAAGAAAATTTGTCTTTTTTTTCTGAATTTCTACGGAAATTTGAGTTATTTACACGTTTCAGATTGTTTTATGATAGATGCGCGCGAAAATAATGTTTTGGTCTGTCTGTTTGATTGTCTGTGGACAACTTTGTTCCCTTATAACTCGAGAACGGCTGGGTGTATCAACGTATAATTTGGTACAGATATCCATCAGAGGCACGACACTAATCATTGATATAACTCTTCTCTATACCTCTCATTAAAGGGGGCATACCCCCTTAAAATACATGCTGAAATAGGAGTAGAAGGACGAGACAAAGCTCATTTTCAGCCCCTCAATGTGAAAGACAAAACTCGGGGGCCCAAAAAGCACATTTTAAGGTCCTACGTCCAACCGTTTTTGACATATTCCCAGAAAACTAATTTAATTTAATAAACTATGAACGAATGCAAGCCGATAACCATGGCAACAGATTCTCAGAGATCCATCTATTGCTGTAAGACGCAATACAATTCCATTAATTACATTAGTGTGAAAGTTTGCAAACGGTTAGATGGTTATTATGGAACCAAATTAAGCTGTAAATTTCATCAATACGTAAAATGCGCTTAAGGGGGTCAAGGGGTAGTCCAGATTTTTTTCACGCGATTTACATCTGCGGGTGTGGTATGGCAGGTCTATTATATTCCTATCCCTATGTTATATTATTATTATTAGTATTATATTATGGCGTACATCGACGAGACAAAGCCCCTCGGTGCCAGAAATAAAACTCGAGGGTCCTCGAAAACTACATTATAAGGCTCTAAAACCAACAGTTTCTGAAACATTCCCAGAAAACTAATTAAATTTAATTTAACAAACTAATGAAGGAATGCAAATCGGTAACCATGACAACATTATCTCAAGGGGTGGCATCCAACTTTCCATCTATTTCAGTAAGAAGCAATTTATTACATTTATTACATTTCTGTGAAAGTTTGCAAATATAAGGTTATCACGGAACCAACGTAGACTGTATAATTCATCAATGCAATTAAGGGGGTCAAGGGGTAACCTCGGATTTTTTCATGCAATTTTCACGTGCGACATATAGTGAAGAAGGTCTATTATATCTCCAAACAACAACATTATTTTCAAAAATTCCTGAATTGAATCAGCATTTTTTTGCGGCTTTTAGGAATTTGGGCCATTTGAGACTAAAGAACCTGAATTTTCATGCACCACAAGCTTTTATAATTTATGAAAGAGGTCTTCCTGTGTATGGGGACCCAACACAACGTAGAGGGTCAGTTTTTATGTGACGTGTATTGCGTTTCATCTACAAGGCTTTCAATTCTATTTCATGTCAGGAAGTACACGTCAGGTGAATTTAGTTTGAGAGCACATTTCAACTAATCTTTTTTTTTTTTTTCGACATACGGGTTCATCGTAAGGATGATTTTCTTTGATACTGTGTGGTAGATATACCCATATTTGGATTTCTGGGTGATATGTTGTAGACAATAGTATTGTATGTCTGTCTTTCTGTGTATCCTTATGTACGCCTATCCTATAACTCATGTTCGGATGCTTGGTGCATCGTAAAATTAGGTATGGTAAACATGAGTCAATACACCAATCATTTATAAAACTCTTCACCGTTCATTTCATACAGTAGAAGGGTGGATATAGGGAAAAACTCCTCAAAATACATGCTAAAATAGGCGAAATATAAAAATTATCCTAGAAGGACGACCAAAGCATATGTTGCACTTCTCAATGTGAGACACAAAATTCGCGAGTCTATAAAGGGTCTCCGAAAACCACATTATAAGGCCCTTAAATTAACAGTGTGTGTGATATTCCCAGAAAACTAACTTCGTTTTGATAAACTTATGAAGGAATGACAAGCCACTAACCATTGCACAGTAGCTCAATTGATAATGTCTGGTGCGTCTCTAAAAGCAACAGTACTTAAAAGGGACGTAACACCAATAACATTATTATTATTATTATTATAATGTCTGGTGTTAACACCGAACACCGTTCGAAGAATGGGTACTTCTGCTAGTATATTATAATTGTGAAAATCTGTGTGTCCGTGTGTTAGTTTGTTACCTCTTGACACTAAAACGGCTGGACGGATTTGGATGAAATTTGAAATGGAGACAGCTTATACCCTGGGATAACATATAGGCATCCTTTCATCGGGAAATAAATCATTGTTCCCGTGGAACAGGCAACATAACTGAAAAGTCACCAAAAATACTCAACCGGGACAAAATATCGAAGTTGTCGCAAAAAGACCGGACAAAGCTCATTTTACGCCCCTCGATGCAAGGAACAATACTCGGTAGGTCCCTACGGGACACCGAAAACCACATTTTAAGGCCCTAAAACCAACCGTTTCAAAGATATTCGCAGAAAACTATCTTTACTCTGATAAACTGATGAAATAATGGCAAGTCCGTTTCCATGGCAACTGAACCTCACGGTAAGACATCTGATTTTATATATATCCCTGTAGGAGGCAATGCCAATCAATTTGTTATCTTTTTCAAGATATATATGAACACAATAAGAACAGGGTAGCGCACCTGCCTTTCATCCGGAGGCCCCGGGTTCGATTCCCGGCTCCATCAGAGACTTTAGACACTGACGTGAGGGCTGCAACGGAGTAGAAATTATTTTCATTAAAATAGATTGGTTCACAATTTTGTAAGTTCACATTGAGGAATGTGACAGTGGGATGCATTAAGTGTTACGTAAACGGCAATAGCCGCCACAGAGCTTCGTTACTACTGAAATAACGACCACACTGATATTTGTAATTAACTATACGGGATTTGTGATTTGTGAGCCCAGTGTTTATGAAATTGAACGTAGCTATATCGCTACCTGTATTTAGGAGCCGCTAATGTAGTGTTTAAAATTTAAAAGCGGGAGCGAAGATTTTCTATATATCCCTGTAGGAGGCAATGCAAATCCATTTATTATCTTTTTCAAGATATATATAAACACAATAAGAACAGGGTAGTGCGCCTGCCTCTCATCTGGAGGCCCCGGGTTCGATTCTTGGCTCCATCAGAGATTTTAGACACTGACGTGAGGGCTGCAACGGAGTGCACTCAGCTTCGTGAGGACAATTGAGTAGCTGTCTGATAGCGAGGCAGCGCCCTGGTCACGAAGAACGGCCGAGGGGACACGGTACACTGACCACGCGTCACCACAATATCTGCAGGCCAAATGGCTGGGAAGCGGTCGCATGATAGGCCTAGACCCTTCATGGTCTGTAGTGCCAGGGGTAAAAAAAATAGGGAAAGCGCCTTCTAATACCACCTTTAATTTGTAAACACTACAGTACCGGCTTCTAGGGGAGTGTGATGGAGCAGTGGCTTAGCTTCTCGCCTTTCACCAGGACGGCCGGGGTTCGAATCCCGGTGACAGCGGGGTGGACTTTTCACCTGGAAAATCACGTGGCGTCAGGAAGGGCATCCGGCCTTAAATCCCCGGCCAAAACCAAAATGAGCCTGGCTGGCTACGGCGACCCCTATTAATTGGGAATAGCTGAGGAAAGTTTTACAGTAGCAGCTACTAAATAAAGGTAGCGATATAGCTACGTTCAATTTCATAAACACTGGGCTCACAAATCCCGTATAGTTAAGTAAAAATAACAGTCTGGTCGTTATTTCAGTAGCAACGAAGCTCTGTGGTGGCTATTGCCGTTTCCGTAACACTTAAGGCATTCCGCCGTCACATACCTCAATGTGCACTTACAAAATTGTGAACCAGTCTATTTTACTGAAAAGAATTTCTACGAGCGAGTATCCACTCCGGCAAAAACCACACTCACTACCTTTTCCAAAATTTACACAAGACATGATTTTTAAAGCACTCTTCTGTATGTTGAGGTACAGAGATATACCACATGGAAAGATACAATAATATGTTGGCAAATCTGAGTTCAAGGAACTGCTGTTCAGAATAGACTTTCGGTGCAGGTTATGCGGCCCATGTTCGTAACATGGAATGTTTTCTTTTGACAATGCATCTGTACCAT
The DNA here is from genome assembly GCA_946902985.2 of Meconema thalassinum. NCBI lineage: Eukaryota > Metazoa > Arthropoda > Insecta > Orthoptera > Tettigoniidae > Meconema > Meconema thalassinum. The sequence goes on from OX336396.1 coordinate 153,386,776, forward strand.
GTGCGAGGGCAACGCATTTCAAAGATCTCTAAAAACACAATAAACAGGAAGTTGGAGAAAATTTTTAAGTGGGAGCGAAGATTCAAGGAGAAATAATTTCATCTTTGAGATTTGCTGATGACATCGTCATCTTGACCGATACGCCAGAGGAATTGAATGAGTTTTTGAATGGTATGGACTCCGTCTTGAGGAAATAATTCATGATGGAAATCAATAAATGTAAAACAAAATTATTGGAATGCAGCCAAAATAAATCAGAAACCTCTATGCACATCAAATTGGCAGGTGAAACGCTACGGGAAGTAGGAGACTTCTGTTAGTTAGGAAGAAAAATAGCCAGTGATGGACGAAGCAAAGAGGTTGGCTCAGGCAAGGACATCATTTCTACAGAAAAGGAATCTGTTGACATCGAATATACATTTAGATATTAGGAAGTAATTTTTGAAAGCTTTTGTCTGGAGCGTGACACTATAAGGAAGTGAAACTTGGACTAATGGTGCAGCAGAAAAGAGGAGAATTGAAGCGTTTGAAATGTGGTGTTACAGGAGAATGATGATGATCAGATGGGTAGATGGGGTAACAAATAAAGAGCTATTAAGACGAGTGGGAGTGGAGAGATGTTTCTGGCGACTGCTATTGAAGAGAAGAAATAGGTTGGTACGACACATATTAAGACACCCAGGAATAGCAAGCTTAGTTATGGATGGGAGGGTTAAGGACAAGAACTGTAGGGTAGACCAGGGTAAAACTGCCTCGGATGTAGGGTGTGGTAGCGAAATAGAGATGAAACGATTAGCTCAGGAGAGGGGGTCATGGAAAGCTGCATCAGTCCAGTCAAGAAACTGAAGACTCAAACAACAACAGTTGGGAATTTTAATTACTTAGAGAGGCATGTAAGGCAAAAGGGTTGTTGGAGAATTTCAATCCCTGGGATGTAACACTGGAAGAGAGTGCATATTGTACATACGGCCAAGGTCCGAGATATTTTATTATAGGTAAGGAAAAATACTTTTGATTCCCCATATTCCGATAGATTTGCCATTCCAGTGTGCAAGAGTGCAGTTCCCTCTTCAAACAATTTCTATTAACAAAGCGCAATCGCACACACTTAACAGCAGGTGTACAATTGCATCGTCCCCATTGACTTGATCGCGAGCGAAGCCGCGGGTACCTGCTAGTATTGGAATAACTTAGAATAGAATACCCTCTGTTCCAAATCTCGGATAGCCAGAGGTTGGCGAGATTATTATTTATTGGAACCATTACCTGATACATGTGATTATTAGTTACAGCACTTCCCTAATAGCCTAATACAAAAATCCTTCTCAGTAAGATTAATAAATTGCTATGACTACACAGGACTGGATGCAAGGATCCTACGAGCTGAGACATATCTTGACGCGCTTTGCGGTCCATGGTTTCCACCACCGGATCTGCATGAGAGACGTCTATCACCAACCAGACGAACTATGCGTGTGCAAGCTATGTAAGGGTCTTTGCGACAGATACCACGTAAGGACGTGCAAGTGCAGAGAGGTGTCTCTGACGAAATTTTGTGAAAATTAGAAAATATATGGACACCCCTCGGAAAGAGGCATTTAGAGTGACAACAACAAAATTTTGTATTAATGATGGTTCGTAAGAACCACGTTCATGCACATTGTGCGCAATAAAGTATTTATTTATTATAAATTGCAACATGAATTTTAAAATAAGTCACAAAATCTACAAATAATTTGCATGTTATAAACAATATCAAAACACTAATAATGACAATTAATTATGTACTATCTTAATCTTATTCTAATTGATACAGAGAGGTTGGTTGGTTCCTTAGTTTAGGGACTGCGACAACGTGGTCATATAGCCCGGTGTACTTTGGGTGTGTGTAGAATCTGTCTGATAACCGGTGTTAATTGTGATGACTGTATTGTCTGTAATTCAGGTAAGGACTGCAGACGATAATTTCAAGTAGTTCAACTTTCGCTACCAAATGATACCGTCCACGACACCTATATAGCTGTGAACTTGGCTACTACTAGAATCCATCACAACCAGCGCCCGGTGACGAACGTTGGTACTTAAGAGCATTAATTAAACCTAACCTACAAATTTTAAGTTTAGTTAGTGAAAGGTTCTTTTACATGTCATAAATATATAACATGGGCCCGCCGCCGGCTTTACTCCCCTTCCGAAGGAATGCATACTGAGGGATTTTAACGCTCTTAAAAATCCGACGACTGATACAGAGGGGCTGTCCTAGACTTAAACCAAGTTTCATATTTTAGGATACCGTCTCCTGTACCCATATGATTTGTTTCACATGCATCTTTGTTGTGTTTCTCATCTGTCGCTTTCCTATCCCACATTCCACTGATAGCATTAAAAAGTTTTCCTAATTTACCTGGCTTCCTCCATTCCCTATTTTGAGTACTGCAATTGTATTCAAGTGTGATATTGTGAAATACTGTAATATAAAAGTGTGAACGAAAATGCGCTGGTGGTTACAGAGTGATGAAATTGGTCACGAGGCATAGTTTTATTTATGGACGTCTCTGATGGGATATGAAGCGTGCAGCATATTTTATTCTCCATTGTACTCCCGGAGCGGCGCAGTGTTTTGACACGGTGCTCATTTATACAGACGTTTTAATAGATGAATATTAACGCTATTAATAGCCTGCACCTGTTGTAATGTAGCTCCTCGCACTGCAAAGCACTCTAGAGAACAGATGGCCACTCTGTGCTAAGTTCACGCGGATAGTGTATGTTGCTCGCGTGCAAGGTGGAAGGCGTGCCCGACCCAACTATATATCATATTTCCGTGTCCGGGAGACACACTAAATTCTTCCTTTCCAGAACTCTGCTGTCCTTATCCCTCGGTCTCTGGCCAACAAATAGGTCTTCCTGTCTGCAGGTGTCATTCAGTTCTTGGCACGTGAGCAGGTATTGTGGAGTCTGGATTTCTCCACAGTCACATCATGGACCTTCTGCATAACCCCACTTCACAAGGTTGCTACGACACATAGGCACTCCTGTTCTCATCCGGTTTAAGGACCTCCGGGTGGTATAATTCAAATGACTACCACTGCTCAGTTCTTATTTAGGGGTAAACCCCTCTGGTACTATTTGTTTCCAGAGTGACACACGCCGGACGTCTGGATTGGTATGGAGGGGTACTCTTCTCTTAATAAAACTCTTCCTGGATCTTAGGCGAGGAGTGGTCACCTTGTGGTTGAATGTCTGGGATCTGTCTCAAGCTTTTGTCTCTCTTTCTCTGCTGCCACCTCGCGTCGAATAGCTGGAGGTGCAATGCCAGAGAGAGAGTTGATCGTCTGCACTGGAGTAGGTCTCAGGCATCCAGTGACAATACGGGTGGACTCGTTAAGAGCTATGTCCACTTGCTTGGTACGACCCAACTCACAACCGCGCTATCACTTTATCCTACCCGTCGGATCGTTTTCCCGCCGATGCGAATCGAAGAGGGAGAGAAGAGGACACGAGTACAGCCACTGCCATCGTAATGTCATTACGATTGCAGTGGCATAGTGTTCAAGAAGGCAGTGGGGGGCTGTTTCTCTAAAAGAAAGGAAAATAAAATACAGAATTAGAGATGAACATAATAATTTGGTATCTTATCTTTGCAAGAGATTCTGAAGTTTTCTCGAATTTTATAACTTAAGCTCAGTTCGAACTTGAATGTTTTTTTTCTGGCAGTAGGCACAGAAAACTGTACCTGTCTATGTAATATTTCTGTGGGTACATATATTTATTTTATTAACAAACTGTTCCTGCGAATTGTTTTGTGGATTGAAATATTCGAATGTTTCCTTCCTTCAATCCCGAGTTTAGCCATATGCGATTTATCGACGTTGTGGTACATCTTGAGTAACTGTTTCAATGCCTCTTTTTATTGTTATAACATTTACAGGACGTCTAAATGCTGCAATTTTGTTCTGTCTGTGTGCGTCAACGTCCTAGTAAGTTCACAGACGATGTACCATTTTGTTCACTCGTAAAATGCACGCTACAACGGCAGGATTCGAACTAGCGGAGCGATAAATAGGCCTATTTAGTGGTCTAAGTGCCAGTGTACTCCAAATAGTATTACAATTTTCCTATAAATATGAATTTATATTCACTTTGGAGTGACTGCGTGTGAAAGGAGACGTCCGACTTGCTGCTGCGGCTGAAACGACCCTAAGCGTGATGTCACTACAGGAGCCTTGCGGCCTGGACATTACGATGGCAGTGGCACAGCTAGCTTGAAAAGGGTAAACTCTTATAGTTTTACCGGTCAGTTAATCTCGCGATCATAAGTCACGCTACCATTTTTTACGTGGATTCCGAACCACTGGACTCGCCATGTCAAATCGAAAGTCCCACATCCATGAATCGGGAATCGAACACAGTCCACCTTGGTTGGAAGCTAGCTGAAAGAGAGGAAGCACTTTACAAGCGGTCAGGGTGTCTTAACGCGAGACCACGTCGTGGTGTAGCGGCTAGCACTCTTGGCTGTCGCCCTAGTGGTCCGGGTTCGTTTCCCGGCTCTACAAAGAGATGTAATTCTGGTCTGAGGGCTGGAGCGGGGTACACTTAGCCTCGTGAAGAAAATCTGAGAGGAAGGTTTTATTCTCACCTCAGCCACCCTGGAAGTGGTTTACCGTGGTTTCCCACTTCTACTCCAGGCAAATGCCGGGAAGGTACCTAACTTCAAGCCACGGCCGCTTCGTATCCAAGCAAATACACACATTAGTACAGACATCACAGTGACACCCACCCAAGTACAAGGTACTTCATGACCACGATGTCGCAAGGTCCCTAAAGAACCAACAACAACTCAGTATAGGGCGGAAAGGTGCTAATTCAATATCTGAAAAATTCGACTATTTCATACATATCTGAAAGGAGTGTGGGATATTCTTGTGGTGCCCTAACACGCTCTGATACAACGGAAATTCACTTTAAATGCACACTGACCAAAATCTTGAAGTGAAAGAACAAACAATGAGAGACAAAAACAAGAGTGGTGAAAAACTGAAAACCAGATAAACTGATACGGTATTCAATATAAGGCCCTGTGGCGTAGCCGTGCTCTTTAAAGTGTGCACCACGGTCGCGAGAGCAGCTGCAACAAGTCCAGAGATTGCAGGTTTTAATCCCGGCGCTAACAGCAGCAATCCTGAGTGTGGTGTGTGCCCGATTTTTCTACACCCCATCAGGTAAATGCTGGAATTGTGCCTTACTTCAAGTCCGGACGCACCTACCCAATCCCTGTCTTTAATACAATTACACACACTACTACAGTCATCACTTAAATACAGGTTATCAGACAAGTTCACTGCACACCCAACTAAGCGGGGATGATGACCAAGATATCCCAAGTCAACAACGATATGCAATATGGGCGGCTTCGGTGGCGTAGTTGGTAGCATGCTGAGCTTCTATGCCCAAGATCGCGGGTTCAAACCCGACCGAAGTCGTCGGATTTTTTAAGAGCGTTAAAAATCCCTCAGTATGCCTTCCTTCGAAGGGGAAGTAAAGCCGGCGGTCCCATGTCATAGATTTATGGCATGTTAAAGAACCTTCCACTAATTACACCTGTGTGAAGCTAAATTATATATAGGTTAAACATTCGACAAACGCTCTTAGGTTCCGACGTTCGTCGCCAGGAGCCGACTACGGGGGCATCTGGTAATCAAGTTCTGAACTAGTAGTCGTTGACGGTGGCGTTTGGTGGCAAAAGTAGGCACTACTTGAAAAAATTCAATGTCTACAGTCCTCACTTGAATTGAAAACAGATAACACACACTAATACAGTCATCACAATTAACACCGGTTATCAGACAGATTCTACACACACCCAAAGTACACGGGGCTACATGAACGAGTTTTCGCAGCCCCCCTAAACTGAGGAACCAACCAACGATATGCAATATGGACTCCGTGGCTTAGGCGGCAGCACGCCGGCCTCTCACCGCTGGGTCCGTGGTTCAAATCCCGGTCACTCCATGTGAGATCTGTGCTGGACAGAACGGAGGCAGACAGGTTTTTCTCCGGGTACTCCGGTTTTCCCTGTCAACATTTCATTCCAGCAACACTCTCCACTATCATTTCATTTCATCTGTCATTCATTTAATCATTGCCCCAGAGGAGTGCGTCAGGCCTCGGCAGCCGGCGCAGTTCATATCCTCGCCGTTAGATGGGGGCTTCATTCATTCCATTCCTGACCCGGTCGGAGACTGGAAGCAGGCTGTGGATTTTCATTTTCACTTACTATTGAACGGAATTGTTTATTGATTTAAAAAAGTGCAAGCTCAATTATTCCAAAATATCAAGTCACATGTTGAAAGAAAGTGGAGGGGCACGTGATTGCTCTGCCTTGATTCAGTATCCGTGAGCTCTTGTGGGTGGTGGTGATAATAAAGAGTGGGGCATCGGGGACATCAGTCCCTACTCTTGATGGCCGGTAGTATTTTGTGCGTGTTGGAGACTTCAGTTTTGACTGGTTTGATGCAGCCTTCCAAGGCTCACTGTCCTGAGCTAATCGTTTCATGTCTACGTAGCTATCACACCTAACATCCGAGGCAATCTGTTTAACATATTTTATCCTTGGTCTACCCCTACAGTTCTTGTCCTCGACCCTTCCTTCCATAACTAAGTTTGCTATCCATGGGTTTCTTAGTATGTGTCCTACCAACCTATCTCTTCTCTTCATTAGCAGTCGCCAGAAACATCTCTCCTCTCCCACTCGTCTTAATTCATCTTCATTTGTAACCCTATTTACTCATCTGATCTTCATCATTCTCCTGGTAACACCACATTTCAAACACATCCATTCTCCTCTTATTAGCTGCGCCAACAGTCCATAGAGCGCCACGCTCGAGACAAAAGCTTTCAAAAATGACTTCCTAATACCTAAATCTATATTCGATGTCAACAGATTCCTTTTTCTGCAGGAATGCTTTCCTTGTCTGAGCCAACCTACTTTTTAGTCTTAGACAGCGTGTATTATGAGTGGTGGCTGGTGGGCTACATTCACATACACTCACAGGGCCTGGCTATTTGAATCAGCTTACAACAAGCAGGGAATTCCGCGAGAAAAGATGTGTGTTCCTTTGGAAAATGAGGGTGTGCGCCTCGTGGAATCTAAGGAGTTAATCGTATGGCCTTTACTGCCGGAAGTGTCCGAGGACATGTTCGGCTCGCAAGAGGCTGTAGCTGCTTTTAGCGGATACCCATAGGGTGAGCTGCAATTTCCGTTCAATTTCAAGTTGTTCCAACTTTCGCCATCAGTTGTCAATGATACCTAGTGGTGAACGTTGGAACTTTGATAACCTAGAAATTCAGCTTCACCCAAGTTTAGTCTGTGGAAGGATCTTTTACATGTCATAAATCTATGACATGGGACCGCCGGCTTTACTTTTTCTCCGAAGGAAGGCATACTGAAGTATTTTAACGCTCTTATAAAATCCAACGACTTCGGCCGGGCTTGAAACCGCTCTGTTGGGCACAGTATTTCAGCACGCTATCAACTACGTCACCGAAGTCGCATCCAAAGAGGTTGGTTGGTTCTTAAGTTTAGGGGCTGCAACAACGCGGTCATGTAGCCCCGTGTACTTTGGGTGTGTGTAGAATCTGTCTGATAACCGGTGTTAATTGCGATGACTGTATTAGTATGTGTTATCTATTTTTTTAATTTAAGTACTGCAACTTAGAATTTTTCAAATAGTTCGTACTTTTGCCGCCAAGCGCCACCGTCAACGACTACTAAGCCAAGTTCAGAACTTAGCCACTAGACGCCATCGCAGTCGGCTCTTGGCAACGAACGTAGAAACCTAAGAGCGTTGTTTACATTCTTAACCTATCCAATTTAGCTTCACTCAGGTGCAATTATTGGAAGGTTTCTTTAACATGCCATAAATCTATGACATGGGACGGCCGGCTTTTCTTCCCCTCCGAAGGAAGGCATACTGAGGGATTTTTAACGCTCTTAAAAAATCCGACGGCTTCGGCTGGGTTTGAACCCGCTATATTGGGCATAGAAGCTCAGAGAGATACGTTGTGGTGTGGATGTATGCAATTACAAATGGCTTACCGTACTTGTTTTGTAACAGGTACACCTGTATCCCCTTCATTACATTACAGGAGACGGTTCATTTTATGATGTTATGTTATGCAATCCGTGAAAACGATCAGCTACGTCGTCTCCTTTCACTGTGAAGAAACCGGTTCTCACTTCTCCGCTGGATGTGTTTCATTCATGATCTGCAGCGTGACTCCCAAATCTGTTCTCTCCATTTAGCTCGTTACTATTGGTTCTGCTCTCCATTGCTGAGTTCCGCTACCGGTCGTGGTGGGCCAGATTTACGTGTATCAGTGTTAAGGAACAATTAGGGATGACACGTGCATACTTTAAATACAGTCGCTCTTTGAACGTCCCAACTGTGAGGTTATTTCTTCTTCTTCTTTATATGCCGTCTCCGCGTCGAAGATTGGCGATCATCATTGCAATCCCTTGCCTCGAGGTTGCCGTTCGAAACAGAGGTGCTGAGTCGCGTTCAAACCATTCCCGCAAATTCTTGAGCCAGGAGATCCTCCTCCACCCTGGTCTGCGCCGTCCTTCAATCTTGCCTTCCATGATTAGCTGCTGGAGTTGGTACTTGTTATTTCGAATCACGTGGCCAAAATATTGTAGCTTCTGTCGCTTGATGTTGTAGAGCACCTCCATCTCCTTGCCCATCCGATCCAGCACCTCGGTGTTTCTCACCTTGTCGGTCCACGATATACGAAGCATGCGACGATACAGCCACTTTTCAAATGCTTCCAACTTCTTCTCCATGGTCTTGGTTAACGTCCACCCCTCGTGTCCATACATTAGTATGGGCATTATGTAACACTTGAGGGCAAGTAGTCTCGTTCTTCCTTTCTGATAAAGACACCCCTGGCTTGCTCAATGCGAGCTTTGATTTCATGGCTGCAGTCCCATTTGTCATTCAGGTAGCATCCTAGATATTTATACGAATTAACTCGTTCGATGGTTTTATCAGTAACTGATAATGTGGTATCAATTACTTCTTTGCTGACCACCATGAATTTTGTTTGGCGAATGTTATTTACGTTAAGGTATTCGTGTACTGTGAAAATGGTAAATAATGCAGTACAGTAAAATCTGCCTTCAGCGGAATCGAACGGGATTCGCAATTTTTTTCCGTTAAAGATGGGTTTCTGGTTAACAGAGGTTGGTATGTGCTAAAAGAATTAAACCTTGGACCTCTTTATGAAGAAGAATATTATATTTTAATTGCAGCCAGTTAGGGGCGGATCTAAGGGAGGGCGATCGCCCAAGGCCCGGTCTGGGGGGCCCGGTGCAATGATTTTTTAAAATTTAATTACCGGTAATTAATTAATTATACTTTTCAAACTAATTTATAATTCATATTCCTTTTTTCAGTGCAGCTCTGACCTCCCGTGACCGTTTAGCAAGTTTAGATTTCAGTGAAATAATATAAGACTTCAGTCGGGCAAAAAGTCGCCAATTAATATTTTAATATTTCATAATTTACATTATCTTCTTAAAGAGCACTTATAGGTTTCTTTCAGATTATTAATTGAATATACTGTAGTGTATTCAAAATATTGTAACTATTTTTAAATTATTACCAAAATATTCTCCTTTTGGTTTGATATTCTTTATTTCCCATTGATGTGCGCCCCCCCCCCCCCCCCTTATCATATCGCCCAGGGCCCCGCAAGGCCTGGATACGCCACTGCAGCCAATGGCAATAGTGGAGTATTTTAATTGAACGTTCGAAGGCTCCCCATCAAGTTCAATTTCATGTAGTTCCAACTTTGGCTATCGGAGATGCCACTGTTACTGACACCTAGCGGCGAACGTTGGAACTTGGTAGAGCGTTTCTTACCAAGTAACCTACAGATTTAGCTACACACTACCAATTGTAGTGGTAGGTTCTTTTACATGCCATAAATCTAGGACATGGGCCTGCCGGCTTCACTTCCCCTTCGAAGGAAGGCATACTGAGGGATTTTAACGATCTTAAAACATCCGACGACTTCGGCCGGGTTTGAACCCGCGACCTTGGGCATAGAAGCTCAGCGTGCTACCAACTACGCCACCGAAGCCGACGAGCTTTGTTTCTAATAGCAAGATGTGTGTGTTTACTTGGGAATGTATATGAGTGTATTGCAAGATTATATGACAGGCATGGTTATTATAATATTAAAATCGTTTTTGTTTTGTGTCTGTAAGATGTATGTTCCCCCTTAAATACTTAATTTTACCGCAGAATATAATAGGGGCACAATTGTTTGACCCACTGGAAAGCTTTCTATAATAAAACTAGGCAACACTGAAAAATGGTTTCTGTTGTTGTTTGAGTCTTCAGTCTTTTGACTGGTTTGATGCAGCCCTCCATACCTCCCTGTCCCGAGCTAATCGTTTCATCTCTACATAGCTACCACACGTTACATCCGAGGCAATCTGTTTAACATATTCTAACCTTGGTCTACCCCTACAGTTCTTGTCCTCGACCCTTCCTTCCATAACTAAGCTTGCTATTCCTGGGTGTCTTAGTATGTGTCCTACTAACCTATCTCTTCTCTTCATTAGCAGTCGCCAGAAACATCTCTCCTCTCCCACTCGTCTTAATACCTCTTCGTTTGTAACCCTATCTACCCATCTGATCTTCATCCTGTAACACCACATTTCAAATGCTTCAATTCTCCTCTTTTCTGCTGGTTTCTAATATTTCAATAAAACATAGGAGGTGTATATTCAACCACCTCAATCATAAAATAGATCATGTGTCAATGAAGGCAAAAACACAAGAGGAAGACCACCACTTGCGTACATCACACAGGTAATGACAGACACGAACACAAAATCATATCACAAATTGAAGAGGATGGCGGAGAATAGATAAGATTGGCGAGTTGCTGCAAACCAGCCCCAGGGCTGTTAACTTGAGCTGATGATGATGATGATAATTGTTTTAAGGGGCCTAACGTCTAGGTTATCGGCCCCTAGTTAATTAACTTGAGAGAGAGAGAGAGAGAGAGAGAGAGAGAGAATGAAGCACATAAACTAGGTTCTAATAGTGTACGCTATATATTCCAGAAATGTTCTCAACAACGTCTATGAGAAACGAAGGATTTAATTCTTACTTTCTCGCAGCCTTCTGTACAATATGTTGGTCAAACTGGCTGCGTGGTGAAGAGGTAACGTTCTCGCCCGAGGCGAAGCCAGTTGGCATTTGAGGGTGCGCAAATGCAAGGGAGCCGTGCCAGTCAATTTACTGGCATGTTAAAGAACCCCGCAAGGGCAAAATTCCGGCATTCCGGCGTCTCTAAAGCCCCGGTAGTTAGTAACAATAACATTATTTTACAATTTGTTGGCCAATGCTTAGTGTCTGGTGTTATGAACTATAATATTTTTAAGGTAAAGTTCAATCATATGTGTACGGTTAGATAACACTTATTTTAATGGAAGAGACCAGTAAGATGTGTGAAAATGGGCTATTTAGTTCTTCATGGAACTACTGTACTATGAAAGTTAGTTAATTATTGTTGTTTTAAGGGGAGGAACTACGAGGTCATCTGCCCCCACTATGAAAGTCAAGGAGGTTAGATATCTAAGCTCCTTGAACACTATAGCGCCTTCTAGTAGAGAAATGAGGAACTTTGTGTTGGCGGAAACTCCCGAGATTAATTTTGCCATTATGAACACTGCCTACTGAATTCAAATGGGTTCTTTGACATGCTAACATCGTATGACATGCGTGTCGTATTTTTGCCGCCTTTCAAAAAAAAAAACACTTACCACGGCCAGGAGCGAACCTGCAATCTTGGGGTTAGTAGACCGACACGCTATCCAGTCACCCACCGTGGCAAGCATATCATAATATAATTCAGTATATATGCAGTGAATTCAATGCATTCAGGACATGGTGGCTGCAGAATGTTTTCCAGAGGGGGGTTCAAGTAATATTTTTAATTTCATTACCTACCTGTCACTAGGTGATGATGAGACGTACCCCCCACACTGAAAGTTTCGTTTCATTTCTTACTTGCTTCGTGATATTCATTATTTGGCTGCTCTGTAACCGTTGGCTACAGGATCTTTATGGCATGAATGGGAGGAATAGTTTTTCTGTCAGAGTTTTTGTCCATAGAAGTTCGCCTAACTTTGTGAATCAACGTTATAATGTTCATTTCTTAAAAACAGGTAAAGGGTAGTTGTATCAGCATATTATTAAAATGGTAAATGAACTGATGTGACAATGAACAATCGAAATATTCTCGGGATTCCAGGGATGGGGGACACGGCCACTCCTTAACCCTTCCCTCGCCCTCCCTCCCTGCGAGTGCCCACGATTCAGGATGGACAACCCAATATCTACACATATGGAATTTCTTGTTGGAGTTAGTGGAATAATGTAAAAGTGAGCGGTTGGAGCTTTCCAATCTATTGGATAGAATAACATTTAGAATAATAAATACAAGCTCTTCGTCCTGCCCGGAGGACATTCTGCTGAAGAAATGTTTAAACTATCATATTTGGATAGTGGAGTTTGCTGAAGCGAGGAAGTGTGTTCTGTACTCCACTGTAATTTACACAGTGAAATGGGCTGAATGTCCTGGGGGTATTGGCGCTTAATAGAGTCCCCTCTCTGTAAACCTGTCTCTTCTGCGTCGTACTGTAGTCCTCCTCCTCCTCCTCCTTCGCTGTACCGCTAATGGTATTTTCTTTACATCCCTTCTCAACTCGCTTGCCTATAGAAGACTTGTAGTCTGATTCAATTGTACTTAATGTCTTGGAAAGCTTATTAAGTTATTACATACGAAAGCTGCTGACGTTTCCACTGTTACGAAGTGAATTATATTACACTGCTCTGTATCAAAGGAGCTAATAGTATGGGAATTCTGGTTACTTCATTGCCGTCGCTTAAACCGTATCATTCTCTTTCCTAGAGTTCCACTGAACTTCGTACGCTTTTAGCGGTGCCGTCTCTGGAGTGTTAAATGTGGAAGAGATACGGGGCGGATGTTGCTAAGAAGCTTGCTTTGTGCTTTAGTTTCATGATTTCAACATGAATGACAGGCAAGTTGGTGTATATCCTCCGCTTCGGTTCGAAACCCGCTGTCGAAGACAAGGCTATTGGCGTAATTTCAAAATATAGTTTCCGGCGACTAACAAGCGAACGTTGTGATGAGGGCAGATAAGAAATATCTACCAACATGTTTGTTACGTCAAAATAAGTGCTTGAACTAATTTATGCAACGCGATTGCGGTTATTGCTCTCCTTAATTGTACAGTTAGACCAACAACGGTGAGGGAGGGGGTGATGTTTGGTTTTAGGAGTGAAGAAATGAAATTTAAAGTTTAAATGTGCGGGGTGATGCCCCACTGTCAGACAGTTACTCAATTGTCTCCACGAGGTTGATGCGCCCCGTTCCAGCCCTCACGTCAGTTTCTAAAGTCCATGACGTAGCCGGAAATCGAACCCGGGGCCTCGAGGTGAGAGGCAGGAGTGCTAGCCCAACACCACGTTGCCAGCGTTCTACAAACCGTACGGTATTCCATAATTTCAAGATTTAGTCTCGTTGCTGTATTGTATTAGTATTAATTCAAGAAAGACATCAAAGAAATGGCTCTACGACCATAAGACGCCCACAACAACGATCGTAACTAGGATACTTTCAGAGATGACGAACGAACAATTGGTGTGAAATGCTTGAGATAATGAACTATGAAAATCATCACGACCATGCGTAGAATGATTTCACTGGCTGAGTGGCGCGTCGCGACGGTAACGTTCTCGCCTGCTGTTGCCAAAGTTGCAGGATCGAATGCTGACTCAACCAGTTGGTAATTGAGGGTGCTTAAATGCGAGGGAACAGTGTCAGTAGATTTTCTGGCACGTTACAGATAGGCAAAATTATGCCACCCCGGTGCAGCGTCTGTAAAAGCCGCTTTTGTTAAGAGGGACGTGAAACCAATAACTTTGTTATTTCGGAGAGTGAATTAACGCCTTACTGTACAATGAAACTTATCGCGGTCTTTAGTTGGCCGATTAGCAAATAATAATAAAAAAAATCAATCAATCAAGCTATCTTCTTTCGCACGATATGCGATAAAGGAAGTTTCTAATGAGCCGATGTAATAGAATTCAGAGTTTTGTGGGGTTTTCCTACCCTTTAGAATTGAACCCACGATTTTGAGATCATGAAGAAGGTATAGGCGTATTGCTACCACTGATCCATTGAGGAGGCAAATCTAAGAAGAGGCGGGTTCCATTCCCACCTCAGTCATCTTGAAGTGGTTTTCCGTGGTTTTCCACTTCTACTCCAGGTGAATGCTGGGGTGGATCCTAAATTAAAGCCTCCTTCCCAATCCTCATTTGAATTACAAATTCACACACTAATACAGTCATCACAATGCCACAGGCTATCAGAAAAAATACATAAGCATATACACACACACCCAGTACACGGGGCTACATGACTACGATGTCGAAAAGCCCCTAAATCAGCAGCAGCCTCCGTGGCTTAGGTGGCAGCACGCCGGCCTCTCACCGCTGGGTCCGTGGTTCAAATCCTGGTCACTCCATGTGAGATTTGTGCTGGACAAAACGGAGGCAGACAGGTTTTTCTCCGGGTACTCCGGTTTTCCCTGTCAACAATTTCATTCCAGCAACACTCTCCACTATTATTTCATTTCATCTGTCATTCATTTAATCATTGCCCCAGGGGAGTGTGACAGGCTTCGGCAGCCATCACAGTCCATATCCTCGCCGCTAGATGGGGGGCTTCATTCATTCCATTCCCTGACCCGGTCGGTCGACTGGAAGCAGGCTGTGGATTTTCATTTTTCTTTGGTTCCTACATTCGTCGTCAAGAGCCGACTGCTGTGGCATCTGGTAAGTAAGTTCTGAACTAGTTCGTCGTTGACGGTGGCGTTTGGCGGCAAAAGTAGGAACTACTTTCAAAAATTCAGTGTCTGCAGTCCTTACTTGAATTAAAACAGATACACACACTAATACAGCCATCACAATTAACACCGGTTATCAGACAGATTCTACACACACCTCAAGTATACAGGGCTAGGCCTACATGACCGCGCTGGCGCAGCCCCCAAACTGAGGAACCAACCATCAGTATTACGAATATAAAGCTATATTATAGGCTAGTTGTTTCTGTTAGCATTCTTCACACTTTATTGCGGTAGCCGGAGCCAATTGGCCGTCTATTTACACCAGCAATTGAAATATCACAACGGATTTAATGAAGTCGCAGTAGACACGTCATTGATAGACCGCCTGCTTCATACAAATTAGGAAATAACTTTTCGAGTATGAAATTCTTTAATATGCTGAACTTCTTGCAAGTTATAAACCGTGATGTGTCATATCCAATTGTGTGTGAAGACACTTTTACAATAACTTTCGTCAACAACGAATATGAAATTTCTTGGAAAATCTTTCCCAACTAGCGTTAAGAGTTTACTCGGAAGTTGACGGAAGTTCTGTGAATTTCTCACGCAAGCATTTGAACTTGTCAAAATTCTTAAGAGGATGAGTGTGTTACTAAAGGTTACTCGTATGTGTCCTAGATTGGTTGGTTGGTTCCTCAGTTTAGGGGCTGCGACAACGCGGTCATGTAGCCTCGTGTACTTTGGGTTTGTGTAGAATCTGTTTGATAACCGGTGGTAATTGTGATGGCTGTATTAGTGTGTGTTATCTGTGATTCAGGTAGAAGGACTGCAGACAATTTTTTCAAGTAGTTCCTACTTATGCCACCAAATGCTACCATCCACGACACCTAGCTGCGAACGCGGCTACCAAATGCCATCGCAGTCAGCACCCGGTGGTGAACGTTGGAACGAATAGAGCGTTATCAATCTAACTTTCACATTTTTGCTTCCACAAGTGCAATTAGTTGAAGGTTGTTTTTCATGCCATAAATAAATCTATGACATATGACCGCCGGCTTTACTTCCCCTCCGGAGGAAGGCATACTGAGGGATTTTTAACGCTCTGAAGAAATCCAACGACTTCGTCCGGGGTTGTACCCGCGATCTTGGCCATAGAAGCTCAGCATTCTTCCAACTACGCCACCGAAGCCGTTGTGTGTGTCCTAGATTGCCGGATCGTATTCCGGCGCAGTAATTTTGGCATTTGCCAAATATATTTACTGGCACGTTAAATATTCCCTTAATCTCGGCATCTGTAAGGGCTCCGTTGTGTATATAGAAGCACATGAAACCCATAAGATTATTAAATTATTACCCTTCTTCTCCTTCTTTTTCTTCTTATTAGTATCATTATTAAAAAAATACATAAAATACAAAAGCATCATATTCAGCATTACAACTGGATCTCAAGATGTTCAGAGCAAATCACTGAAGAGACAATACCTTACGTACTATACTTGTAGTACCAAGGAGGGAAGTCTTTTGCATTATCTGCATAATTATGGTGTTTCTTCAAGTTCCTCCTTTGCATTTCCCCAGTTCTTTGTAACTAAACCATTCACAGAGACAACAACTCGGATGACGGAAACTTCTTTTCAGCCATATATTAGACTGAGCTCGGTGGCAAGTGGCTGGTATTTGCGCCTTTCTTTTTCTGCCACTGTGTCTTGTATGTTTTCATCGAGTGGAACAGCAACATCGACGATAGTAGCCCTGTGTGTGTGCTTATCGAATATCACAAGGTGTGGCCTGTTGGCTTCTACAAAACGTTCAATATTTACTCTGGAATCCCACAAGAACTTGGCTTTGTCGTTGCTGAGAACCTGATCTGGTCTGTATTTATAGTATGAAACTCCCTTCTCAACAAAACCATATCACTACGTTATGTCGCTCCAAATATTCTTTTGGAGCAAGCGTTTGACATCCTCCCGTGATGTGCTGGATAGCTTCAGCAGATTGTTGCACAGACGGCATTTTTCAGATGTATCTTTCTCGAGAATGTGGCGATCATAATTATTAGTGCATGCAACTTGATCCTGAATCGCAAAAATATTTCTTTTCTACGAATTATTATTATTATTATTATTATAAACAGCATATCATGCGTTTGGCCCCCCTAAGGAGCGCGTAGAACCATTATTTAGCATTGGTCTTCTTGTTATTCGTATCTTCCCAAAACCTCCTCGTCCTTTCGCAATGTGCCTGTCTTCTTTCTTCTGTCCATGCAGCTTTGAGTTTCAAATTCCTTCCCGTACGGAACTTGGGTGGAAACGTATATGCATTTACTTCCTGTCTAAATGCAGACCGTGTCGTTGTTAGTGGGTCAATGTTGATTTCTGTGAGGTCCTTTTGGGTGTCTGCTAGCCAGTGTACTTAGGTTTGTCGGGTTCCATTGACTATGAGGAAGATCTTCTTGGTCAGTTGGGAGTTGTCCCTTCGAGCTACATGTCCGTTTTTTATGCGTCTTTTCCGTGCAAGTGAGGCAGTGAATACAGTTCTTCTGAGCTTTTCCTCATACAGATACCGCCCTGAGGCTGTGGTCCAAATATTTTCCTCGGTATCTGCCGTTCTATCTTCTCAATGGCATTGATGTTGATGGTTAACGATGACGTCTCAATCGCATAGTGTGACTCTGGGAGAATGACTGTGTGTTAGAGATGGAGTTTGGCTTTAGTGCAATTATTATTATTGTTATTATTATTATTATTATTATTATTATTATTATTATTATTATTATTATTATTATTATTATTATTAAAGTTTAATTATATACCTCAAATCAAGGCATCATATTTGGGTGGCAGAATTTAGTACTTATTAATATTTATTGCAATATTTGATATGTCAATACTCAAAGAATGATTGTATGAGACATAGGCTCGTTACTAATCAAGGTGAGTTTTATACCATTTGAGCAACAATAAACATAGCCGTATAAAATCAGTATACCGCATAAAAATAAAAATGCCCGAACCCAGTCTTATGAAATACATAGTGAGTATCAAATTACAGCAAACGTTTCACACACACACTCAAAGTAAATTCCTTTAAAATAGCAGACCATGTTTTCTTTTCAGAATCAGTACATTGACTTGAACGTTTGAGTTAATAATAATATCGTATGGTCTCGGGTGCCGGGTGCAAGCTTTGTTATTTGACGCAAAGAGGGCTGCTTACATGCCAAATTTTGTTGTTCCTTGGAGCGCTATGAAAGTCAAGGAGGTTAGATATCTACGCTACTTGACACTATAGCTCTTTCTAGTAGAGAAAGGAGGAACTTTTGTGTTGGCGGAAAATCTCGATATTATTTTTGCCATTAAGAACACGGCCTACTGAATTCAAATGGGTTCTTTAATATGCCAACAACGTATGACATGCGTGTCGTGATTTTTGTCGCCTTTCAAAAATCACTTACCATGGCCAGGAGCGGACCTGCAAGCTTGGGGTTGGTAATCCGACACGATTACTGCTTTAAGTGCAAGTCAGATGTTTCTGTTTGAAATGCGCCTGCAATGTGGAAGTTAGTAACGTTCCTCGTGGTCCGCACAAAACTGACAGGCGAGCCGCGAGTTCAAGATCCCTGCAATACAGCATTTAAATTAAGTAGTCCTACTTTGCCAAACGCTGACGTTATATAGGGCAGGCCACGCGTGTGCGTGGACGGGCGTACGTGGTCAGCAGCTTGTGCTATCGTGACTGCACATTTCACCAGCTGTCCTAACACAACAGTTCTGTTATCGGCTGATAACAAATGATGTTTTCCTTGTGAGAGAATTTGGTCGGTAGCAGAGCGTAGCCGTGTGCAGCCATCCTAAGTGCAGATATTTCATTGAAGTCTCTCTACACTCACCCCAGGCAAATTCCATGATTGTACTGCTCGGGTCCAAGTTCTGTGAACTTGCGGGCTGAGGGTAAAGAGCAGGGAAGGGTCAGGCGAGAAGAGAAGGGTCTGTCAGCAGCCCGCCGTGATATATGGTATTCCTATTCCAATACTGGTAACATAGGGCCGTTGCTCAAACCACTGTGGTGTTACGAATGAGTGAGTGAGTCACCGACCAATGTATTTGGTTCTGTACTATGCACGGATCGAGAAACCTCATCAATCGTCAACACCATTTCTCATAGTCCGCGATGCACATTCCTCTCAGGTTCACGCAGCTTAGACCCGAGCAGTTCCTTATACTGAGTGACCAAAAGTCACGGGAAGGATCGTCCCATTAGAAAATGTGCCGTGTATGACTCCTGAGCGTTGCGGCTAGCTGCGGCCGAGCAGAGCAGAGCAGTCTGTCGCAGACACGGGTGTAGTGAACATGGTAACACGTCGCGAGTCACCCGAATTTGAGCGTAGGATGATCATCGGCGCACGGTGCATTTCGGAGATTACACGTGAATTGGGGTTTCGGAGGTCAACAGTGTCGAGGGTGGATCTTCAATATCGCAGAGATAATGTTACCATCCGCGTAAACCACCGACCACAGGGGTTTAATGAACGGATATCACGTCGCCTTAGCAGAACCATACGGGGCGATCGAAGGGCTACTGTGAGTCAGATCACCGCCCAGTTGAATGTTGGGAGTCAGGAACCTATTTCTACCAGGACTGTAAGTAGGCACCTGCATCGCGTAGGCTTCACTAGCCGACATTTTCTCATGGAACTATCCTTCCCGTGACTTTTGGTCACTCAGTGTATTCCAAGTCACGGGGCGCCAAGCGCAATCCTAAACCCTAGAGTTGATTGAGGGAGTTCGAGAAGAAAGATATAAGAGGGGGACCCGGTACTGCTGGACTCAACTAGGATCTCGCGATGGACAACCCAGGGCCCGCTAGTTGTGGGCCCCTTATTAGGAGGCAGAGACCTTACAACTAATCGACTGGAAATGCATATAATAATAATAATAATAATAATAATATCTAGCGATAACTCTCGCATGTGTATAAACCACCTCCTGGCTTTACTGGTACAATTCGTCGCTGCTGCGGGTAATTTATTCTCTTTCTTTTGCATGCTCATTTGTTACGATCGGTTACTTGTGGGCGCCCCATGTGTACTGTATGCACCCTGTGACAATAAAGTTCGGTGAATAGTCCTATACTATCAACATAGATGATCAATGCACGACAGTGATCCTATTGTCCTTCGAAATAGTCCCCTCCCGTAACTATGCAATGCTGACATCGGCGATACATATCCTGGAAACTTTGCAAGAAGGCGTCCATTGGGATTGTGTTCAAAAGGCTCGTCACGTGACCGAAAAGTTCGGTTGAATGGGTCTATATTACGAACGGATTGTTGGCTTACCTGAAACACTGACCTTCGAAGTAACCCCGTGGATGGTAATGCACTTCTGAGAATGTCTGTACAAGTCCTGGAAACTCTTTAGGGATAGCCTTCACTTGGGTCGTCACATTACGTTGGATGTCCGAAATGTTCGAAAACTCAGGTTCGAAACCTGGCGCAGTCAGCTGGCATTTGAGGGTGCGCAAATGCGAGGGAGCCGTGTCAGTAGATTTACTGGCACGTTAAAGATCCCCTTCGGGGTAAAATTCCGGCACCCCGGCGTCTCTAAAAGCCAGTGTAGTTAAAAGGGACGTAAAACCAATAACATTATTATTATTATGTTCGAAAACCTCTGGCCCTTTAGGGCTTTTCGGAGACCTTGGACCTGGACCCCGCCACTCCATACTTCGACGCTTGACTTCGGGGTCGTACCGCAGACACCAAGTCTCGTCGCCCGTGACGATGGTTTTCAGATAAGCCATTCCATTCCACAGAACATTCACCCTTCTCACTGCCACCCGCCAAACAGATGTGCATGGTAATTTGCATAAATTGATCCTTCTAAACACGCACTGTGTCAAACAGGTCTTACACGTTGCGTTGTGTGTCGCCAATGTCACCAGGTCGACCGTTCTGACTTTATTCACCGAACGCAACGTGACGAGCCTTTTGAACACCGTCCCCCAGGGGCTCACATCTTGTGGGACGTGGGTTGGCGACCACGGGACCCCAGCCGAGTCCGGCATTATTCCACTTACTTGTGCCGGGCTCCTCTCCATCTTCTTTCCTGTCGACCTCCCTTGGTCAATTCTTGTTCTTTTCTGACCCCGACGGTATTAGAGTATCCGAGGCCTAGGGAGTCTTTCACTTTCCCGACATAATTGGCCCTTGTCTCATCTTTCCTGATCCCTCCTTCTTCGAGGGGTCAGACCTCTTGTTTTCTTTTCATTACATTTCCTTTTCTCTTTAAGATTCCCGCACTGTTTTTGTTAATTGGTTCCTCGTGTATCTAAATTCCAAGGAGTGTGTTTTTTTTTTTTCATCTACTCTCCATTTTGTAGGTGTTTTCAATCTCCGTTGCATTTTGTAAGTCTTTTCGATCTAAATTGCATTTTGTGAGTGTTTTCAACCTCAATTGCATTTTGTAAGGATTGACAATCTAAATTGCTTTTTAGTAAGTCTTTCAATATAGGGTCTGGGACTTTTGTGAGTATTTTGTATTTCAATTGCATTTTTTATTTTCAACCTAAACCGCTTTTTGCAAGTACTTTCAATCTAAATTGCATTTTGTAGGGTGCGCATTTTGCAAGTATTTTGATTGGCAATTGAATTTTGGTTGGTTCTTAGTTTTAGAGGCTGCGACAACGCGGTCATGTAGCCCCGTGTACTTTGGGTGTGTGTAGAATCTGTCTAATAACCGGTGTTAATTGTGATGACTGTATTAGTGTGTGTTATCTGTTTTTTAATTTAAGTACTGCAACTTAGAATTTTTCAAATAGTTCCTACTTTTGCCGCCAAGTGCCACCGTCAACGACTACTAGGCCAAGTTCAGAACTTAGCTACTAGACGCCACCGCAGTCGGCTCTTGGCAACGAACGTAGAAACCTAAGAGCGTTGTTTACATTCTTAACCTATCCAATTTAGCTTCACACAGGTGCAATTAGTGGAAGGTTCTTTAACATGCCATAAATCTATGACATGGGACCGCCGGCTTTACTTCCCCTCCAAAGGAAGGCATACTGAGGAATTTTTAACGCTCTTAAAAATCCGACGGCTTCGGCCGGGTTTGAACCCGCTATCTTGGGCATAGAAGCTCAGCATGCTACCGACTACGCCACCGAAGCCGCTGCAATTGCATTTTGCAGGTATTTTGAATCTAAATTACATTTTGTAAGTATTTTCAATCTAAATTGCATTTTGTAAGTATTTTGGATATCAATTGCACTTTGTGATTATTTGGAATCTGAAATGGGCATTGTGTATTTTCAATTTCAATTGCATTTTGTAAGTATTTTGAACCTCAATTGCATTTTGTACGTATTTTCAATCGCATTTGAATTTGTAAGTATTTTGACTTTCACTTCATTTTGTAAGTATTTTGACTGTACATTGCATTTTGTACTTATTATGAATTTAACCTACATTGTGTGCGTATTTTTTTCATCTATTCCTTTTGTGAGTATTTTCGTCCTAAATTCCGTTTTGTAAGTATTATCGCTCTGCATTTTGTGAGTAGTTTCAATCTGAGTTCCCTGTTGTAAGTATTTTCCTTCTCACTTAATTTTCGTTCTGGTTTCCACTTCATTGACATTTTTGCTATCACCTAGACCATTAGGGACCGATAACCTAGATGTTAGGCCCCTTAAAGCAACAATTATCATCATATCATTACCATCCCTAAGGACGCCTTCTTGCAAAGTTTCCAGGACATGTATTGTCGAACTTAGTATTGCATAAATACGGGTGGGGACTATTTCGAATGACAACTGTCGTGTATTGTTCATCTATGCTGATAGTGTAGGACTATTCTCCGAACTTGATTGTCACATTGTCTTATGTGGCTCGACGTGACCCAGTTTTGGCAGGGGCTATCGTTTTGTTTATTTGCTTAAACGCACTTTGTAAACAAATAAATGTATTTCCGTTGACTTTTCAAGAAATGCAAGATTTTTCCTGTATATAGAGGCGATATGGAAGTTATTTGTACAAACTGCACCTTCTAACTCCCCCTGGTTTAAGACCTTAAGTTTTTTTTTTTTTTTAGGGGAAGTACCGCATTTACGCACAGATTGTCGGGCTCCTGCTCCTGAGTAGCAGACTACCGACTAAAACTCCCCCGTTACTTCTGAACACTAGCCTGGAACCGTTTATCACATTACTTCAGGCTTGAGTCATTTTATATTTGCCTGTAGGGCACTCTTCCGTAATGAATCATCTTCAGTGGCGATCCAGATCCGTCTTCTTTGTTCGGAGGATATCTTCAACAAAACTTGCTACCAGTTTCCAATTTTCCTCATTTTGTAGCATCACTGCATCACTATTGTCCGGGGATATCTCTACATCAATGTGATCTTGAAGAGACTGCCTATTTTGGACCCACCGTCCACAAGAGAAGAAGGTGTGATTAGCATTATCTAATTCGTTGATACAGTAGATGCAATCTGATGAATCCACCTTCCCCATCTTCTTAAGATAGGAACAGAAGTACCCATGGCCAGTCAAGAACTGAGTGAGATAGTAACCAACCTCACCATGTTTCCTCTCTGTCCAAACCTACACCTGAGGGGTCATTCTCTTAGTCCATTGGCTTTGATCTCCTTGCTCCATTGGCTTTGATCTCCTTGCTCCCATTTGATCTGCCAATTTTGAAAGGTTTTACTCTTGCCGATCGTCTTGCATTTCGTAAACCCATATCAGATTTCCTCAAGTAAATGTTCTTGCGTTCTTTCGCAAGAAAAAAAAATCGGAATAATCCTGGCAATAACGAGAATTGCTTCCTCAGAGACCGTGCGATATGCAGATGCCACGCGTAAAGCACCCCGCCTCTGCACTTGCGCCAGTGACTTCCTATAAATTTCCTTATCCAGAGCATCCGCCCATATTTCCGCTCCATACAGCAGAACTGAATGGATGGCTGTCATCAATAGTCTTCTCTTGCTAGATTTTGGCCCACCAACATTGGCCATGAGCCGTTTATGTATAATAATAATAATAATAATAATAATAATAATAATAATAATAATAAAAATACACGGATAGTCAGTCTGAAAGACTGGACTTTATATCATTTTAAATGCTAGCAGCCGAGTACCAAGAAGGCAGTGCGAGAACAGAGTTTCAAGATTCTATTTTGTTTCTTCACTGCCTACTTCACTGTTCTCGCACTGCCTTCTTGAAACTCTGTTCTCGCACTGCCTTCTTGGTACTCGGCTGCTACGTCGTACTATGACGTCACACACCTCAGTGCCTTCTAGGTACATTTCGTCCCGTCACCGTAACGTAACGCCAGACCTCAGCGTAACGACGAAGTCAACAAGATAATTTAAAATGATAAAATAATAATAATAATAATAATAATAGTTGTGACAATATTGTGATTCAGTGTTCCCTTCGAGCAAATACCAGCATACAATGTGGTGGAGATAATGCGGCACGGCTCGGCAACACGATCTACATTAGACAGAATCCTCGGCGTGTTAACGAGCAGGTAATTAATTAGAGATGGTTTGAGAGAAGCGGGTTTAATAAGGAGGTTAGATTTACTCACACGCTTTCAACGTTTCCTAACGACTGTCCTGATCCATGACAGAGTCCACGTACTAAGGTTGTGTTGTTCGAACCCGCCTATCTGCTGCAGTCCACTTCAGGAAAATACTGGTACAACTTACTACAATATTTCTTTTCTCCCAATCTTAATCAAACGAATAGTTAGTTAGTTAGTTAGTTATTGTTGTTTTCAGGGGCGGAACTATGAGGTCATCTGCCCCTAATCATAGCATAAACAATTGTGTATTTTTGTTCTTAATTTAGGGACTGCGACATCGTTGTCATGTAGCCCTGTGTATTAGGGTGTGTGTGTATTATTTGTTGTTAATTTATTTATGGGCTTTGTGACATCGTGGTTATATAGCCCCGTGTACTTGGGTGTGTGTGTAATTCGTGTGATGACCTGTGTTATTGTGATGGCTGTTTTAGTGTGTGTATTTGTAATTATTATGATGAGGAATGGGAAGGTGACGGCCGTGTCCTTAATTTCGGAACCATCCCGGCATTCGCCTTGTGTAGAAGTGGAAAACCACGGAAAACCACTTCCAGGATGGGTGAGTTGGGAATCAAACCCACCTCTTCTCAGTTTTGCCTCACGAGGCTGAGTGTACCCCTTTGTAACCCTCACACCAGAAATTAAAAATTCATGGCTGGGCCTCCGCGGTTACTGCCAAGAGGCGGTATTTGTGTGGTAACCTGTGTTATTGTGGTGTCTGTACTAGTGTGTGTAATGTGAATTGGGGTTCGGGCCAGCAACCTAAATTTTCCAGTGTAAATTGACTCAACGATTTGCTCGTTTTGAATGATAATTTTTTGTTTTTCCGTAATTTTTGTTTATTTTTATAATTTTATTTTATTTAATTTTTTGTTTGTTTTATTAATGTTAGGTCTTTTTAAATTAATTAATTAATTAAATTTAGTTGTCCACCTCAAAATTATAAATTCAATTACAAATTCGTATTATTTAATCTGTGTTAAGAGGGGCAGATCACCTCGTAGTTCCGCCCCTTAAAACAAAAAGGAGGCGGCTGTGGTCGTAAGTTAGGAACCATCCCATAATAATAATGTTTACATCTCTTTTAACTAGAGAGGCCGTGGTGCCGAAATTTCTCCCCAAAAGGGATCTTTGAATCATCTGACACGGTTACCTCACATTCGCGTACCATCAAATACTAACTGACTGTGCCAGGATTCGATCCTGAAACCTTGGGAACAGCAGACGAGAACGTTACCTGAACACCACGCAGCCAGTCAGGAACCATTCCAGCATTGCCTGGAGTAGAAGTGTGGAAAGCTCAAAAAACCACTTCCAGGATGGCATATTCACCTGAAGTACAAATATTCACACCACTGAAGATATCACAATAAGTCAGGTTATCAGACAAATTCTCTCTCTCTCTCTCTCTCTCTATATATATATATATATATACGAGGCACGTCCAGAAAGTAAGTTCCGTTTGGTAATAAAATTGAATTGTGTACAGATACAGAAAAATTATTTATTGCACAACATTCTACACCTCTTAAACTACTTTTCCACATAACTGCCGAACTTTTGCAGGCATTTGTCATAGCGTGGCACAAGTTTTTGGATACCTTCTTCATAGAAGTTTGCCGCCTGTGTCTTCAACCAGTTGGAAACATCATTTTCCGAGGTGTCAAGATTTGTTTCGGCTTGCCCTTTGCTGGGGATGAAGTGTGCCTCCATTCCATTGATTGCCGCTTACTTTCAGGGGTGTCGTAAGAAACCCAAGTTTCATCTCCTGTGACTATCTGTGTCAGAAATTCTTCGCCGCCTTCATTGTAACGGGTCAAGAACTGAAGTGCACTACCCATCCGTTTTGTTTTCTGTTGCTCCGTAAGAATCTTTGGTACCCAACGTCGGCAAAGTTTACGAAAGTTCAGTTTTTCTGTAACAATTTCATGAATTAGTGATTGTGAGATTTGGGTAAATTCCATAGCGAGAGCACTAGTTGTAAACCTGCGGTTTTCCCGGATCTTGTCATCAATCGCGTGAACCAGTTCTTCTGTAACCGCTGCAGCGGAACGTACAACTAGTTGAAGACACAGGCGGCACACGTCTATGAAGAAGGTATACAAAAACTCGTGCCACGCTACGACAAATGCCTGCAACATTTCGGCAGTTATGTGGAAAAGTAGTTTAAGGGTTGTCGAATTTTGTGCAATAAATAATTTTTCTGTATCTGTACACAATTTAATGTTATTACCAAACGGAACTTACTTTCTGGACGTACCTCGTATATATACTGCTCAAAAAAATTAAAGCACCACTTTTTTCAAAGGCCACCAAATTTTGAAAAGTTGACCTACAAGCTCGAAATCTCAGTATGACGTTTATCCTGACGCCTACCAAGCATATGCTTCAGCACAACTCCCCAATTTGAGTAGTTTCGGGGTAGCACCCCGAAAACCAGCCCATTTTCGAAAACCGCAAATTGATGTTTGCGAAAAACGCTGCAGGACTTGTCGCAGGTTGCCAATGCAGTCGAAAATGAATGAGTCTTGCTCTTAAAGGTTCCACAAACACGTTGAAATCGTTACATTTGACGTTTGGGCATTTTCAACCCCCTTCATCATCCCCTCAACATGGACTACCATTGGGGGGTCTGAGAAGGTACCGGGTGTGTTTAACCACCTGAAAACCTGCACACCGTCCTCAGTTGCTGATTGCAGTAAGTTCTTAAGGCCTCCGGCAATGTCCACACCCCCTAACACCCTCAACTGGCATGGGACCAAACCACCCCTTCTCGATTCACCCCTAAGGAATGTTTTAATCGAGATGTTTATCAGTGCTGCTAATGGGGGGTCTTCCCCTAACGTTTAAAAAAAGGAACTGTGCCTTTGTCACCACCCCTTCCCCTGCAACCCCCGTTTGTATGATTTTTCGAATCAGGCCCTTTTTAAGGGCTGAAACGACGTCTTAATCGCTGAAAGGGCTGTAAAGGTCCTTAGAAGTAGTGGTGACACGAAATCAACCCCTTCCGATCGATGATTGACATTCCGTCCCGCAAATTCGAAATTTTTGCACCCCCAACCCTCCCTGTCTAGACGCGTAATGCGTCATGGCAGAGTTTTCAGAGTTGGATCAAAATGAAGCTTATGGCCTGCAATGGAGCCCAAAACAGCAGACTGGGTAGAAATTCATCGGTAGGTTGGGAAACGGGACAAAAAATTTTCAAAAAAGTGTACAGCCTACAGTACGTACGCCCATGCTTAGGCAACCCACATCACGTCCGTGCGTGTGGGTTGCCTATGATCGGCAATAGGTTACAAAGTTTGGCAATGGGAGAAAAATGACGTGATGTGGGTTGCCTATGCATTGGTGTACTTACTAGAGGCTGTTAACTTTTTTGAAAATCTTTTGGTCCCGTTTCCCACCCTACCGATGAATTCCCATCCAACCTGCTGTTTTGGGCTCCATTTCAGGCCATAAGCTTCATTTTGATCCAACTCTGAAAACTCTGCCATGACGCGTTACGCGTCCAGACAGGGAGGGTTGAGGGTGCAAAAATGTCAACTTTGGGGGATGGAATGTCAATCAAACATCGGAAGGGGTTGATTTCGTGTCACCACTACTTCTAAGGACCTTTACAGCCCTTTCAGCGATTAAGACCTCATTTCAGCCCTTAAAAAGGGCCTGATTCGAAAAATCATACAAAAGGGAGTAGCAAGGGAAGGGGTGGCGACACAGGCGCAGGTCCTATTTTGATACGTTAGGGGAAGACCCCCCCCATTAGCAGCACTGATAAAAATCTCGATTTAAACCTTCCTTAGGGGTGAATCAAGACGGGGTGGTTTGGTCCCTTGCCAGTTGAGGGTGTTAGGCGGGGTGAACATTGCCGGAGGCCTTAAGAACTTACTGCAATCAGCAACTGAGTACGGTGTGCAGGTTTTCAGGTGGTTAAACACATCCGGTACCTTATCAGGCGCCCCCAATGGTAGTCCATGTTTAGGGGATGATGAAGGGGGTTGAAAATGCCCAAACGTCAAATGTAACGATTTCAACGTGTTCGTGGAACCTTAAGAGCAAGACTCATTCATTTTCGACTGCTTTGGCAACCTGCGACAAGTCCTACAGCGTTTTTCGCAAACTTCAATTTACGGTTTTCAAAAATGGGCTGGTTTTGGGGGCGATATCCCGAAACTACACAAGTTGGGGAGTTGTGCTGAAGTATGTGCTTGGTAGGCGTCGGGGCAAACGTCATACTGAGATTTCGACCATGTGCAGTCAACTTTCCAAATTTGGTGGCCTTTGAAAAAAGTGGTGCTTTAATTTTTTTGAGCAGTATATATTGACTCAAAGACTTGTTCTTTTTTGAATGCTGATTTTTAGTTTTTCTGTAATTTTTGTTTATATTATAATTATTAGTTTTGTTTTATATATATATTATTTTTTGATTTTTTGGTCTTTTCCAATTTAGGCGTCCACCTCTACATTTTAAATTCCATTCCAAATATCTATACTTTAATCTGTGTTAAGAGGGGCAGATGACCTCGTAGTTCCGCCCCTTAAAACAACAATAACTAACTTATCTCTAAATACACGCATCCAAGTACATGGGGCTGAATGGCCACGATGCCCAAGCTCCTCAACTGAAACAACAACAACAACAACTCGATGCACCATTGGGCTCTGTTGAATAAATTTCACATAACTATTAATACGTATAATTACTTTTCAGTGGAAAGCACAGGAAATAATGTTTACTTGCGATTCTGATCAAACGCTGGTGCTGCTATTCTGAACTATGCTCACACGGATGGGCGCTGAAATTATACTTGGTGTTCGCTTTGAGTACAGTAAAGCAAAGCTTCAACTCCTGCAAAGCTTGTTTGCTAAAATGAAAATAAAATCCGTCACGTCTGTGTCTGTTTGGGAGCGAGTTGACGGAAAATGACCCATTTACTGTGTATTCATCAAGAATGCTGTTAAATCTACCATTCACTGCAGATCCATTGCGAAGCAAATTTAATTTAGAACAAATTTCTATTTAATTACAGATGGTGGAACACAACGTACAGGAGCGTGAAATCTTGTTACTGCCTGCTTTTCAGCACTTTATCATTGCTATGTATGTTTAGCAAGGTACAGTATATCTGGATAGTCAGGTACTGGCTATAACAGGGATTTGTTTCCGGATTTGTTCTTTTTTCTTTATTTAGAAAGTAATCACATTAGTTGGTTATTAATGTTCCGAGGGAATTTGCTTCATACATATTTGCGAGCAGAAGAGGGAAATAGTCTTATTTCATACAAAGAGATGAAATTAACAATCCCTCCCTATATTATTCTGCTAAGGTCCCATTCCAGTTTTGTACCGAAAATAAGGTCCCATTATCACCAACCTACACCTATGGGGTACCTGCAGGTTCAGCATAACCCAATGCGTAAGCGAAACGCACTCACAATTAAATAAATACCTTAAAACATGTATATTTACAATGAAATAATGAAAGAATGCAACACGGTAACCATGGTAACAGAATCTCACAGGTCCATCTATTTCTGTAAGACGAAATGCAATTCCAATTATTACATTACTGTGAAAGTTTCCAGACGGTTATAAGTTTATCACTGAACCAAATTAAGCTGTAAGGGGGTCAAGGGGGCACTCTAGAATTTTTTCACGGAATTTTCACGTGTGAGTGTGGTACGAAAGGTCTTTTTCACCCGACTATAAATGGTCTCTGAAAACCACATTTAAAGGCCCTTAAATTAACAGTGTCTGTGATATTCCCAGAAACTAACTTCGCTCTGATATACCTATGAAGGAATGACAAACCCATAACCACTGCACCAGTAGCTGAATTGATAAAGTCTGGTTATTCATACCAAGGATAAATCAGTCATAGCATTCATGATTGAGATTTTGCTAAGTGTACTCTTTACAACTAGAATATTCGCGTGGATGGGACAGATGACCTCGTAGTTCCGCCCCTTAAAACAACAATAACTAACTAATATTCGCGGGCGAAGCCGCGACAGGTAATGCTAGTATACAACTAATCCATGACTTTTCAGTCAGTTAACTCATACATAAAATGTACTCACTGTTTTTAATTTAATGATTTCGAAACAGAGAGACTTACGGTTAATTTACACTTAGCAGTGGCGTAACCGTGACGTGACCGGCACGTACTTCTACCGGCGAGCCTGAAAATATTCTTCCAAAATATTGAGTGGTGGTGTTCACACTCGCCGGCACCGGCCGTGACAGTGCAGTCAGTGCTCTAACCGTCGCCGTACCGTGACAGTCAGGTTAGTCCCACCACCGATATTTTTCTAATTTCACGGCCGTATCACTGGCTCATTTCAAAGTTTTACGAGGGAAGATCAAAAAATAAGTTGCACTTCCCAGTTATGGCCATTTATTACACCACCTATACAACAGCAACACGCCTATAACGACATATAATGTAACGCCACTTTTCCACATAGTTTCCAAGAGAATCCAAACATTTCTGCGAACGCACAACCAACTTGTCGATGCCGGATGCATAGAAAGTTCCTCCAGCCTTCTGCAACCACACGGAGACAGCGGCCTTCACCTCCTCATCGGTCTGGGAATGTCAACCACCGTTCTGTCTAATGATCGCATCCACACTGTTGACATTTGCACAGGTCCTGGACGTTGCGGGCCTGCCCTCGCGATATTCGTCCATGATATCCGTGCGTTCGGCTTCGAATTGCTGACACCAGTTTACGATCCCTTGCATGAAATGGCCCGCTCCCCATACACAGCACTAACTTCACGATGATTGTCCATGCAATTCTTCCTTTTGGCCCATAGGAATCGGATTGTCGCACGCACCTCATATTTGGAGTGAACGTCCAGGCGACGCGCCATTGCTTTTGGCCGCTATTCACACCATACAAGACGAGACCCCACAGCGACCTGCCTAACAGATGTGTGGGCAGTGTTTGTCCCTTTCTCTGCTGTGCCCACGTTTGCGACTCACAGCGCACTGCTGCAGCGCGTTAGGGCAACTAACTTTTTGATCCACCTTCGTATATAGATGAATAATTAAAAAGTTATTGATCAATTGCGCAATTATCCTGTGCTGTATCATCAATCAACCCTAAGTAAATGGACACGGACTATTAGAATAACATGTGGAGTATAAATGTAAAGAGTAGCGAATTCCCCTTCTGTTCTTCTCTTTTTTCAGGCATAATGAAACCACTTTCAATTTCTCACTTGTTGCTCCTCCTTTTCATCCAAAATAAGAGCAATTATCTGTAAATTAGCTTCTGCGAGTTTCGCTATTTTCCGTGGTATGGACAACACTGCCTAATGCCGATCATGCCACGTTTAAGTGTGAATAGACATCACTGTGAGTTCACAGCCGGCGGGATCACGTGGCGTTAACGTCATGGTTACGCCACTGATAAGTGTAAATAGACTTTTCTACTTACTAATCGCATGCGGAAGTGTAGTGTAACTGCAGGGTGTCTCAAAAAAATGTACTAACTCTATACTCTGTGAGCTGCCTGAATAGGATTGTCATTTGGCCGGAAGTTCCACGTCAGTCACCACTCCTCTGCCTCTTGACCAATCCATGTTTGCATAGTTGATGTCATAATTAGGGCTAGGATTTTTAGGTGCTAAAAATCGGCAAAATATTTATTTTTTATGTATTAAAAATACCTGAAATATGTGGCAAAAAAGTAAAAATATTTAATTATAATTTAGTTTATTAATGTGAATATAAACAATATGGTGTAGGCCTACTCACGAATGCAATTTATGCTATGCCTCACTGACTGCTGAAGAATTACAATACACAACGAGATACATCTTCAGGTTGTCCATCACAAATGACCCGACGATTATCGCGAAACACTTCTTTTGAAGGCAAGAAACTGCGGAAACATGTTTCATGCCCTTGAGGTGTTGTGTAATTTGAGATCGCTGTTCAGCCTTGATTGCTTTCCCACATGGTTGGCAAAACAGAACGCCCCCATCAGAAGTAGAATTATCTTTAAATTCTGCTATAGCCGATAACTTGTAGTAGTTTTTACTTTAGGCATCGTGGAACTGCCTTACACTTCACAGTGCCAGAAATGAACTGCATGCGAGCGACACTGGTTCCAGGTAGCTGGGGGGTAGGGGGAGGTCTAGCAAGTGGTGCAATATGGCTATGGACAAGGAAATCCTCGGCTTCCACAGTGAGTGGCACGGGGCGACAAGTTAAGAATAACACTGTTGCAAACTGACATACGCTCTGCATGAAAATTAGTTAGCTCACAGGTTCTTCCCCGTTGAAGTAACACAGAACAAAAGTGGAATAAACTGAAAGATCTGGCATACTGATTTCAAAAATGTATATATTATGTCTTTTTATGTGCTAATAAGTGAAAAGCAGGAATTTATGTATTTATGGAAAAAAATGCTTAAAATATGTATTTACATAAAAATATATTTATTTACCTAAAAATCCGAGCCCTAGTTATAATACTCTGCGTTGCAATATTACAGCCCACGTGCGTCAGTGCCTGGTCAGCCGTATCTCTAGCTTGTACAGTGTGATCACTTGTTATTCTATAACTGTTTTGGCAACCTTGTTCCCTGACCACATTGCGAGGCTAGAACTGTCAATCCTATTCTGGCAGCTCACAGAGTATATAAAATGATTATTTATGAACATAGAGACAGGTTTAAGGGCTTCAATTATATAGGAGACATGTAATTAAAGACTCATGTTCGCAAATGTTCAAATTTATGACCGTCAGTGTCCAGACAAAGCTGATATCGCGAAACAATGGGTTCGCAAACGTTACGACGAAGTTCATTTGAAATTTCGTGACATTGTCTGTCAATTTCTAATTTCGTGTTCGCAAACGCTTCATGATGCGATTGAGATGTGTGTCTCTCGTGCCGTTTGTCGTAGTGATTTCGGTGGGGATCGAGTGAGGGCTTCCTGCACCTGTTCTTCTTTTCTATGACTGGTGGTTGTCCATGGCCATCCAGAACGTTTCTTGTTGACGTTGTGAACGGTTCCAACTGCTTCAAATTTATATCTGATGCAATGGTCCGGTGCGTCGATGGCGTGGTGGGGAAAACCAGTACACCTGATTTGTATTTATTTAGCGTATGGCGACATTACTAATTACAATTTATAATTACAATTAGCGTACAAAATAATACCCAGGTCACGAATATAGTCTAGAGATCTCTCCGTCATCATCAGGAACTCCGTTGGATCGCCTTTCAGAGGACACTCCTGAACTATCTGGCGAATAGTCTGTTTTTGGGCGCGACAATCACAACTCGGAGAAGGTACTCTATTCCACTTGTGCAGAGAAGTCAAAGACAGTCGAGTAGCAACAATGGCTGAGGTAAATTTTCGGTGGGTAGGTCGAAGAGATGCTATTGAGTGCCCACTTCGGTCTCCTGATTTGACACCTCTGGACTTCTATCTGTGGAGTTCTGTCAAGGATGACGTTTATCGAAAAAGAAACTATCTACACTAATGAGCTACTTAAAAAATAAAATCGTAGCGTCATGTGCTGTCATTAAGCCAGACATACTGACAGCCGTAGTTCGGTCTGCAATTCGGCGCCATCGGCGTTATGTAGAAGCTTCTGTTGGTAATTTCGAACATAAAACATAACTCTCTCCCTGTGCCAAAAAATTGCACCTGTTCGTCAAATATGTCAGAAGATATGGTGCAGCAAACAGTGGGTACATTTTATTGCACCCGTCTGTATTTACGCCGAACTAGATACGATTATCCTTCGTTGACGGATTCGTAGAGTAAAGGACGTTTTTAAGAGGATAACCTGTAAGTCATATCCTTGTCACCCAAGAGAAGACAAAAAATCCTATGGTAGAAACATTTGAGACAGCCCTGGCCTCTAAATTGCTGCTAGAATGAGGCGCACACAGGAAGGCGGGAACAATCAGAAGCCAGCCAATAGGTGTAGTTGGTCGTTTCTCTTATCTTATTATATAATACGCAAAGTGTATGTTTCACAAAACTCAAACTCCTAAACCAGAGGGAGTTAGAAGGTGTGGTTTGTACCAAAATCTTCCAAATCGCCTCAGTAATACAGGAAAAATCTTGCATTTCTTGGAAAATCAACGGAAATGTATTTATTTCGTTATAAAGTGCTTTTACATAAATAAACAAGACGATAGCCCCTTGCAGAACTGTGTCGCGTTAAGCCCGCATAGCAATAGGGCCGAGCGGGTGGTCTATACACATGGGGCGCACACAACCCACGGGTCCGCTAGTATGATTTGAGGAGTAATAAGGAGGCGCCCTGTCAGCTGTCAGTTGAAGCATTGACCACGCCCACGTAAAGGCTCGAGCTGCTCGTACCTCTAAATTTGATAGTTGTTGTAAATTCATTATGGGCTTTTGTGACATAGTGGTTATTTATCCCCGTATACTTGGCTGGGTGTAGGTTATATACTGTACCTAATATATAGAAATTGTCTGATAACTTGTGTTAATGTGGCGTCTGTAGTAGTGTGTGTATTTGAAATGCAGGTGAGTGGCCTTAAGTTAGGAACCATTCTGGCATTTGCCTGCAGTAGGTGGGCAAGCATAGAAAATCACTTCCAGCATGGCTCAGATGGGAATCGAAACCACTTCTTCTCAGGTTTGCCTCACGAGGCTGAGTGTATCCATTTCCAGCCCTCAAATCAGAATTTAATTTCTTGTCATAGCCGGGAATCGAACCCGGGCCTCCGCTGTGTCAGCCAAGAATGTTAGCCAATACGCAACGAGGCGGATACCGTCTTCGATAGCAAATAATACGGTTTGCTTTGGTTATTGCAATGCTTACTTTTACAGATATAGAGGAGATGGTGGGAGTATGGAATACCATTTTGTGTTTACTAAATAAAAATATTCACAGTTAAATTGTCTTTTATTCATTAATACAGATTGGTATTTCATTCAATTCTACATCTGACAACTACATTGGCTTTATAAATATTACTGACACCACACCAAAAATATACTTTTTATGAAAATGTGCACTTTTGAGGTCCATTGAAAATAGGGTTGTAGGCTAATATGGAATACACAGTTTCAGTAGACATAAACTGTTTGAATAGTGTTTGTATTTGCAGAAATCACAGGCGTAATCTTTTGTTCAGCATCGGCACATTCTTCATGTGCCCACATACTGCACACTGCACATTTAATCCATGTTTCACCACTCCTATCATCGGGAAAGATTCCTCCACAAAATTGGCAATCCGCTTCTCCATTATCAGGACGTGTGCCTAGTTCCTCCAAGTCAGTGTCGTCGTCTGCAACACACACATCATCTTCCTTGCTCTCACTTGTCAGCACAAAAACAAGGAATTATTACAACTCGAGCCAAAAGAGCGGGACGTATTTGTGAGGCATCAACTCTTCAGAGTCTAAGAGTTACTTTCGTTACAAACCATGTTTAAGGGTGATGGTTATAATGAATCCACTATATATAGGTCCCTACATCCCAGAAGGAGCGATAGAAAACCTTCTCAGAGCTCAGACGTGAGGTAAACTGCTTACCTCTCTTATATCCACAACACCACTGACCACGTTGCTAAGATTCTCCACAAGCGCAAGATACAACAGTTTTTTATTGCCACTTGACAAAAGTTGGTCAACGTTTAGGATTAAACAAAGATAAATTGTCCCCCATACAAGAGCCTGGGGTGTATTAAGTCCCTTGTACTTGCGGAAAAGTCTACACTGGACAAACAAAATGGTCCATTGCAACTCGCATCAAGGAGCATCAAAGGAACATCCGTCTAAACCAACCTGACAAATCAGCTATAGCTGAACATGCCCTGTCTTCAGGGCACGATGTACTGTATGTTTCAAGGATGTTCGTGCGCTTGTACTTGTTAAGCACCACTGGTCTAGAATTATATATATAAGGGAGGCAGTTGAAATTCGTAAAAACCCCAATAACTTTAACTGAGACACTGGCTATCAGCTAAGTGATACTTGACTGCCAGTTATTAAAGATCTGGGAAGATAGTTCCCCTCTCAGTTTCTCTAATTCTTCACCTATTTCAAATTGTACGGTTTCCTCTATGGCTACAAGGCCATGATTTGATCTCCTTTGTTCGTCACTGGAGGAGTTTCCATCTGTTTTTTCGCCGAGGACTGTATGACGCTGGGTACTAGGGTACAGATACACTTCCCCTTTTCTGTTTCCTTACATCCATCCCTCCTTCCCCGACCCTTCCCGCCCTTTCCCCTTATTTGGACATCCTCATTCTTCGGGAGTCTCATTTTATCCCCCGCCCCCTTTTCCTTCTCCTTCCTCGCTATCTTTCCACCGTTCTAATTAATTTGGCGTGTTTTTTCTACCAAGGTCCATACAGTAGCTTCTGGCTGCTGTCTGGTGACGAACAAAGGAATTTCTCTGTTGTTTGTTTTAGTCTTCAGTCTTTTGACTGGTTTGATGCAGCTCTCCAATCCTCCCTGTCCTGAGCTAATCGTTTCATCTCTACATAGCTACCACACCCTACATCCGAGGCAATCTGTTTAACATATTCTAACCTTGGTCTACCCCTACAGTTTTTGTCCTCAACCCTTCCTTCCATAACTAAGCTTGCTATTCCTGGGTGTCTTAGTATGTGTCCTAATATCCTATCTCTTCTCTTCATTAGCAGTCGCCAGAAACATCTCTCCTCTCCCACTCGTCTTAATACCTCTTCGTTTGTAACCCTATCTACCCATCTGATCTTCATCATTCTCCTGTAACACCGCATTTCAAATGCTTCAATTCTCCTCTTTTCTGCTGCACCAATAGTCCAAGTTTCACTTCCATACAGCACCACGCTCCAGACAAAGGCTTTCAAAAATGACTTCCTAATACCTAAATCTATATTCGATGTGAACAGATTCCTTTTTTGTAGAAATGCTTTCCTTGCCTGCGCCGACCTACTTTCTATATCCTTCTTGCTTCGTCCATCACTGGTTATTTTGCTTCCTAAGTAACAGAACTCTCCTACTTCCTTCAACTTTCCAAGTAGGATATATAGGCCGAAGCTGGGGCAGGGGCTAATGGGCAAGATGGCCGCCGCGCGCAACTCCCCTATGTTATTCTTATGGAGGGGTCAGTCATAGCTGGGGCAGGGGCTAATGGGCAATATGGCTGCCACGCGCTACCACACTCTTTAATGGCGGGCTTTTCAAATCATTATTTATTTGTTTTTAATTTATACATTTTTATGTATTTAATATTTAATTTATTATTTTTTAACACAGGGCTAATATACAAAATGGTCGCTGCACACAACCACTTACACATATAACATGCTAACCTAACCTTACCTAACCTAACCTAACCTAACCTAACTTCACCTAACCTAACCTAACCTAACTTCACCTAACCTAACCTAACTTTATCTAATCTAACCTAACTTAAAAGTGCGAGCAAAAAAAAAGAGAGAGCAAAAAGTGTGAGCAAAAAAGTGAGAGCAAATGTGAGAGCCCAAATAATAAACTTAGTTATAACCTAACCACACCTAACCTAACCTAACCTAACCTAACATAACCTAACGTTAAAGTGGGGGAAAATATGGGAGCAAAAAGTAACAGCAAAAACTGTGAGCAAAAAAATTGAGAGCAAAAAGTAAGAGCAAAATAGTGGGAGCAAAAAGTGGGAGCAAAAAAGTGGGAGCAAAACGTGGGAGCAAAAAGTGGGAGCAAAAAAGTGGGAGCAAAAAGTGCGAGCAAAAATGTGGGAGCAAAAAAGTAAGAGCAAAAAAATTGGGAGCAAAAAGTGGGAGCAAAAATTGGGAGCAAAAAAGTGAGAGCAAAAAGTGGGAGCAAAAAAAGTGGGAGCAAAAAGTGGGAGCAAATTAGTGAGAGCAAAAAAGTGGGAGCAAAAATGTGAGAGCAAAAAAGTAAGAGCAAATGGGGGAGCACAAATAATAAACTTAGTTATAACCTAACCTGACCGAACCTAACCTAACCCACAGAAACCTCATTT
Organism: Meconema thalassinum; assembly: GCA_946902985.2. Classification (NCBI taxonomy): domain Eukaryota; kingdom Metazoa; phylum Arthropoda; class Insecta; order Orthoptera; family Tettigoniidae; genus Meconema; species Meconema thalassinum. The sequence continues at coordinate 153,425,287 of OX336396.1, forward strand.
AAAGATTTTAGATTTTACGTTTTAACATTATACATTTTAACATTTTAGATTTTGATTTTTTCATTTTACATTTTTTAGATTTTATATTTTTGATTTTTTGTATTTTAGTTTTTTTTTAGATTTTACATTTAAGTTTTTTGATTTTAGATATTACATTTTCCGAAAAGAGTAAACTACAAGGTCACATACCTAACCTTTCCAAACCTAACTTAAGCTAATCCAAACACACAAAGTATATAAGGGCACATGCAACTAAACTTATGCTAGTCTTATAGGCTACTGTACAACATGATCACTACCCCAACCGGGTATTTTTTTTCATTTTGTTGTTTACACATTTGTCAATTTTCCAATTTCCCATTTTCAGTTTTTTTTAATGTCAGTTTTAAGTTTTTCAATTTTATAATGTGGAAACATGGAATTTGCATTTTGTTGTTTACACATTTGTCAATTTTCCAATTTCCCATTTTCAGTATTTTCAAAATGTCAGTTTTTTGTTTTTCAATTTCATAATATGGAAACATGGATTTTTGCTTTTTGTTGTTTACACATTTATCAATTTCAAAATATTCCATTTACAGTTTTTAAAATGTCAGTTTAAAGTTTTTCAATTTCATGATATAGAAACATGGATTTTCCAATTTGTTGTTTACACATTTGTCAATTTACCAAATTCCCATTTACAGTTTTTAAAATTTCAGTTTAATGTTTTTTTCTATTTTATCATTATGGAAACATGGATTTTCCAATTTGTGTTTTACATGTTTGCATTTTGCATTAGGAGTGGGGAGAGGCGGGTAGTAATTAGAAATGTACAAGCAGTGGCCATAAAATATTTTTATTTTAAATACATGTACACTATTTACACATAATACATTTTTATATACATTCTTTTTTATTATGTTTTCTATTTTATTTATTTTTGATTATGAATACTATTTTTTTATTTTTGTTTTTTTTATTTCTGTAGTGCTATTGTTTTATTTCCTAAATTGTTTTGTTTTATGTATTTGCTAGTTGCAGGCAGAAGATTTTGATATTCATAACTTAACTCTTTAAGCATGGCCAATGATTGAGTAATGACCATAGGCATGTGTACCTATACCATCAGCATCAATCACTCTTTTATCATCACCAGGACACAAAGCAATTTTGTTTAGTCTTATAGATGATATGTCATGTTGTTTAGAAGCGATAATGTTCATGGGTATTCTTTTTACATTGTTTTTCATGACACAATCCTTATAATCTTGAAAGCTTATACAATTTTTGACAACACCTCTGTTAATACCTTTAATCTTTTTGATTTCTTTACCATTTATGTCTAAAGCGTACATTTTAGCTCTAAGTCCAACAAATGCTTTTATAATTTGTCCACAAGCCTCGTCTTTAAATTTCCCCAACGTTTTCTTGTTTGATGTAGAGTAACATATGTGATTAGTAGGATAATCTGATGTGTCCAGGTGTTCTAGGAAATCCAACTTGTCTTGATATACATCTTGGGTGTTAATCAAATAAATGAACGAGTCGGTATCCATATACATGAGTTTAAGATTGTTCATTCCATAATAGGGTAGCAGGACATCATAGTGGTGGGAATACATGAGAGTTTTTGAAATATCCAGTATACACATTCCAATATATATAGGCTTATTGAATACAATGTTACGTTTAGCCATGTGGAAAGCAGCTAGGTTAGGACCATAAATGGTTCTGTCAATAAATGTCGGCTTTGCTATTAGCTTTTCTGCCTTTTTGCTGTCAGTCACAAGACGTATGTCTATTCTTTTACGGATATTTTCCATTGTTTTTCCAAAAATAGCATTGTTGAATAATTTGTACAGATTTTTCTCAAAATCATTTTTGGCTTGTTTTCGAAGGTTGTTATTAAAATCAACGTATGCCTTTAACCAAGGTCTTTGCTTAAACTTTAACACACGATGAATTTTTATCAATTTTATTCCATGATCTAAAGCCTGTTTTAATGCCATGTAGTGAACAACATATCGCCTTCGATTTCCAAGATGAGGAATTAGTTTTTTCAGAGACGAATCCTTAGGTTGTGTACACTCAGGTAGGAAAGGTAAATCGTTGTGTAGATCATGAAGGGCAGATGGGTAATCAACATCAACGTCTAGAATGTATCCCACAGGATCGTCTTCCTTTAGTTTTTCTAGATCAACAGTATCTGGAGAAACCCACTGAAATCCACCATAAGGAAGGGAGTGGCACATAGCCCACCCGTATTGGTTGTTGGCATCATCATAGGTAATAAACTGCGATGGTTTCTCAGAATCATAGGTTTCCATGTATTTATTGTTAACTTCAGCATACCGATGAGACACCTGGCATATGCCTCCGCGTATTCCAGACTCGATTAAAAGAATCTGATCGTAATCCTGTATCAATTCCAGTTCAATTCCGGTGTAAAGGAGCATTGCCTCGAAACTTAAACCAGGCGAAGTAAAAAAGTGTGCAGCATCCACTCGGTGTGTTTCTAGAGTTTTGTTTCTAAACGTTTCAAAGCTGTCTGCAAGAAGGAGTACATCTGAACTTAGGTAGAGGTCACTATATTCCCCTAGAGTTTTAATGTTGAACTGTTTCCAGACATTTTTGGCATGTTCATAGTCTTCTTGACTAACATTTTCTTGACTTAATTTGTTAAAGAATGCCTCTTTCGGAGGTAAACACGTTTCACTTAACTTTTCCCATGAGTCAATGTAGTCATAACAAAAGACCCCTTTACGAGTCATGAGCATTGCATTTTCTTTTCCAAAGTACTTGTCTGTTTCAGGGTATGATGTTAAGTTGGAAACTAAGTTTTCCAAACTACTCGGCATTAACCGAAACGTGTCCACAAATCTAAGCTTAACATTTCCTACATATTTGGTGAAGGAAATGTATTTTTCCTTGGAGTTAGCGATAACATCCACTCTCTCAGTAGTACATCCTAATTGCTTTACAATGAAATTTGCGTCGTAGCCACTCATATTATGTAGAAATACAGGAACGGGGTTACGTGTTTTACACCTCAAATTACAGTTATTGTGAGCACTTCCACGGTATTCCCCTGTAATATGGCAATGGTCTCGAACTTTCCAATCCTCTTTGGTATACGGTTTTTGACACAAATAACAGGTTTCAGAACATTGGAACTCTGCTTCTTGATCCTCAGTTAAAGCCTTTGGAACATTTAAGCTGTAAAGGCGATCAATTTCATTAGCTATTGAAATCAAACAGTCCATAAACTTTTCTGCAGCGTCAGGTCCACGATAAATAAGAGGTTGGCTTGGAAGGTTTGTCTTTATGTGTTCCACAGCAGGTGAGGGTTTAACGTATATACCAAAGCTCATAGGAACATGACTCTGGTATGGCACTGTATAACTTGCATCAGGATTGGGTAGACATGTTTGATAGGGTAACAGTATACTTTCAAAATCAGCATAGATAACGTAAGGTATTCTCAGCATTTTTTCCACGTTTAAAAATTTGACAATGGGGTTTTTAATAGGCATTTCAACCCTAGCAATGTCATGCTGGACACACAAAGCTCTATGTTCTTTCAATTTTTCTATTCCTTGTTGACCATATCGATTATCGAAGTGAGTAAAACACCGTTTACACGTATATATCTTATGTCCATGGTGAGTAATCTGATGTCCTACTAGTTTATCAAAATCTTTGATAAAGACGTAGTGGTTCTGGTCGGATGATGAACTTAGCAAAAGGAGGTCGCGATGGTCTTGCAGCTCTTGATCCACAACCTTTAGAGGGAACAATTTGTTGTCTTGTTCCAATCCAAATACATTAATGGATATATCGTTGGCTTTTTCAAATTTGGGAATGTCAGCTAGCGATGTAGGAAATGATATTACTGAAAAATCATACTTGTTTTCCAGATCCTTGTATTTACTAACGCGTTTAGCATCAGTTTTAACCAGTTTTGCTAAAATGGCATACATAAAACACCTCTCGTCCTTAAAGTTTTGAGGATTAATGCAGGCTTTTCTTGCTTGTATAGCTGCTGGTAATGGAATATATGTGCTACCACGCAAGGGATTGTACTTATTTATTTTCAATCGTACTCCTTCCACTGCTAACAAAGCCCAATTACTGCCTTTTAGCTCAGATTCTTCCATTTCCGTAGTTAACTTTGTAAATTGTGTTTCCAAGAAACTACTTAAGTCCGTTTCCAAAAATAGGGCCTGATTTCGTGTTTTAAAAGCACGATCTGTAATTTCATTGGTAGATGTATGAATGAATCTACATTCAGCCACAAGATTAACTTTTATCGACTTGTGCATTGCTAGTTCTTTCTGCATAGCTTGTATTATTTGCTGTTTGGACTCTTTAAGGTATGAATTTAAATCCCTACACGTATCACAACGAATGAAATAGGATTTAAGTCGACCTTCAAAAGATGTCTCATATTCAATAAGTCCACTTTTGTCAGGGACCAATGACAGTAGGTAATGTTTTGTAGGCTCTGCTTTTTGTCTTTTAGCTGCCGACACAACATTACAACATTCTTCATGCCGACGTCCATTGTACACATTGTTGAATGTACTACCACAGGTCTTGCACTCATGGAATTCACCACACGATACTTCATGTCGCTTCCTATGATAGTCTCGAAGAAAAGTCTTCCCACACTCTTTACACATATAGCTAGGAAAGGCTTCTTCCATTATGAATGTTGATTTCTGCAAACAGCTGCTTACTGCGTATCACAAGGCTAGAGGTTGGTCAGTGAGACGGTCTTTCACGATGTGAACACCGTGAGAGGTAGTAGTCAACTGGTGATATTATTGTGAAGGGTCCTCTAATATACCCCTAGTCTAGACCAACAGCTCTTTACAGCGTATGACAAGGCTGTATACTGGATAGTGAGACGGTCTTTCACGATGTGAGCACTGTAACAAGTAGTAGTCAACTGATTATATACTTGCTAAGGGTTCTCTAATATACAATAGTCAAGACCAACAGCTACTTACTGAGTAGTACAAGGCTGTACAATAGTTGTTTTAACAGTTTTTCACGATGTGGTCACTGTGAATGGTGGTAGTCAACTGATGATATTCTTGATAAGGGTCCTCTAATGTACCCCTGGTTAAGGGTAACAGCTGCTCACTGCTTATGACAAGGCTAAAGACTGGCTGCTTCAACGGTCTTTCACAATGTAAACACTGTGACAGGTAGTAGCCAACTGAAAATATTCTTATGGCCTACTCAAGGTTATCAGGTACTTACTGCATATCAAAAGGCTGTACACTCATGTGTGTTAGGCACTCTTTCTTGCTAAGGACCCCAATATTCCCTACACAAGGCTATACATGTTAGTTCTAAACACTTAGTGGTTAATTGTATATTCAATTTTTGTACAAAGCATATACGAGCACGTTTTTATGAGGTAAAACTTTACCAAATAGTCAAATGCGACACGCAAAGTATGTTGCCGCTATCTAGCAGTGACTATGAGAACTACTTGACCGACCAGCATGCTACCTAGCGCTCCATTTCAATACTCGCTCACTGAACGAACAGCATGCTATCTAGCGGTCGATATCAATACTCACTCAATTACCAGCCTGCTACCTATCGGTCAATATAACAACTCACTCAACTACCAGCATGCTACATGGCTTTTTTGTCAGTTTTTTGTTGCCTTTTTCTGTTGGCTTTTGTATTAGCTCTTTCATATTTGCTCTTGCTTGTTGGGGCTTATTTGGTCTTGGAAAGTATGTCAGTCCTTTTTTATGGCTGCATAATGCTTACAGCCATGTTTGTAAGCAGCAACAACAACAACAACAACAACAACAACACACAATATTCCAAAACAATCCAAAGTACTCTAAGGTTTATCAATGACACTCAACTCGTACACTTACCTCTATCCCATGCCTAGTCAAAAAATAGTGTATTTTTCAAATTTTTCAAAAAATATTTGGAAAGTAGGCTATGTCATTAAACTAAAAATCCTAAAAAGACATATGCTAACTCCAACACCTACCTCTATACCACTCTCAGTCCACAAATAGTGTATTTTTCAAATTTTCCAAAACATATTTCCAAAATGGGTATAATTTCCAAAATTAAAATGTTTACAAAAATGTTTGTTTGTCAAAAAAGTTTTTTGAAAAAAGTTTAAAAAATAAAAAAGTTTTATTATAAAAATTAAAGGACATAGAGGCCATTCTTTTAAGCCCATAGAACACTTTTTAGAATGTTTGGTTATATGAAAAATCGCCTACTTTCCCAGTTGAACTTTTTCATTTTTGTCATACAGACCTGGAACTTGGTTTACAGGTAGAAGGGATAGAGACCTTTCATTTATATTAAACAAACTTTTTTGTAGAATTCCTAGTTTCCAAAATAGTGACCATTTTTTTTAAATGTTATTTTCTTGACCTAGTGACCTGAGACTTGGTATGGAAATAGAGGGGGTAAAGACCATTGATTTACGTTAAACAAACTTTTTTGTAGAATTCCTAATTTTGGAAATATAAGCCCATTTTGAAAATTTTATTTTTGTTGTCCTAGAGACATGAGACTTAGTGTGGGGGGTAGAGGGGGTAAAGGCCATTCATTTATGTCAAACAAACTCTTTTGTAAACTTTTTAATTTTGGAAATATAAGCCCATTTTCAAATTTATTAATTTTGTTGTCCTAGAGACCTGGGACTTGGTACGGCTGTAGAGGAGGCAAAGGCCATTCATTTATGACAAACAAACATTTTTGTAAACATTTTAATTTTGGAAATTATACCCATTTTGGAAATATGTTTTGGAAAATTTGAAAAATACACTATTTGTGGACTGAGAGTGGTATAGAGGTAGGTGTTGGAGTTAGCATATGTCTTTTTAGGATTTCTAGTTTAATGACATAGCCTACTTTCCAAATATTTTTTGAAAAATTTGAAAAATACACTATTTTTTGACTAGGCATGGGATAGAGGTAAGTGTACGAGTTGAGTGTCATTGATAAACCTTAGAGTACTTTGGATTGTTTTGGAATATTGTGTGTTGTTGTTGTTGTTGTTGTTGTTGTTGCTGCTTACAAACATGGCTGTAAGCATTATGCAGCCATAAAAAAGGACTGACATACTTTCCAAGACCAAATAAGCCCCAACAAGCAAGAGCAAATATGAAAGAGCTAATACAAAAGCCAACAGAAAAAGGCAACAAAAAACTGACAAAAAAGCCATGTAGCATGCTGGTAGTTGAGTGAGTTGTTATATTGACCGATAGGTAGCAGGCTGGTAATTGAGTGAGTATTGATATCGACCGCTAGATAGCATGCTGTTCGTTCAGTGAGCGAGTATTGAAATGGAGCGCTAGGTAGCATGCTGGTCGGTCAAGTAGTTCTCATAGTCACTGCTAGATAGCGGCAACATACTTTGCGTGTCGCATTTGACTATTTGGTAAAGTTTTACCTCATAAAAACGTGCTCGTATATGCTTTGTACAAAAATTGAATATACAATTAACCACTAAGTGTTTAGAACTAACATGTATAGCCTTGTGTAGGGAATATTGGGGTCCTTAGCAAGAAAGAGTGCCTAACACACATGAGTGTACAGCCTTTTGATATGCAGTAAGTACCTGATAACCTTGAGTAGGCCATAAGAATATTTTCAGTTGGCTACTACCTGTCACAGTGTTTACATTGTGAAAGACCGTTGAAGCAGCCAGTCTTTAGCCTTGTCATAAGCAGTGAGCAGCTGTTACCCTTAACCAGGGGTACATTAGAGGACCCTTATCAAGAATATCATCAGTTGACTACCACCATTCACAGTGACCACATCGTGAAAAACTGTTAAAACAACTATTGTACAGCCTTGTACTACTCAGTAAGTAGCTGTTGGTCTTGACTATTGTATATTAGAGAACCCTTAGCAAGTATATAATCAGTTGACTACTACTTGTTACAGTGCTCACATCGTGAAAGACCGTCTCACTATCCAGTATACAGCCTTGTCATACGCTGTAAAGAGCTGTTGGTCTAGACTAGGGGTATATTAGAGGACCCTTCACAATAATATCACCAGTTGACTACTACCTCTCACGGTGTTCACATCGTGAAAGACCGTCTCACTGACCAACCTCTAGCCTTGTGATACGCAGTAAGCAGCTGTTTGCAGAAATCAACATTCATAATGGAAGAAGCCTTTCCTAGCTATATGTGTAAAGAGTGTGGGAAGACTTTTCTTCGAGACTATCATAGGAAGCGACATGAAGTATCGTGTGGTGAATTCCATGAGTGCAAGACCTGTGGTAGTACATTCAACAATGTGTACAATGGACGTCGGCATGAAGAATGTTGTAATGTTGTGTCGGCAGCTAAAAGACAAAAAGCAGAGCCTACAAAACATTACCTACTGTCATTGGTCCCTGACAAAAGTGGACTTATTGAATATGAGACATCTTTTGAAGGTCGACTTAAATCCTATTTCATTCGTTGTGATACGTGTAGGGATTTAAATTCATACCTTAAAGAGTCCAAACAGCAAATAATACAAGCTATGCAGAAAGAACTAGCAATGCACAAGTCGATAAAAGTTAATCTTGTGGCTGAATGTAGATTCATTCATACATCTACCAATGAAATTACAGATCGTGCTTTTAAAACACGAAATCAGGCCCTATTTTTGGAAACGGACTTAAGTAGTTTCTTGGAAACACAATTTACAAAGTTAACTACGGAAATGGAAGAATCTGAGCTAAAAGGCAGTAATTGGGCTTTGTTAGCAGTGGAAGGAGTACGATTGAAAATAAATAAGTACAATCCCTTGCGTGGTAGCACATATATTCCATTACCAGCAGCTATACAAGCAAGAAAAGCCTGCATTAATCCTCAAAACTTTAAGGACGAGAGGTGTTTTATGTATGCCATTTTAGCAAAACTGGTTAAAACTGATGCTAAACGCGTTAGTAAATACAAGGATCTGGAAAACAAGTATGATTTTTCAGTAATATCATTTCCTACATCGCTAGCTGACATTCCCAAATTTGAAAAAGCCAACGATATATCCATTAATGTATTTGGATTGGAACAAGACAACAAATTGTTCCCTCTAAAGGTTGTGGATCAAGAGCTGCAAGACCATCGCGACCTCCTTTTGCTAAGTTCATCATCCGACCAGAACCACTACGTCTTTATCAAAGATTTTGATAAACTAGTAGGACATCAGATTACTCACCATGGACATAAGATATATACGTGTAAACGGTGTTTTACTCACTTCGATAATCGATATGGTCAACAAGGAATAGAAAAATTGAAAGAACATAGAGCTTTGTGTGTCCAGCATGACATTGCTAGGGTTGAAATGCCTATTAAAAACCCCATTGTCAAATTTTTAAACGTGGAAAAAATGCTGAGAATACCTTACGTTATCTATGCTGATTTTGAAAGTATACTGTTACCCTATCAAACATGTCTACCCAATCCTGATGCAAGTTATACAGTGCCATACCAGAGTCATGTTCCTATGAGCTTTGGTATATACGTTAAACCCTCACCTGCTGTGGAACACATAAAGACAAACCTTCCAAGCCAACCTCTTATTTATCGTGGACCTGACGCTGCAGAAAAGTTTATGGACTGTTTGATTTCAATAGCTAATGAAATTGATCGCCTTTACAGCTTAAATGTTCCAAAGGCTTTAACTGAGGATCAAGAAGCAGAGTTCCAATGTTCTGAAACCTGTTATTTGTGTCAAAAACCGTATACCAAAGAGGATTGGAAAGTTCGAGACCATTGCCATATTACAGGGGAATACCGTGGAAGTGCTCACAATAACTGTAATTTGAGGTGTAAAACACGTAACCCCGTTCCTGTATTTCTACATAATATGAGTGGCTACGACGCAAATTTCATTGTAAAGCAATTAGGATGTACTACTGAGAGAGTGGATGTTATCGCTAACTCCAAGGAAAAATACATTTCCTTCACCAAATATGTAGGAAATGTTAAGCTTAGATTTGTGGACACGTTTCGGTTAATGCCGAGTAGTTTGGAAAACTTAGTTTCCAACTTAACATCATACCCTGAAACAGACAAGTACTTTGGAAAAGAAAATGCAATGCTCATGACTCTTAAAGGGGTCTTTTGTTATGACTACATTGACTCATGGGAAAAGTTAAGTGAAACGTGTTTACCTCCGAAAGAGGCATTCTTTAACAAATTAAGTCAAGAAAATGTTAGTCAAGAAGACTATGAACATGCCAAAAATGTCTGGAAACAGTTCAACATTAAAACTCTAGGGGAATATAGTGACCTCTACCTAAGTTCAGATGTACTCCTTCTTGCAGACAGCTTTGAAACGTTTAGAAACAAAACTCTAGAAACACACCGAGTGGATGCTGCACACTTTTTTACTTCGCCTGGTTTAAGTTTCGAGGCAATGCTCCTTTACACCGGAATTGAACTGGAATTGATACAGGATTACGATCAGATTCTTTTAATCGAGTCTGGAATACGCGGAGGCATATGCCAGGTGTCTCATCGGTATGCTGAAGTTAACAATAAATACATGGAAACCTATGATTCTGAGAAACCATCGCAGTTTATTACCTATGATGATGCCAACAACCAATACGGGTGGGCTATGTGCCACTCCCTTCCTTATGGTGGATTTCAGTGGGTTTCTCCAGATACTGTTGATCTAGAAAAACTAAAGGAAGACGATCCTGTGGGATACATTCTAGACGTTGATGTTGATTACCCATCTGCCCTTCATGATCTACACAACGATTTACCTTTCCTACCTGAGTGTACACAACCTAAGGATTCGTCTCTGAAAAAACTAATTCCTCATCTTGGAAATCGAAGGCGATATGTTGTTCACTACATGGCATTAAAACAGGCTTTAGATCATGGAATAAAATTGATAAAAATTCATCGTGTGTTAAAGTTTAAGCAAAGACCTTGGTTAAAGGCATACGTTGATTTTAATAACAACCTTCGAAAACAAGCCAAAAATGATTTTGAGAAAAATCTGTACAAATTATTCAACAATGCTATTTTTGGAAAAACAATGGAAAATATCCGTAAAAGAATAGACATACGTCTTGTGACTGACAGCAAAAAGGCAGAAAAGCTAATAGCAAAGCCGACATTTATTGACAGAACCATTTATGGTCCTAACCTAGCTGCTTTCCACATGGCTAAACGTAACATTGTATTCAATAAGCCTATATATATTGGAATGTGTATACTGGATATTTCAAAAACTCTCATGTATTCCCACCACTATGATGTCCTGCTACCCTATTATGGAATGAACAATCTTAAACTCATGTATATGGATACCGACTCGTTCATTTATTTGATTAACACCCAAGATGTATATCAAGACAAGTTGGATTTCCTAGAACACCTGGACACATCAGATTATCCTACTAATCACATATGTTACTCTACATCAAATAAGAAAACGTTGGGGAAATTTAAAGACGAGGCTTGTGGACAAATTATAAAAGCATTTGTTGGACTTAGAGCTAAAATGTACGCTTTAGACATAAATGGTAAAGAAATCAAAAAGATTAAAGGTATTAACAGAGGTGTTGTCAAAAATTGTATAAGCTTTCAAGATTATAAGGATTGTGTCATGAAAAACAATGTAAAAAGAATACCCATGAACATTATCGCTTCTAAACAACATGACATATCATCTATAAGACTAAACAAAATTGCTTTGTGTCCTGGTGATGATAAAAGAGTGATTGATGCTGATGGTATAGGTACACATGCCTATGGTCATTACTCAATCATTGGCCATGCTTAAAGAGTTAAGTTATGAATATCAAAATCTTCTGCCTGCAACTAGCAAATACATAAAACAAAACAATTTAGGAAATAAAACAATAGCACTACAGAAATAAAAAAAACAAAAATAAAAAAATAGTATTCATAATCAAAAATAAATAAAATAGAAAACATAATAAAAAAGAATATATATAAAAATGTATTATGTGTAAATAGTGTACATGTATTTAAAATAAAAATATTTTATGGCCACTGCTTGTACATTTCTAATTACTACCCGCCTCTCCCCACTCCTAATGCAAAATGCAAACATGTAAAACACAAATTGGAAAATCCATGTTTCCATAATGATAAAATAGAAAAAAACATTAAACTGAAATTTTAAAAACTGTAAATGGGAATTTGGTAAATTGACAAATGTGTAAACAACAAATTGGAAAATCCATGTTTCTATATCATGAAATTGAAAAACTTTAAACTGACATTTTAAAAACTGTAAATGGAATATTTTGAAATTGATAAATGTGTAAACAACAAAAAGCAAAAATCCATGTTTCCATATTATGAAATTGAAAAACAAAAAACTGACATTTTGAAAATACTGAAAATGGGAAATTGGAAAATTGACAAATGTGTAAACAACAAAATGCAAATTCCATGTTTCCACATTATAAAATTGAAAAACTTAAAACTGACATTAAAAAAAACTGAAAATGGGAAATTGGAAAATTGACAAATGTGTAAACAACAAAATGAAAAAAAATACCCGGTTGGGGTAGTGATCATGTTGTACAGTAGCCTATAAGACTAGCATAAGTTTAGTTGCATGTGCCCTTATATACTTTGTGTGTTTGGATTAGCTTAAGTTAGGTTTGGAAAGGTTAGGTATGTGACCTTGTAGTTTACTCTTTTCGGAAAATGTAATATCTAAAATCAAAAAACTTAAATGTAAAATCTAAAAAAAAACTAAAATACAAAAAATCAAAAATATAAAATCTAAAAAATGTAAAATGAAAAAATCAAAATCTAAAATGTTAAAATGTATAATGTTAAAACGTAAAATCTAAAATCTTTAAATGAGGTTTCTGTGGGTTAGGTTAGGTTCGGTCAGGTTAGGTTATAACTAAGTTTATTATTTGTGCTCCCCCATTTGCTCTTACTTTTTTGCTCTCACATTTTTGCTCCCACTTTTTTGCTCTCACTTATTTGCTCCCACTTTTTGCTCCCACTTTTTTTGCTCCCACTTTTTGCTCTCACTTTTTTGCTCCCAATTTTTGCTCTCACTTTTTGCTCCCAATTTTTTTGCTCTTACTTTTTTGCTCCCACATTTTTGCTCGCACTTTTTGCTCGCACTTTTTGCTCCCACTTTTTTGCTCCCACTTTTTGCTCCCACGTTTTGCTCCCACTTTTTTGCTCACACTTTTTGCTCCCACTATTTTGCTCTTACTTTTTGCTCTCAATTTTTTTGCTCACAGTTTTTGCTGTTACTTTTTGCTCCCATATTTTCCCCCACTTTAACGTTAGGTTATGTTAGGTTAGGTTAGGTTAGGTTAGGTGTGGTTAGGTTATAACTAAGTTTATTATTTGGGCTCTCACATTTGCTCTCACTTTTTTGCTCACACTTTTTGCTCTCTCTTTTTTTTTGCTCGCACTTTTAAGTTAGGTTAGATTAGATAAAGTTAGGTTAGGTTAGGTGAAGTTAGGTTAGGTTAGGTTAGGTTAGGTGAAGTTAGGTTAGGTTAGGTTAGGTTAGGTAAGGTTAGGTTAGCATGTTATATGTGTAAGTGGTTGTGTGCAGCGACCATTTTGTATATTAGCCCTGTGTTAAAAAATAATAAATTAAATATTAAATACATAAAAATGTATAAATTAAAAACAAATAAATAATGATTTGAAAAGCCCGCCATTAAAGAGTGTGGTAGCGCGTGGCAGCCATATTGCCCATTAGCCCCTGCCCCAGCTATGACTGACCCCTCCATAAGAATAACATAGGGGAGTTGCGCGCGGCGGCCATCTTGCCCATTAGCCCCTGCCCCAGCTTCGGCCTATATATCCTACTTTTCCACCTGCCAATTTGATGTCCATAAAGGTTTCTGATTTATTTCGGCTGCATTCCAGTATTTTTGTTTTACATTTATTAATTTTCATCAGTTTTCTCTAGTTTTATTTTGTAAGCTCATTGACACACATTCTTTGGCCACGTTGTTTTAATTCTATTGAAAACGTCTAGAATTTAAACTTTTATTTTCACACGGCAATATCCCAAAAACAGAATAATGTGTTTGCAATAATCTATAAATATCAATTAGGCTATAGCTATCCTATCATAGCATGCTTTTCAGTCAGTCAACACGATTGTACCCAATTATATTAGGCGGGGAGTACAAATATGCAAACTCTCTAACCTGTTAGAAATATTACATGAATTATTCATCACATAATTAACACACTTTTTGTAAAAGAATGAGGGGGCGGAAGGTTAGTTAATTGGATGACGTGTTTCGATCGTTATGCGATCATCATCGGATCCTGTTCACCTAGACTAATTACATTAGATTCGGCAGATATGTATATCACTTAATGTGTAAGGCGTGATCATAAAGTTTCCGTTCGAGGGCTACCGGAAGGCTGCAGCCAGTGGATACCCCCGGGCGTTCAATGTCGAACAAAAAACACACCGGATGGCTGTTTGCCTGCAGCACCTGATGATGCGTTTCAATATTGAAGGCAACATGTTCCAGGAGCGCATTGTTGCAGGCGACGAATACCGGTGCCACCACTGGGAAGCGAAATTGAAAGCGTCGACAATGCAGTGGCACCAGCCTACGTGCTCTCCTCCCGAGAAGCTCAAGAGCCAACCATCCACTGGAAATGTGATGCTCACCCTGTTCTTTGATCACCGGGGTCCATTGCTTATTGATTTCAAGGAATCTGGTGTCTCCATCACTGGGTTACGGTACTATGCAATACTGGAGAAATAATGGTGGGCAATTAAGGTGAAACGCCCGGGAAAAGTGCGGCGAAGGGTTCTGCTACTTCATGATAACGCACGTCCCCATACAGCAAAAGGTCGCAACGCAGAAGGTACGCCAACTCAAGTGGGAGACATTGAATATGCGCCCTATAGTCCTGATCTGTCCCCATGTGATTATCACGCCTTCGGTCCCTTAAAAACGGCCTTGAAGGGTCGACGATTCCTGTCGGACAAGGATGTGCAGCTGGTGGTTACGGACTTCTTCACGCAGCAGGACACAGTGTTTTACCACTCGGGAATCTTCAACCTGGTGTGTCGGTGGGTTGAGTGCCTCAATGCTCACGGCTATTTTCCTGATTGGCATACCGATTCTGGACTGTACGGCCGTCAAACGGAACCTTTCTTTTATCACGCCTCATTATATCCCTCTATCGAGAGAGAGAGTTATGATGTTTCACTTAGACTAGACTATCTTTTTCGTCCACAGTTTTTGAATTCTCTATGCTTCATATATTTCTTTCTTTCTTTCTTTCTTTCTTTCTTTCTTTCTTTAATCCGTCTTTCAATGTTTTGCTGAACCGTTTTGATTATCAGATTAGTGTACTTCTAATAATGACTCTGCAAATTAAACAACTGCTACAAAAAATAGGCTTTCGTTCACTTTTAAAGTATTGTCACCGATCCTCAATAATTTTTAAGTTTGTGTGCTCTGTTCCACACATACAGTATCTATTTAACAGTCACACCGTGTGAAGCTGACGTCAGACAGTCAGCGCAAAAATGTGTTAATTAAGTAGACAGTCATGCTGAATATTACTTTGCAGGTAATACTAAGTTATGTTCAATGATTGACCATTTTCATTTGACTGCCCCTCATATCTGCTCTGAAAATGAAATGCAGTGTTTGTTGTTGCAGCTGTGTACAACGTTACATTTACAGTACGTAATACTATATGATTACTTAAAGATGCTAAGCCTTCGGTACCTCCCAATTTATCTCTCGGTCCCTCTTGGCAAATTACAATATTGTTTTAACATCGTTTCGTCCATCGTGTGACGAAATACGGGAGCTCACGAAGTGGAACACGTATAGGACAGTGTACGGTAACAAATGGATTGCATTAAAACATTCGTATAATTGAAATGTGATTCAATATGTGCTTTATTTTTTAATTAGAAGATGTAATACACATCATTAATGTAAAACAGCTGAAGTTATTACTAATATCTCGAATACCGATGTGTGATTCATGAAGTGTGTCCATGAGCAATCAAAATTATCTCTTTATACGCATTCTGTTGAATGCTTTGCCCAATTAGATACGGTACGTTTATCCTCTGGATTGTTAGTGTTGAAAGGGGAAGGGGGACAGGGACGAAGACCAGTGTCCAAAGATATCGTCCAACGAGCGTCCATATATTGTTCAAAATCGTGTATCTAATAATACATTCTGTTTTCCCTTCATTCTTTACACCTCCCCCACTAAGGGCAACAGCTAATGCAGATTTGTATTTATTTGCATGGTATATCTTGCCTTCTGCACAAGACCCTAAAGGAGGCAAGGTGTATGTAGCCCCTCCATGCATGGCTGAATAGTGCTAATGTTGATCGAGTTGCTAGTTTTGACATTGGTTACGATCGATTGTTCGCGAGAATCATAGCGTGGTTTATGCATCTTCAGTGATGTTGTGAAAGTCTTGTGGCTTTTGCTGCAGACAAGAAATAATTCAAAAGTAACTGACGTTTTGGGACTCGAAATTGAGACTCCATTAAGAAATACGCAATCGCCAGGGATATCTGCCCCTCTGACCTAAAGACATATCGGAGGCTTTGCTACCACATAGCTAAAAGGGATGTATAATTAATAACATTATTATTATTATTATTATTATTATTATTATTATTATTATTTATTGTTTGACAACATTGAGCCGGTTGAATAAAACGTAGGAACTAGGGGTTAGGAACTAGTGCCTAGAACTAGCTCTTGCTTAAATCCAATTGAATAAATAACTGCTAGGACTAGGTAGGAATAACTAGGTGAGGTTAGATGTTGCGTGAAATTGTTAAGCAATTGCTAGGCTTGGCAATTGCTTAGCGCTCTAGCTACTGCTAGGCCTGCAGGTTGTAACTTGTTCGTCAGGAGCGTGTGATTGGCGACAACAGACGACAGTGATCACTGATACATCCCAGTGTGACCACGTTGTTATTTGGTAGCGTCCAACTTAAGTGAAGTGTGTATTATCATGTCATCTAGTGAAGGCGAAGACGACACCGTTGGGGACAAGGGATTAGACCGGGCCCTATTTACTAAACTAATTTGTGTCAATCAGGTTGTGGTAGAAAAGTCCATCGGTGATTTCTGCTAAAAAAAAAAAAAAAAAAAGAGCTTGGACCACAATTCAAGATGAATACTCAACAGCTACGGGAAAGGTAGTCACAGTGGCCCAGCTACAGAAACTGCTGAGCAACATGAAGGCCAAAATTAAATTGAAGATAGACAAGAATGCCACTGGGAATAAAAAATTAAACTAAAGGACTGGGAAAAACAATTATTTCATGTATTAATCCAGCAAGAAAATCCGGTCTTCAATAAAATCCCAGGAAGCATTGGTGTTGGCTTAGGACCCGTGGAAAGAACTCAAGAAGACGGAGGCAGTGCTGAAGTGTTTTACGCTGAACCTGGGCCAAGCACTCAAGATCAAGTACCAAAAGCATCACCAGCTGCTACAAAAATAAGACAAAGCGTTAAGCAACCTATGCAGTACGAATCAGAAGAGACAAAAAATATGTCAACCACTCAACTGCAAAGAATTGTTTTGCTTCAGCAAAAAAAGCTTCTAGATATTCAAATTCAAATAGAAGAGAAGAAACTGAAAGAGGCACAGAAAAATGTCAGTGATGTATCAACCCAAACTGACCTAATTGAATATGACAGATCGTACTTCAATTTGTAAATAAATAAAATTAAAACCCTTATCCTTATCCTTAATACATAAATTTGAGAAAAAAATAAAAAAAACAACAAAAACATGTCTTACACCTTTAGGGATGATTACACTTCAGGGTGTTGTCGACGTCCGATGGGTCGTAAGTTCAGTGTTGTCCCTCTTCGAGTTAGAATTGGTGGAACGGTTTTTAAAATCATCAGCTACGTAAAAACGTTCCACCAACTAAAACACGGGAACTGTTAGAATGGCATTGCAACGTTCCATCGGACATCAGTCTACGTGTGTATACACGTATCTATCCAAGCATATTTACATTACTGGGATAAATATTATGAGTGAGTAGGTTTTTTACATAGATAACCTAAAATCGGCCTAATAATTATTATAAAAGATCGTGTGTTTAAATGTGAATGAGTGGCTTACTGTTCTATAATACATAAACACAACTTATGTTTGTATAAATTGAATGCGCTCAGAAAATTAACAATACATGTTTAACATGCTCTGTTTGGAATTAATGCCCGTATTATTTTTATAATTATTAAAAAATCATTCATTGACACGTGCACGCTAAACATACGCAGTGAGAATGGTAATTAAATTAAATTCAACTTAAATTATTTCAATGTTGTTTTACTATGATCGATTCATTTAGCTGCTTACTTATTCATTTGTAACTGTTGGTCAAACTACTTACATAATGCTAAAGATTATCGTTTTCTCAAACAAACACTGAATAACAATTTAGTTCCAGTTCACTGCTGGTTCATATGCGCCATCATTTGTAATCTTTTTTGTTGCCCTCGCAGAACTGTAGCTGGTGTTTCATTTCGCTCTTCCGCGATGCCTTCGTCTTCGTTGCCAATCAAATCCTCCTCATCGTCCTCATCAAATGCATCATTCAAGTGTTTTCCTATGCTATGGAGGACAGCACAGCAAACTATTACCTTAGGTATTTTGTCCAAAGCAACTCTTACGCAGTTTCCTAATATTGGGAACCGCCTTTTCAATTGACCGAAACACCTTTCTATTACAACTCTCTCTTTAGCGTGTATTAAATTAAAGTTTCGTTGTTCAACATCTACCGGTGGTTTGAACGGAGTAATTAACCACGGCGATATTGCATACCCAGAGTCACCAAGTAAACAAGAAGCTCCATCAAAACGAGATATACTCTCTCTAATCACACCTCTCCGCCAGATGCGTGAGTCATGTACACTCCCAGGCCATTCCGCACTAACACTTGTAAACCGTTCTTTGGCGTCACAAGTAGCCTGCACATTAATGCTGGTACGACCTTTCCTGTTTACGTACTCATCGCCGTGAAGTAAGACCGAGGGCTTTTTAATTTCGATATGTGTACAATCGAGCGCTCTAATAACAGTAGGCATACGAAAACATTGTTGCCAAATAAGTTTTGCTTCATTTACTTCTGGTGCTGTTGAAGGAAACCGTATCCATACGTGGGATCTTTCAATTATTTTGTCCAATACAACACTTATAGTTTTGCAAACTGTACTCTTATGTACACCGATATCTTCAGCTATACCTAGGCTTGTCAGACGTCCCGGTTTGACCGGGACAGTCCCGGTTTTCAGACAACGTCCCGGTGTCCCGGCCGGTTTCCTTCACGTCCCGGAAAAAAAAATTAAATTCGATTTTTAGATGACCAAAAAAGTCTAAAGTAATTAATTGTGTAGGATTATTAAGAATAATCATAATATTGTCATTTAATTCTGCACTGTGTGAAAAGTAAAACTATAGAAGAGTGATGGTTTTCTAGTAAATAATATTGTCATCGTATCGTCTTGTTTAGCCAACCGTGACTATACGCGATGGGATAGTCTCTCCAGGCGAGTCTAGTACTGGGTACTCGCTGCACAGTACACCCCCTCGTGCAATAACATTGGACTCGCCCACGTCGGCACTAGGCTTGCGATAGGAGATGAAGATGAAACTCAGTCAGTTGTCAGTCCTTGTCAGCGGTGTGTGTTGTGTTAGCGAGCTAGCGCTGTTTTATTTATGTATTAAGTTAAAAGTTTATTCTTTCTCTGTTAAAATGCCAAAACGGTCGTGTAAATTTACCGATGATTTACAGAATGAATTCCCTTTTTTGAAGAAGGTATATACTGGTAATCAAGATCAAGACGATAGAGTTAAATGTTCGCATTCTAATTCTGAGTTTTCGGTTGCTCATGGTGGTCGATCTGATATAAAAGATCATTTGCAATCGAGTAACCACATAAAGAGTTTAGCATGTGCTGCTAGCTCATCAAAACTAACCAGTTTTTTTAAGACTGCGAGTTCTAATGACAAAAACTTAGATTTAGCAGCAAAAGAGGCGACCTTTGCTTACCACACAGCAAACCATAGCTTAAGTTTCAATTCCAATTCTTGTTCATCAAAACTAATTTCTAAGTTTTTTGAACCTAAATTCTCACTCGGAAAAACTAAGTGTGAAGCAATAGTTTTAAATGTCATAGCTCCATTAGCTCAGGAAGAGCTTAATGAAGACTTGACAAAGTCAAACTACGTATCTGTAAGTATGAATGCATCAAACAGAAAAGATATAAAACTTGTGCCAATTGTTCTGCGCTACGTTAATCCTAATTCAGGTGTGTAAGTAATGCTGTTAGATTTCAAATCTGTGGAGGGTGAAACATCTGAAATTCTTACAAATCACTTATGCTCTGTCCTGTTGCAAAACGATTTGAACAACAAAGTGGTTGGCTTTTGTGGCGATAACTGCAACACTAACTTCGGTGGTGTGAAAAGATCAGGGAAACACAATGTTTTCCATCGACTCAAGAATAGCTTAGGACGGGAAATCAATGGAATCGGATGTGGAGCACACATTGTGCAAAACTGTGTGCAAACTGCAGTAGATAGTCTCCCAATCGATATTCAGACCTTAGTGGTGAAGATTTATAAATACTTCCACATATACACAGTCCGTGTAACTGAACTAAAATCATTTTGTGAATATGCAGAGATAGAGTACCGTAAACTAATTCAACACGGAAACACTCGGTTTCTATCAATGATCCGGCACTGGAAAGAATTCTACAGATGTTTGAAGGTCTGAAAGCTTTTTTTTAGACCAAGAAATATGCCCATCAATAATAAAAACGTATTTACTGATTCAAAGGGTGAGCTCTACTTGTGGTTTGTCCACGGACAGCTTGCACTATTTAACAAGGCCATCCTGGAAATGGAAAAAATAACACGACAGCTTTTGAGGTTGCTGAAGCTCACAAAGCTCTCAAAAGAAACCTGACAGAAAGAAAGGCCTCAAACATTATCCCTACGGGTGCAAAGAACATCTACAGGAGTCTAGATGAGAAAGTACGTAACAGTGTGAAAGAAGAATTTGATGGCATTTATGACAGGTGCATTGCATACTTAGAACTCTGGGAGAACAGCTTTGGAAACGCTGAACAGTTTTCGTGGGTCAATCTGACGAAAACAGATGCTGTTGATTGGGAAAAAGCCGAAAATTCTGCTGAAATCATCAATAGCAGCCTTCTTGATGAAAATATGAAAATAAACAATGATCAGCTGTTTGACGAAGTTGTGCTTGCTAAGGAGTATTTGCAGTCAAATTGGGAACAGTGGAAGCAAGAACAGACTACCGGAGACGTGATTATTTCAAGCGAAGAAAAATGGCTAAGGCTGTTTGGTCACTTCAACGAGAATCGCATAGCAGCCCCCAATCTGATCCAGATTGTTGAGTATGCCTTCTGCTTACCTGGGACATCAGCACCAGTTGAGAGAGTATTTTCTTTTATGAACAACGCATGGACTGATGATAGAGGTTTGATGAAGGAATCTACAGTTAAAGGCTTGATGATTTGTAAAATTAACATTGGATTAGATTGTGAAGATTTTTACAACAAAATTAAAACCAAAAAAGACTTTCTAAGAAAAGTCCTAGCCAATGAAAAGTACATGTAAATATTGTCCAAGTTTTTTATTCATTATTCAAAGATTTTCTTCTTACTTGTAACTAATAAATATTAACATGTTTCAATTTATAATTGTCATTTATTATCTATAGCATTAGGAATATACTACCCTATAAAACTCTAAAAACCAGTCAAGGGTGTGTACCCTTAAATAACCTAGTAGAGGGGGGAGGTCCCGGTTGAACATTTTAGATATCTGGCAAGCCTAGCTATACCTCATTGAAACCCAGGGTCTGCCACAAACCTCAAGAAAATCTCCATTTGCTTCCTCCGAGAGCCACCTCCTCTACTATCACTTTCGTTTAAGAACTCAGCAGCTAAAAAATCAACACTTTCACTCTCAACCCTTAACAATTCTTTGCACTTTGTTATTTCCCGACGAACTGCGTACTGTTTTTGTTCACGTACACGTAGGAAAGCAGCCATATCTAACGCCTAACAACGACTAAGTAAAAAGCTAGCATGCTCCGGACCAGACTAGGATATTTCCTAGCAGTTGCTAGACTCGAGATCTAGATATTTCTTTTTATTCAACTCACTTTCAAGCAATTGCTAGGCTTTCGTGAAATTCTGAGCAACTGCTAGGCCTAGCAATTGCTACCCAACTTTAATCAACCAAAAGCACTGGCTTAAAATTACCTAGACTTAGCAATTGCTAGGTTTTATTCAACCGGCCCAATCACGGCAAATACCGGCTACATTTTGTGTTACTGCCTGGTTTGGCCTTAGCAAGGAACCATCTGTATTGAGACAATTTCGTATACACTGTTCAGAGACTTCACATTACTGTACATCCATGTCGTGCCCGCAGTCTTCACGAGTCTCCTTCATTTATAGGATGAGCTGAATTTCCATCTGAATCATCGAGCCTTGCTGAGTATTCGGCGAGGGTATTGTCACCAAGGAACTTCCTAACAATATGGCTGGTGTTTAACAGAACTCCCTTCTGTAGTTAAATATAATCTGCGGATGCAGATTCAATATTGATAGACTACTGTGGAGAGTTTTGGGTATAACACCAGTACACGATACAATTATTGGGATTATTATTATTATTATTATTATTCTTTCTTCGATTCGGCCAACAAGGGACCACGTCAGTTCAACTGTCTCTTCTTCCGAGCTCTAACTACCGCCCAGTGTTCCCGCATTCGTATCGGGTGTTGTTATTTTTTTTCTTGGTACCACGCCTTCCCTGTCTTCAGCTTCGGCTTTTCCTGGAAACCTTTGTGCGTACGTAGTTTTTCCTGAAGTGGAACACGCTCCTGGATATCTTTAGGGGAAATTTCCATTTCACGTAGATCTTTCTCAACTTCCGTAAACCATGCATTATTATTATTATTATTATTATTATATGTCTCGCAGATCGCGGAATATAGACTGCAATCAATACCTGATGGTGCAAACTAGGGCTGTTACTTTTAATAGATTAATTTCAGATTTCGATTAATCGAAACCGAATAATCGATTTATTATCATAAATAACGATTAATCGATTAATCTGTTTTCAGAAAAATCGATTAATCGGTTATTCGATTAATCGATTAATCGGTTTTTGATTTGTTTTGCCGATTAATCAATGTATTTCGCATTTTTAACTACGCTCTCACAGGATCAACCAACTACGACACAACTTGATTTCTTAATGCAATCACTCGACATGGTTAGCCGTCCCATGATAGGAGATGTTTTTGATTCTTTTAGGGGCTTTGCAACATCGTGGTCACGTATCCCCGCGTACTGGGGTGTGTTTAAAACTTGTCTGATAACATGTGTCTCTGCAATGTCTGTACCAGTGTGTGTATTTGTAATTCAGATAGAATATGGGTAGGAACCGATCGTGGTCTTGAATTAGGTACCATTCCGGCATTTGCCTGGAATAGAAATGAGAAAGCATGGAAACTCATTTCCAGGATGACTGAGGTAAGAATCAAACCCTCCTCTTATCAGTTTTGCTTCACGAGGCTGAGTGTACACGTTCCAGCCCCCACACCAGAATTAAATTTCTTAGCAGAGCTAGGAATCGAACCAAAACCTCTGTGGTGACAGCTAAGAATGCTAGCCACTGCTCAACGCCTGCTTTGAGGTTTCATTTAACTTCACTCCAAGGATTAACGTGTTGGAAGCCCTTTTTCAGGCTTGCCTTAGAAATCAAAATTTGTTCGCTAATCCTGAAAAAATACTACATGATGTTAATAAATACACTTGGATAACTAGTTTCGATCGTCAAGTGATCATCATCAGATCATTTACACGTAGGCTATTAAATCTACTGTATATGGAGAAGTATGCAATGATAATTACAATATATACACTTATTTATTTGCAGTAGCAATTAAACTACCAAACTAAAGATATGAGCTTTTTGTTGAGATACTGATAGTTATTAAATGGTGCACTTCGCAGTTTGAGCGATGTGTGGTCCGTTTTTGTGCACAGCGTGAGGACGATTATACCGAAACAATAACCTGACCATTTAATAACAATCACATAATGGCACTAAGCAAACAAACTTGAAGATCAATCACAACTATCAGTATCTCAACCAAAAATAACATATATTTACTATTTGGGCTAGATTAATTGCTACTGCAACTAAAAAAGTGTATGTATTGTAAATATCATAACCCATACTTGTCGACACAGATTAATAGCCGAAGTGTAAAGATCTGATGATCGCTTGACGATCGAAACTGGTCATCCAATTGTATTTATTAATCTCATGTAAAAGGTCTTTGACCGTCCGAAAGACATTAAATTTCGACTCCAAAGATACAAATGTGACGTCTTGCGAACGAAGGTATGTCTAAAGTCAACACTTAGGCAAGTTCGATAAAAACTCAATGATCTCATGGTAGGGCAGTTATAAAAAGCGCGGTAAAAATAGAAAATCTTGTAGATGTAGCGTAAATATTGCAATCATTGCAAAGGATGAGCTGGACGTCTATCTTGGGAATTCACCGCCTGACTTGCATACTCACCCTTTTTCACAGGTGGAAAATGAATAAACAATATATCAAAGGCCCGCCAAACTAGCGACAAAATACTTGATATTCCCCGCTGGAAACATTGTGACTGCAAAGCGGAGCTGCCTCGTCCCAGAAAATGAGTACTTGCTAGTATTTTTGCACCAATTTTTGAAATATATTGTCACATTTATTTTTAGCCTACTTTTCACATTTTGCAAAAATGAGGAAAAAGTAGACTTATGAGATCGGGCAAATGTGTGTCTGTCTGTCTGTCCTTCTGTCTGTCTGTCTGTTTGTCTGGCTGTGTGTGTGTGTGTGTCCCTGTCAACTCCTAAACGGCTGCACCAATCGAAACAAAATTTGGTAGGAGTAAAGATCTATACCTGAATATCTCACGGCCATATTTGAAAATGATGTCAGTGCTACCAACTGCTGAAAAATCGCAATTGAAATTTGAGCTCCATGTTGGATATCTTGGAAGGTATGAATAGGAGCTATTTCAAAACTGGCACACGTATAGACAATAACATTGCAGTTTAATGTCCAGGAGGCCATACATGGCAGTGTTGCCAAAATGATTATAAGCCTGATGATAGGTCCACATTTTAAATACATATAACTTCTACAATATCAATTGGATTTCAACCAAATTTCGTATGTGCTATGTGTACATAAACAGATATGACTGAGTGTATTCTTAAGAGCGACCAGGGTTGCCAACTGTTAATAAATGCTCTCATTTTTTAAAATCCAAATACCCATATATCAGAAAGTATGCAAGCCGACAGCTTTAAACTATGCACACGTATAGTACCTGACATTGTATATTAATTTGGAGTAACTTATATACGTCAGTGCTACCAACATGATTCTAAGCCTGCTGAGAGGTCCAGCTTTAAATACATGTAACTTATATACTATCATTTGGATTTCAACCAAATTTGGTGTGTGCTATGAGTACCATAACAGATATGACTATGCCGATTCTTAATAGTAACCAGGGCTGCCAACTGTTAATAAATACAGTCTCTATTTTTGTTACCCTAATATCAATATATCAGAAAGTATGCTAGCCAATAGCTCTAAACTTTGCACACGTACTGACATTCTAGATTAATTTGGAGTAACTAATATAGGCCTACGCCAGTGCTGCCAACATGATTCTAAGCCTGCTGATAGGTCCAGTTTTAAAATGCATGTAACTTCTATACTAACTAATGGATTTCATTCAAAATTGACACAACAATAGTTCATATTATTTCAGATTATTTCTGACCAATACATGTACGCCATTGTTGCCAACATGATTTTACGCGCGCTGTTAGATCCAATGTTTAACTGCATGTAACGTCCATGGTATCCATTGGACTTAGCCAAATTTTGTATTCTGTACCTTAAGAGATGGAACTAAGAATATATTCAGTCACGAGGGCTGCCAACTGTAGTTCTCTATTAGGCTACATTATGCCAGGTATACAGTATTTCGAACTAATTTTGATATTACCAACTTAATTTCGTCATTATTCTAGATAGATCCATATAGATTAATTATTGGCTTGCCACGGTGGGTGAGTGGATAGCGTGTCGGTCTACTAACCCCAAGATTGCAGGTTCGCCCCTGACCGTGGTAAGTGATTTTTGAAAGGCGGCAAAAATACGATACGCATGTCATACGATGTTGGCATGTCAAAGAACCCATTTGAATTCAGTAGGCCGAGTTCATAATGGCAAAATTAATCTCGGGAGTTTCCGCCAGCACAAAGTTCCTCATTTCTCTACTAGAAAGCGCTATTGTGTTCAAGGAGATTAGATATCTAACATCTAACCTCCTTGACTTTCATAGTCAAGGAACTACGAAATTCGACATGCAAGCTACCCTCTGGGTGTCAAATAGCAAAGCTTGCACCAGGCACCCGAGGCCATACGATATTATGATATTATTATATTATTGGCATGAATCTTAAATTTTAAGAAAAGTAGGCTCTTTAGTTCGTCACGAAACTTCTTGTTAAATAATGCATCTTGTTTGTGAACTGTTGAAGCCATTGTTTCAGTGTTGTCTATACAAAAACTGTCAGTTGTAACTCTTCAGTCGGTCAACATGAATTTGTCCATTGACTGTGCCGGGTGCAATGTGTATACAATATGAGTAATAAGTAAATGAACTCCTTGAAAAATTACACGTATTAGTTATGACCACAATGACCCCGGCGGGAGTAGGCAGGCTAAAGCGTAACAAATGTGCGACCAAGGCTCCGCTGAGGTATGTAAACTTATGCATAATAGAATTCAAGTGCATGCTCTAAATTTATTTTATTTATTATATTGTGTTATTCTTATTTGTATACACGATCTTAATACTCATAAATAATTCACAAACCCTTATTGAACAAACTAAACTTATACAATGCTCAAAAAAGGTCTCGCATATTGTGATTCAGTAACTTGTTTATTTTGCTATGTGTATGTTATCATATTATACACAATATAGGGTACATACTAAGAAAAACCACACACAATCTGCTTTGCAAAAGAGACAGAAACACACGACGAATAACAAAAGTGATAATTTGGAACTGAGCACGTCCTTTTCATGTTGGGGCTTATCAATACCATGTATGACCACCACCAGCTCTAATCCATGCTTGCAGATGACGAGGCATGCTGAGCACCAATGAATACAATGTGGTTTGGGGCAGATTCCCCCACTCTTGGAAAGCAGCTTCAATCAGTTGCTCTTTGTTTGTTGGAGGATTGGGACGGTGCGAAATTGCCCTTTTGGTCTCTTTCCAGGCATGTTCATTACAGTTCATGTCCGCAGAATAGGTAGGCCACTCCATTCTCTGTATGACATGCATCTGAAGGAACTGATTGACCACCCTAGCTCGATGGGCACGAGCATTATAGTCCACTAGTGTAAAGCCCTCATCCAGTGGGGCGTGGTGGCGCAGCGGTCAAGCTGTATGCCTCTCACCAAGGCGGACCGGGTTCGATTCCCGGTCAATGCATGTGAGATTTTCGATGTGAAATGCCATGTCCTGTGGTTCGGATTCCACGTAAAACGGAGGTCCCGTGGCTTATGATCGCGAGATTAACGGTCACGTTAAACTACAAGCTTCCTTTTTTTAAAGCCCTCATCCATTGTGGCAGCAAATCCTGTAACGATGTTGTCTCTATACACCAGACCAGTCATGTTACCGTGGATAGGAATTAGAGGCGTACGTCAACCGAACATGATTCCACCCCAAAACATGACTGAACCTGTTGCTGTTGGAGGCTTTCCTGGATGAAGGGCTCGTGAAATCTCTTACCCACCCGGAGCATTCGAGTGTGGCGACGGAATAGTTGATGATGATGATAATTGTTGTTTTAAGGAGCCTAACATCTAGGCTATCGGCCCCTGACGTAATAGTGATAGTGATTGTAATAGCGATCATAACTAACACATGTAATGTTCCTAGGAGTGTTATTTACTTATAATTCATATAGTTTATACATTGGACTCCGCCCAGTCTTTGGGCAAATTCAAGTTGACCGCCTGAAGAGTTACAACCTACAGGTCTTTGTGGAAATTAGGCTAAACCAGAATAAAACAAAAATGTTCCTGTCCTAAATTGTAAACAGCCTTTCCAACAAGAATTGAACAAGATTCAAAAGCATTGCTGAAAACTCCTCGCTTCCTTTTCCTGAAACCCTTCCCAATTTGATTGATGTTTGTCCTTCCACGGTCACTGACTGTTATTTGGTTATTGTTAACATAAACAAGGAAGGACACGTATCTTGACGCAAAATCTAACTTTTATAGATTTCTATACATCATTCCGAAAATAAGCCTAACTCAACTTAAGCGATGACTTCTCATTTAAACCATTTTCAAAACGTATTTTCTTATCTCGGGTCTACTATCAGTTAATCGATTTTTCGGTTAATCGATTATTCGAGTAATAGGTTAAGAAGCTTCGATTAATCGTTTCCGATTAATTTCAAATTATTAATCGAATAATTGAAAATCGATTATTACCAGCTCTAGTGCAAACCGGTGCGTACCCTTGAGCGAAGAGGAGAAAGGAGGAGAATGAAGGTAGTGGAGAGGGTCACTGGTTCTGTAGACCTGGGAGACACATACTGATGTGCAGTAGGGTACAGCTACAGATGCAGTGAGAGCCGATGGGAACATTTCCTTTACAACGATCCTCCCCTCTGAATCACTCTGCATCATATAGACTTTAGTTAGTTGTTGAGGGTTTAAGGGGCGGAACTACGAGGTCATCTGCCCCTCACATGGACTTTCCCGCATATGAAACTCGCGTACGCATTGAGTAATAATTCGTGGTATACACTATGTGGCCACATTGCTGTTCGTTCCAATGAAACCGACGACCTTCTATTGCTATTATTGGAGCGGAAGGCTGTCCAAAGTTCTATTATACTGAATGTACATCCGACGCTATACAGTGTGTTTCTAAATTTCCATTAAGACTTTGAGGGCTTGAAATGGGGACCAATGCGGTTAAGTTAAGCATAGAAACTTGTGTCCGGAAACGTACTGTCTTCCCGCCACCACAGCACACGTTCAAATCTCCTGCATTTCCGGCGCCATAAACTAGTGTACGTACGTCCTTGAACGATGGCTCACGACCTCATTTTTTACTTGCGGTCTTAGATAATACGCACCACAGATTTTGGGCAACAGCGGATAGGTCGTGGTGGCCCGATTGCTTGGCCTGCACCCTTCACCCGATTTAACACCACTAAGGGGTCACATGAAAACTTTCATATACGAGACCCCTGTGGAATCCGAGGAAGACCTACTGGCGCGGGTTATGTCGGCGGCGGATGTTGGAGGACCAGGGATTGGTGATCGTGTGTACCAGAACATGCTACGGAGGTACCATGTCTGTGTTGACGTCAGTGGTCGTCAGGCCCGACGAGAGGGGGGGTCAGGCAGGGCTGGTGCCCCGGGGCCCGACCCTCCCTGGGGGGCCCGGCGTCCTAGGAGGATGGGCCCGATCGTGCATTGATTTATTATTGCCTTAATGTGACTTGAATTTGCTACTGACAATCATTTAGTGAATGCAATGAACTGTCTGTGAACAAAGTTACAAGGATTGAGAAACTTATTATGTCAAGTGGACAATATTTTCCTGTACAAAGCACTTGTAGGAAGAACAACTTTACTGTCTCAAAGTGGTCAAATTAGGCGACTGGGCTTCGCTATGTATTGTTCTAAGAATATACCTGAAGACAGAGAGAGCATTCCATTATCCTAAATTTAGCTTATTCGGCTTATGCACCAATCCTTCAAATAACTTTCTCATCTCTTCGCTTATTTCGCCAAGGCCACGAGAGTCTGGGCTGCCCTGGTGTGTTTGGTCAGCTAGCTCGAGAGCTTCAAGTTTGGTGCGTCATGTCGAGCTTAGATATTTAGAGGTGTTAGTGTCTGAAATGAATATATTGCTTACCTAGACGTATCAATTCGTATGCCATGCAGGCAGGTAAGTAAAATACATTTTAAAGAAGCATCCACACAGTAATTCACTTTATAGTTGATTTAAGGGGCAGAACAGCGAGTCATCGTTCCCTAGTAATTCACTTTCGCACTATGTGAAAAATTATCATTGCTGGCTAAATATCTTGCGAAAGGGTGGGATGATTCTGCTGTCAAACGTAGATAGAAGAAATGCATGCGGAATTGTTCATCTTCTCGTATACTGAATTGAGAAAACAATGCTAACATTTGAATAATCTGTATTCTTAGCTGCAATATAATTATTATTATAACTGGTTCATTCAATACGATCAACAATCCTAGGTACTTGGGTTCGTGCACAAATCATTTCCGATTAAGGGATTTATTGGAAACCTATATTACTTTTGGTACTAGAGTTGGGAAATGTATCCAAAGACTGAAACTAAAGTAACATTCCAATATTTTTCTGGACTGAGTGTTTAATTAACCAGGAGAAATATGACCATTAAGCTAGGACACTGAACCACTCAACTTTGTTTTCCAATTCCTCTCATGGGACGTCAGTGGTAAGGACAGATGACCTACAGCAGCTGTTCCCCCTCATAAAACAACAATAAGTAACGTCAGTGGTGTGCATGGCGATGGAGAAATTAATATATTGCATGTAGGCAACCGCGCAGACTTGACCAAATATTGAACTCGGCTTAATTTAGAAGAAAATTAAGATGAAGTATTGTCGAATATTAATATAAATAGTGTGTGTATCTGTTTTTTTTTTTTGAAGTATAGACTGCAACTTAGAATTTTTCAAATAATTCCTACTTTTGCCGCCAAACGCCACCGTCAAAGACTACTAGGCTTAGTTCAGAACTTAGCTACTAGACGCCACCGCAGTCGGCTCTTGGCAACGAACGTAGAAACCTAAGAGCGTTGTTTACATTCTTAACCTATCCAATTTAGCTTCACACAGGTGTAATTAGAGGAAGGTTCTTTAACATGCCGTAAATCTATGACATGGGACCCCGGCTTTACTTCCCCTCCGAAGGAAAGCATACTGAGGGGTTTTTAACGCTCTTAAAAAATCCGACGGCTTCGGCCGGGTTTGAACCCGCTATCTTGGTCAGAGAAGCTCAGCATGCTACCGACTACGCCACCGAAGCCGCCTAAATACCGATTGCCTGGCATTCATCAGGTATATATATGCCCATATCGTCTACAATGGTAGACACAGAAGCCTGATGATTGGTTCATAATGTACGCTTTAGAGTACCTAAGGACACTTTTGACTCTTCCCAGCACTCGAGCCTCGGAAAATCTGTTATCAACATTAAAAGCGGCGGCTTCGGTGGCGTAGTTGGTAGCATGCTGAGCATCTATGCCCAAGGTCGCGGCTTCAAACCCGGCCGAAGTCGTCGGATTTTTAGAGCGTTAAAAATCCCTCAGTATGCCTTCCTTCGGAGGAGAAGTAAAGCCGGCGGTCCCATGTCATAGATTTATGGCATGATAAAGAACCTTACACTAATTACAATTGTGTGAAGCAAAATTATAGGTTATATTTGACTAACGCTCTTGGTTCCAACGTTCTTCGCCAGGAGCCGACTGTGGTGGCACCTAGTAACAAAGTGCAGAACTAGTTTGTCGTTGACGGTGGCGTTTGGTAGCAAAAGTTGGAACTACTTGAAAATCAAATGTATGCAGTCCTTACTTGAACTAAAAACAGATAACACACACTAATACAGCCATCACAATAATTAACACCAGTTATCAGGCTGATTCTACACACACCCAAAGTACACGGGGATACATGACCGTGTTGTCGCAGCCCCTAAACTGAGGAACCAACCAGAGTTCGGCGTCACTATCGGTTAAATGTGTGGACCTACCAAAACGATGTTTGGGTTCAGAGCTTCCCTGACGTTTCCACGTCAAGGTGGTTCTGGACACATGTATGGCCTGCGAAATCTCTGACGGAATATCCAAACTTGTGGGCTTCTCCAATTATGCCCCATTTGTACTCAATCAATTCTGTCCATTGTAAATTCTGATAGAAAATATGTCTATGATGTTGACGCATTTTGCTTACACGTATGTACCCTCGGATGCATAGCCTACTGTCACACAGTGCACGTTAAGAGGGAAACTTAAGCCACACAGTGTACATTAGCAAGGCTCATGCACATGGACGTAATGTGCTGTGCTGATAATAGGGATATTTATGAAATTTTTAAGGATTGGATACACAGACATTTGATTAGTTACTGTTGGTTATTAGTTGTATTATTGGTTGTAATATGTTTGTGGGTAGCGTTTGTCCCTTCTACAGTGAGGGCCCTCCCTTAGCAGAGGCCGTGTCGCAGTGACTCGCCGCATGGTTTATAGCATGTACCGATTATAACAGCGGGTCCGGAAGCCTTGAATGCTGTCATAGCATTTATTACATACGCAGCTGGCAAGGTACCTTAGTTGTGCTAGTTAAGACTTGTTGTGATGTACTGTAGGCTACCTCGTATCCCGTGAATATATAAGGTGCGTTCAAAAAGTAACGAGCCGGTTGCTGTAATGCGCAAACCGGTAACGACATCGGCTAATCGTGGCGTGTGTAACGAGGTGTGGTTCCGACCAGAGCGTGGAAGGTCACAGCCCGTCGCTAGAGGGCACGCGTGCACGTCACGTGACGATACAAAGCGAGCAGCAGCATGCATCAATCGTCCAACGCTGCCAGTTGCATTGTAAACAGTGATATGGAGGCGTCAAACGAAGAGCAAAGAGGTGTTGTTCGGCTTCTGACAGCGGAAGGAGTAGGGGGGAACGGACATTCATCGCCGAATGTCACAAGTGTACGGCGAACACTGCATGTCCCTTGCAAGGGTCAAGGCGTGGCACAAGCGCTTCAGGGAAGGACGGGTGTCGTTAGCCGATAATGCCCAGTCTGGGGCACCCCCCTGCATTACCGATGACAACGTCCAGCTGGTTGATGCACTCATTATCCAGGACCGCCGAGTGACAGTGAACGCCATCCATAGCCGCCGTTGTCACTCCACGACATTGCTCGACCTCATACGGCACTCCTGCAGAAATTCAAGTGGGAGGTTCTCGGCCACCCTCCATACAGTCCCGACCTCTCTCCCTGTGATTACGCCATGTTTGGTGCCCTGAAAAAGGCTCTGCGTGGCCAACGATTCACCTCAGACGCCGACGTCCAGCTGTACGTGCGGAACTAGTTCACATCGCAGCCCAGTGAATTTTGAGACAGCCATTCATCGCCTCGTGTCACAGTGGGACAAGTACCTTAACAGCCAGGGCCAATACTTCTAACTTACAGGTACTGGTTTCTGTAATTATGCCTCCGGCTCGTTACTTTTTGAACGCACCTTATAGAACAAAATATCAAATTTTCCTATTGGAAACTTATTTTCTCAAGAATATGTTTTGCAGTAAATTTGTTCGCAAGTTTCAGCGCCGTGCGATTTTTGCTTGTGGGGGAATCTCAAACAAAATGTATACAGAAACAATCCGCGCATTCCGGAGGCTCTCGGGAATGAAATAACTGCACAGATACGACATATCAGTGAGGTTGAATTACAGCGAGTGTACCAAAACTTCCTTCGACGGTGCGACTACTCGGAAATTCACATAAGAACTAATGATTATTAAATAATTGAATACGTTAAAAAGTGTAGCTGTGATAAACTAATTGGGCGCTACGTATCTGCTATAGAGCATCCAGCGTTTAGAAAAGACTGTGGGTCTTATGGTCTTTTACTTTTAACGGAAACTCCCCCCTACACTGGTTACCTCACCTTTTATCACGAAGGAACTCTGAACATATATATTTTTCGTCATAATAGCGTCCTACAATTATCTGCCAATTGATTACCTTTGTTATTGCATACAAGTATCGTTTATATTACGTCTTAGTGATTTAAACATTTTCGAGGTTAGTACGCTGGAAAGAAGAGCCTCGTCCAGTGCTGCATGCTCACCCGTAGTGGAGCACGTGCTCAGTTCCGTCTGCAACATAAGTTCTAAAGCACTATCCGTCATTGGTTTATTGTTGTATGTCTGTTTTATTTTCTGTTCGATCGTATCAGGGCTGCCGACAGTTGGGTTCGAACCCACTATCTCCCGAATGCAAGCTCACAGCTGCGCGCCCCTAACCGCACGGCTAACTCACTACAGTATTACAAATATTAGTCTAAACAAAACAACAAGAATAGAATTGAAAGAAACTAAATTATAGCCTAACTAATAACAAAAACAAAAAGTGATGATCAACAGTATTGCTGACGTAAAAATTGTTAACATCGTCAGCATACATCCGAGAAGGAAGGAAGGGTTGTGCTCTCGACACCTGTCAATCAGTAATGCGTCATATCACAACTAAATGAATGTCGTTATTGGTTCTCTTCGCGTACGGTATCCTTAATACTGGTCCAATCCGTTAACAGTTGCAAAACTGCTCCTTCCAGTGCGTGTTCTACTTCAGGTAGCTGCTGGAGTTGTGTTGTCTCGCTAACTTATGAAAGCGCAGTACTCGAAGCGGGTTGAACGTAACGTATGACGTCAGCGCTACCTCTGCCTAGAGTTAGCAACACTGTCGCCATAAGGCTCCACAGTCTTTTCTAAACGCTGGATGCTCTATAGATAGCGCCAATGCCTTGCTCGACACGCTGCAATACACAGTGCGCGGCCGCCACACGGCCTCTTCGTGTCTCCGTTCTATAGGGAGAGTCGTCACTGTAAAACCACCTCTGATTCAGATGGAGTCTACTACAGCTTTGTTTCACAAGCTATACTGCTGTTAATGTTCATACAATCGCATGATTACAACACATGCACCGCCATTAAGAAAGGTTACCTGCGGCAGATGATAGCCTATAGGGCGTTTTAATGAAGGGGCATTTCACCGTATGCTCTCAGGTTCCCCAACGACCGACCTTCCTACATTAGCGTAACTGCGCAAGCTATTAGGCTACTGCTTCTTGCGTGTACACCGTTTAAAAGATTACTTGCCAAGTTCGACCCATGCCGGATGCGACCCAGCAAAAATCGTGGTTGTAGCGACCCTGCTAGTAGCTTCCAGTGCCCGATGAGACCCATTGTTCGAGAGAAGATTTTTTTCGGTGCACCGTTTTAAATTAATGTACTCATAGTTTTAAAAAACAACCTATTTACGTTTAAGTAGCATGTACAGTCTGCCAGAGCCCCATATTAGCCTAGAGATCTATCTACAGTATTAGCATATCTCAAGTTTCCAGCTGCTACCACGGGGAGGCAGCACATCCTCTGCATGACTTTGCAACTTCTTGATTTTCTTTATATTCCGATGTAAGGCCTATTGTTTGGATTTTCCGCCTTATACTTTGGATGAAATGAATTGAACATCCTGAGATTTGTATGTGTGGTAGGACACGTTCAATTGCAGAAATCATTGCTACTTCAAAATCAAGTTTGACTGTGGAAGTCTTCCATGAACACAGGTGTTGAATGGTTGCAAGTCACAAGATAAATAAGGGCTCATAGTGTCTTTCGATCAGTCTACATGCCGGGGTATTCCCGCCTCCCCCAGAAAGATGTGTTAGAAATTTCCAGATTCCACCGATACATCAGTGCTTGGGTCGCTAGTGGCACGATGGCAAATTGGTGGGTCGCTTACGGCATGGGTCGCATTTGGCCCGGTTGCATCCGGCACGACACCGTTTAAAAGAAGTAAAATAAATTATGGCTGGTAACCACTTTCTATTGTTACCGCTCTTGATTGACTTGTTTCCGTCTGCGAGGTGATTTTTGCTGGGCGGATTGACCGAGGTGACAAAATAAACTCTCACATCGAACATAAATTACTAATGTTGTTGTTGTTGTTCTTAATTAATTTAGGGGCTTTGTGTCATCATGGTCATTTAGCCCCGTGTATTTGGGTGAAATATATATATATCACGAATACAAAATTAAGCCCTTCATTCAAAAAACAAACTTAGCTAAGTATTCTTTTATAAACAGGGGTATTCAAACATGGAATGAGTTACCTGAAGAAGTCTTAGAACCTTTTCCTAACAGTTTAAAAGTTTTCAAAAAGAAATTAAATGTTGCATTCAGGGAACCCAGAGACATTATGGAGAGAAACTGAGTTATAGGCAGCATGTAAATATCTTGTTACCACCAGGTTTTGCCTAGCTGTAACGGTACCTATTAATAAATAAATATACAGTATATGTGTACCCCTTATTATTCCCGTTTTCAACGGGGCCGGGGATGAGATACGATGAAAGTCTATGCAGCGGCTGTTTTTACGGCCGGATGCCCTTACTGACGTCAAAATCATGACAGGAGTTAATGCGAGATGAAATGAATGAAGGTGAATGAAACTGGGCAAGGAGAAGGAAGGAAGCGCCCGTGGCCTATTAGAAGGTGTCGGTGGTTTCCCACGTCTCCTCCAGGAAAATGCTGGGATGGTTTCTAACTTAAGGCAACTGCCGCCTCCTTCCCAATCCTCAACTGAATTACAAATACACACACCACTACAGTCATCACAATAACATAGGTTATAAGATAAACGTTTCACATTCACCCATGTACACAGGGAAAAATAACCACGATGTCCAAACCCCTCAAACGAAAAAGATAATTAAATCGCTCACCACGACCACGATGTACGGCTACATCACGCCCGCAGATCAGCTGCTATCCTCGATTTATTTCACTCTCCCTCCAGGCAAATGTCTGGATAGTACCTTATTTCAAGTCCCGGGGCACTACTCCATAATTACATACACTACTACAGACACCACAGAAACATAGGTTATCAGACACCCAAGTATATGGGGATGATAACCAAGGTGTTCCAAGTCCCTAAAGCTAATTAACAACAAAACACATAAAAACATTAAACTTTTTGATAGCAAATTATTGGCTGTCGTTCCGGGTATTTTTGGTCCGAGGGCTGGCAAAACTGAGGAGAGGGGCGTTCGATTCCCCACCCCTGAGCCATCCTGGAAGTGATTTTCCGTGGTTTCCGACTTCTACTCCAGGCAAATGCCAGACCACGGCCGCTTTCTTTCCAATCCTCACCTGAATTACAAATACACACACTACTACAGACACCACAGTAACACAGGTTATCAGACAAATTCTACATAGCCAAGTCCCGAATGACTACGATGTCCGAACTTCTCAAACGAAACTACAACAACGATAGCAAATTAAAACTGTCCTGGAAATTGAACTTCCTTACTTAGCTGTCTCACTAAGTCAGTTTGGTTAAGGATGGAGCAGTACAAGTGTTGTATCAGCACGGACGACCATCTGGAGATCCTGAGACAGCGAAATGTTTTATTGATTGCACGGTCGGTGTGTAGATATTGCTTGAATTTCCATTTCTGCTGTGTGCTGGGCTATGCTGATCTTTGTACGGCACCATAAAATACGAGGCTTCAGACTTCCAAGAGGGGTTCAACTGCTTCTCTCTTATACGTTTCAATATTATACTTTCCCGAAGTTAACTTTTTGTAAAGACATGGTTCCTGCGAGAATTTGTTTTGTCTGTTAAAAATATTCATAGTATCCTATTTATCATGTTTAGTAAGTTTTCTTTAAATTGAAAAAAAAAAAAAAAAAAATAAATAAAGAGTTCAATCCGCTGTGAGTGTGCGTGTCTCTTTCTGTGCTCGGTGGTAATTATCAGCTATGCAATGATCACAGCTAATGCGTTATTTGAGTAGTACGCCTCATTACGTAGTGGCTAGCATTCTTGGCTGTCACCGTACAGACCCAGGTTCGATTCCCGGCTCTGGTCTGAGGGCTGAAACTAAGCATCGTGAGGCAAAACTGAGAAGAGGCGGGTTCGATTCCTACCTCAGAAGTGGTTTTCCGTGGTTTTCCACTTCTACTCTTGGCACATGCCGGGTTGGTACCTAACTTAAGGCCACGGCCGCTTCCCACCCAAATGTTACCTCAATTACAAATACACACACATTAATAGTCTACACACATGACAGTGACACATATTATCAGACAAATTCTACACACACCTGGTTACTCGGGGTCACTACAAAGTTTAATTAAACACTTCTATTGCTTAATAATTATAAATAATGTTGTACATAAGTGTTATGCAGTGACGTAACTACGGGGGTGATAAGGATGATCAATCCCTCCCTTCCAGAGCCAAATAAACCAAAAACCAAAAATAAAAAATAACGAAAAAATACAAAGCAAAATTCAAAAACAAAAGCCAGAGCAGAAAACAACAAACACGAAACCGAGAACAAACGCCACGGAGCAAAATCAAAAGCAGAATTAAAAGAAAAGAAAAACGACTCAAATCAAAAATAAAAGCCAAAGCATAAGAAACAACAAACACGAAACCACTAACAAAAATTACAAGGAAAAAATATCACCAATAACATAAAACCAAAGCAAAAAAAATATGCACAAACAAACACCAAATCCAAATAGAAAGCACGACAAAGAAACAGACACAAAACATATAACAAATTTAAAACAAAAATGAAAGAGCAATAGAAAACATTTGAAAAAAATAATAGTTTTGGTCTATAAAGTGTGTAAACCTAGCTAAATGCTCTTCATAGCTAATTAGTTCAGATTTGACTCTCCCCATCCAGGAGCAAATCCTAGCTACGTAATGTAGAGATTTGAAGCCATTCTTTCAGTGTTGCCTTTTTCCAAATTTGTCATTTGTAGCTTTTCAGTCGATCAATTCAACTCTGCCCAATACATGGGCGGGGTACATGATATAAATATAAAATACACTCCTGGAAAATATTGCATGTATTAGTTAATTGCCCCCTTTAGTAGTGATAAGTGATATGTACAAGAAATATTTAAAAAAATGGGGTTGTGAACTCCACGCCCGACCGTCTTTGCTCCCAGGTATTACCCTGGTACTCATTTCTGGTGTAGGCTGAGTGAACCCCTGGGCTATTTGCGTTTCCGACAGTAAATATAAAATACACTCCTGGAAAATATTACATGTATTAGTTAATTGCCCCATTTAATAGTGATAAGTGGTAAGTACAAGGTATAAATATAAAATACACTCCTGGAAAATATTACATGTATTAGTTAATTGCCCCCATTTAATAGTGATAATTAACTAATACAATCATTTTTATCATTTTAAATGATCTTGTCGACTTCGTCGTTACGCTGGGGTCTGGCGTTACGTTACGGTGACGGGACGAAATGTACCCAGATGCACTGAGGTGTGTGACGTCATAGTACTGCTTGGTGCATGTGTTCCCCGACAATCTCTACTTCGTTAGTATAAGACAAAAATCCCCGATTCTTGGATGTCACGGGTAATCTAGAGAACCACGGGATGGATTTTGATACGGTTTTCACCATTCTGTAAAGGATATCTCGAGGAAATATTCTGTAGAAAATAATTTATGTATGATCAAAGGAAGCCAAGCAGTAACGATTTCAGTTTAAAAGTCGAAAACAAACTTGGCGTCCGTGCGCTTCTTAAGCTTACGCTGGGCAAACCGTTAAAAATATCAATATACTATGAGCGTAAAAATTGGTCAGCATGAAAAGTTCTACAAAAAAGTCCGCGAGAGCATATCTCTAACTTCAATACATCTCCCACTATAAGTGTTTTTAAACTGGATGGAAGGGGCACGTCCCCGCGCGCTCTGGTGAGCGTGACGGCATCCCGCGCGCTTAACCTTGCTTTGCCCTTGGTTTGCACTAGCCGTTCGCGAGTAATTTGAAACAAGGTAAAGTATTATAAAGCAAGGTAAGTATTATGCAGATAATTTTCTAACATGTCAAGAGTCTTTGGCTTCGAGCGAAGCCTTTCTAGCATTTTTCAGCATTTGTACCATTTAAAATGATACAAAGTCTAGTCTTTCAGACTGACTGTCACTTTTTTCCAGGAGTGTATTTTATATTTATATCTTGTACCCCGGCCATTTATTGGGCATAGTTGTGTTGAGCGACTAAAGAGCTACAAATGGCAATCCTAGTCACGCCACTGGTGTTATGTACTGTATTTATCCACTGAACTTCAATGTAGCCTACGTGAGCAGGATCTGGTGATGTTCGCGTGTCGAACGATACTAGCCATCCAATTTACCCCCAATTTATGTGAGAAGTGTTTAAATGAAAATGAAAATCCACAGCCTGCTTCCAGTCGACAGACCGGGTCAGGGAATGGAAGGAATTGAGCCCCCATCTGGCGGCGGGGATATGAACTGTGCTGGCTGCCGAAGCCTGTCGCACTCCCCTGGGACAATGATTAAACAATGACAGATGAAATGAAATGACAGGTGTGAGTGTTACGGAAATGAAATTTGTGAGAGGGAAAACCGGTGTACGGAGAAAAACCTGTCTGCCTCCGCTTTGTCCAGCACAAATCTCACATGGAGTGACCGGGATTTGAACCACGGACTCAGCGGTGAGAGGCCGGCGTGCTGCCGCCTAAGCCACGGAGGCTCCAAGTGTTTAAATAATTTGTGTACTTTATCTCAAGCACTAGGACATTGATTGTAACTCCGCGCCCAATCTAGTTGGGTACACTCGTCGTGAACGACCGAAAATCCTCTATTATGTCTACAAAATAGAACTTTTTAAAAGCTGTTTTACTTCTGAAAAGTGATTATATACAATTGAGTACTGCCATTTTCAAAAAAACTCACCTTTTTCTCCTATCACATCAGGTTCTTTTACAAATCGAGAATGAAAAATTCAATGTTAATGCCAAAAAATACATTTTTTTTACAGAAGTTAATACAGTTTTGATTGAAATACTCGTTGCATTACTTGGAAATGCACAATGTTGATTCACTAGAATGCTATTTAATCAATAATAACGTTTTCGTTTGCCTTCCAGTGATCTTATCTTGGAAATTCTCTTATGAGCTCCTGCAGAGTCTTCTCTTTGAAACATCCAGCAGTAATTGCTATCATTGATATACTCCATCGTCCTTGGTACCGTCGTTCCATCTCCCGAATGTCCTGATGGAAGCGTTCGCCTTGTTCCTCGCTCACCACCCCCCAAATTCTCAGGAAAGATATCCAAATGTGAAAAGGAAAGTGCAGCTTAAGACTCATGTTGCAACCGATAATTCTGAATTTCTCAAGCATTGTGGCTACTATTTCTGCATAGTTAGGATTTTTGGTGTTTTCTAAAAACTTCTTGTTTACATCTCTAAGGGCCTTATTCACCATCGCCGGTAAAGTCTTCCATTATCTAAGATTTCGAAAACTCGGTTAATACCATTATCTCAGATAACATAAACATCGGTATTCACCATTGCCTTTATTATCCCGGTTTTCCAAATCTCGGTTTTCGTTTCAATGTGTACTGCATCGCTGAAATTTTCATATAGATGCACTGGAAACAGTAGACTAGCGCCACGCAAATCATATGTTTATTGTCAAAACAAAGTTCTGTTCTGTAGCTTTATAGGTTAGGTGTGAGATATAGTAGAGTAAATATCCGTAAATAATGTCAAGTGTTGAATTGAAACGTAAGAAGAGGCCAATTAAAAACTCAAATAATGGAAAAGCAATTAAAATCAATGCAATTCAATATTTTCATTCTCATTATATAAGTGTTACATTCCCAATAAAATACTTCTGTAGTACGTATCAATTAGTGTTCTCAAAAAATTGTCCCGAGAGCCACATTATATCGATCAGCTTGTCAATCAATTTGACCTTCCCTTAAATGTTCAGCCCATGGTACTGGCAGTTCTAGCTTTGGATCGTCCTGAGGTAGCTCTTATCCTGCTTGTCGCACAATGTTATGTAGAACGGATGAAGCAGTTATCACTGGAAACGTGTGCTCTAACGCTAAATTCATACCTAAAGCAAGAACCGGGAATCTTCGCTTCCATATGCCAAACACTCGCTCTATCACATTTCTTGTTCTTATTTGTGACTCGTTATAAAGATT
Source organism: Meconema thalassinum (assembly GCA_946902985.2). NCBI lineage: Eukaryota > Metazoa > Arthropoda > Insecta > Orthoptera > Tettigoniidae > Meconema > Meconema thalassinum. Next base: position 153,467,305 of record OX336396.1, read on the forward strand.
CTCTTCAGGTGTGCGAACCGCATCCAGAGGAGGCATTAGGTACGATCTACAAGGGTAGCCATCATCTACTATTGATAATGAATCCCCGTAGACACCTTGTTCGAACCTGGCTCGTTGTACACAGTTGTTGAAAATCATACTAGCATGACTACTTCTAGGCCATCTAGCCACAAGGTTGGTAAATTCCATATTGCTTGCACATTCAGCGATAAATAACCCTTTCTGTTTCGGAATAGTTCGGCATGATTACCTCCAGGAGACCGTATTCTAATATGGTTACAGTCCATTGCCCCTACTGCTTTTGGAAATCTGACATTGTTATAAAAGTCCATCTGTGTTTGTATTATAGCCTCAGGTGTTTGCGGAAGACTGATGTAGCGAGGTCGTAAAGAGGCTATGGCAGCGCTCACACGATATACGATTAGGCAAGCTGTTGGTTGACTCACCCCTGCATAATCCGCTACGCTCAGCTGATTACTACCAGTAGCATAAACCCTTAATTCAAGCAGCAATTGATTTATTGGTGACACAGAATGGTTCCTGAAAGACCACAAATATAACTATTCAGTTGTTAAAATTACAGTGAATGCTTTCTATATACTCTCTATTGGAGTTATAGTATTCATCTTGCCTGTCCGTTGCAAATTTAAGGTTAGGTTCTATGATGGACAATACTGACCAAGTAGAAGATTTTGATAACCTAAAACGTGTGATAAAATCAACATCATCGTAATCCTCCAAATATGAGGCACGGTCTTTTATCCATCTAGGTCGTTGCCCTGCATATTTTTGTTAATATTCTTCGTCACTATTGTTTTCTCTAGCATTTATTAAGTATTCCATTCGTCTGCGCGCCATTTTGTTCTGTTGATTATCCTAGTTTTGGCATTTTACCGGTCAACCTTTCTCCAGTCAAGTGATTAACCAGGATAATCCCTATTAACCGAGATAATTGTGTTGGTGAATAACGACATAGCTATTATCTGAGATTTTTGCAGCTATAAACCAAGATAATCAAATTACTGGCGTTGGTGAATACGGCCCTAAAGGCTTGCCAGGCTTCTTTTTGTTCAGGAGTTATTGTATCTTCAAACTCATAGTCTTTCATTAGACTTCTGATTTGTTGTCCTACAAACATACCTTATTTTATTTTTGCTTGTGAGAGAAAAGGGAACTTGTTGCAAAGTTATTGAAAACAATTGCCCTCTTTGTCAAGGGCTTTCACATACTGCTTCATCAGACCCAGAGGTGGTAATAGTATTTTCTCTAAGCTTTTCTGAACAACATTTTTACATCCTGGAGTTAAGGTGGTTCGATCAGGCCATATTTTCCCAGACCAATGCTCATCTCTTGCCCGGCTATCCCATTCACACAAGTGCCATGGGAATTTCGTATATCCCTGTTGTTGACCTAACAAAATACCGATTACTTTAAGATCTCCACAGACCATCCACTGATGTCTGTTATATTGTATTTTATTCAAGAAAAGCTTCATGTTATCATAATTCTCTTTTTAGGTGGACTGAGTGAGCTATTGGAATTGAATCCAACTGGTTGCCATTGTTCAGTAACGGAGCTTTCATACTTCTCTTACTTCAGTTAATAAATAACCTCCATTCGTTTGGGTCATACGTCGCAGCACCTACCTTGTTGATTAGGTCTGGAATGTTGTTGCAATAAACCAGTCTCTCTATATGACTAAAGTACTGGGCAAGATATTTTTCTCTCTTTCCGTAGAAAGTCACTGAAGTACCATGAACAAGAAGATTTTGTTCTTTTAACCAGGAACTGAAAAGTTCAGCTGCATCTTTGGGGAGGTTCAAATCTCTTATTAAGTCATTCAACATGGATTGTGTGAAGAGTACGGGTACATTAGATTTTGCAGGTGTAAAGTCACTGTCAGATGTTCCCGATGTTTCACAATTTGAAGAATCAGAAATTGCAATATTGTCTTTAGGAGGTGTGGGAACTGGACTATCAGGGCCATGAGGCACAGGTCTCCTAGCAGATTCAATGCTGGGGTATGTTATGCCTTTTTTATTTATTTTTAGCATTGAAACCTTTGAGCTTCCAAGTACAAAAGTAGCAGTCACTGCTGTGGTTTCTGGGTTCACGCCAAACCATCGGTATACCAAAAACGAAGCGCTTTTTTCTTCCCTTTTGTCCAATTTCTCAAATCTTCAACACAAATGCTGCACACTTTATGAGGCACCCATGACTTGGTTTGATCTCCTAACTTTATTCCAAAATAAGCTTTATAAGCTTTAGGGACAAATGAGGTTTTGTTTTGTCTCTGCGTTTTCACTACAAAACTACCACAAATGTAACAAAACACATTTGGATTGTTCAAACTCTGTCGCCTTTTCAAACTCACAGAATCACAATACAGAAACTGACAATAAATGCACACGTATTCAAAGTAAACTTATTCGTTAGGAAATCTAGCTGGTCTCTTAGAGCTTTCAACTGAATTCACATCACTAAGACTAGCGCTTAAAGACAGCCCAGCGGGGCTAACGAAGTGACCCGAATACTCACGACCGCAACCGATCATCCATCCCCCTCGAGACAGACCAGCGGGACAGTCAGCTGTTCCTCGATGAGACAGACCAGCGCAGCGGGGCAATAAGACCGTACCCGAAACTTCACAACCTAGACCGATCATTAAGGCTAGGAATTTTATGTAAATACATATTCTTTCCCTTTGCTTCTACATCACTAAAATGCTAAATGTCCATGAATTAGAACCATAGCTATCATATAATTGCACTTTATTGTTACATATCTGATCACAATGACATTTGTTTTACATATTTTTAATTTTTAATGTAACATTACATATTCAGTGTTTTTATTTTATATATTTGATCAAAATGACATTTTTAAAACATAATTTCACTTTATGTATTTAAAATTACATATTCTGTCTCTTACTGCAAAAAAAAAGTATTTATTCGCAAGTGAAATATACGGTGATTCTAAACAGTCTCTATGACAATATTTGTTCACTAGAAACTCGGGTACATGAAACGAATTTCCAAGCAATTCATAAGCTTTTGAGAAAGGTCAAGGGAAGAATATCAAGAAATATATCAGTGGAGATAAGTGGATGGGAATTCACGTAGCACCCTGTCGGAGACTTAGCGGCTGGACTTCAGTTTATTTCAGTTGTCCAGTGAGTGCCCGAGACTCTACTTTTCAACCTGTTAAACCTCCCACCCCGGAAACAAAAAGTGCTCCAAACAATACTTATTGTTGACTTCCTAAACATTTTCTCAGACATAATGAAATGTATTTATCTTTGCTATAATATGGGCATGCTTAATTAATTAATTAATTATTGTACACCACTTTTGTTGTATTGTTATTGTTTTAAGGGGAGGAACAGCAAGGTTATCTGCCCCGTACCATACTTTATTTTGCATAAAAATATAATGAATAAAATTAGGAATCTTGAAGCAATATCATCTGTAATATATATCTCTATCTCTATATATATAAGAATGAAAGTTTGTCTGTTTTTTCTGAATTTATACGGAAATTTGCGTTATTTACGCGTTTTAGACTGTTTTATGACGGATGCGCGCGAAAATGAAATTTTTGTCTGTCTGTCTGTCTGTCTGTTTGTTTGTTTGTCTGTGGACAATTTTTTGTGTCCTTATAACTCGAGAACGGCTGAGTGGATCAACGTAAAATTTGGTACAGATATCCTTCAGAGGCAAGACACCAATCATTGATGTAACTCTTCTCTGTACCTCTCATAAAAGGGGGCCTACCCCCTTAAAATACATGCTGAAATAGGCGTAGAAGGGCGAGACAAAGCTCATTTTCAGCCCCTCAATGAGAGAAACGAAACTCGGGGGCCCTAAAGGGACCCCGAAAACCACATTTTAAGGTCCTAAAACCAATAGTTTTTGAGATATTCCCAGAAAATTAATTTCATTTAATACAATAATGAAAGGAAGCTAGCCGGTAACCATGGCAACAGAAATTCACAGGTCCATCTATTGCTGTAATATAAGACGCAATACAATTCCATTTATAACATTACTGAGATAGTTTGCAAACGGCTAGAAGGTTATAACGGAACCAAACTAAGGTGTAAAATTCATCAATACATATAATGCGCTTAAGGGGGTCAAGGGGTGCTCTAGAATTTTTTCACGCGATTTACACGTGCTGGTGTGCTACGGAAGGTCTATTATATCCCTATCCCTCTATTGTTATTTTTTTTAGTTCCGTTTGGGCCGGCTGTGGACCACGTGGTTCTTATCTCTGGCAGCTTTCCTCCTAGCCCAGTATTCCTTCATTCTGGCACTGTGAATGTCCTTCCGCTCCTGAGTCCATTTCACACCTACTCCTGGACGCACTGCTTTTGCTGTTAGTGACTGGAGAGAGTCTGATGTTCTGACTAAAGTCCTGTATTTATTCCTGTCATAGATGTTACTGGGGTCAATATCCAATTGTTCAAGGTCTTTTCTGACTAGTTTCGACCACTTGGCGTTAGTTGCTTTCCCTCTAGAGACAGTGTTGAAAATTCTGGAGGTGAGCCTCTGATTATCCATTCTCACAATATGACCATAGAAGATCAGCCTCCTCTTCCTCATAGCTGTTGTAATGCTCTCCACTTGTTCATAGAGTTCATTGTTGTGCCTGATTCTATACTTGCCTTCCTCTTTAATAGGGCCCATGATTTTTCGTAGAATCTTCCGGTCCTTCAGCTCCAATTTCCGGAGTTGTCCTTTTCTGACCATATTTAGGCATTCTGAGGCATATAGTACTGATGGTCTCACTACAGTACTGTAGTGTCTGAGTTTGAAATTCATTGAGAGGGATTTTGATTTGTACATATTCTTGCATAGGTGGTAGGCTCTCTCCAGTTTGATGCATCTGTCGTTCATGGCCAGGTCTTCATTGATGTTTGGGTTTATCCATTCTCCTAGGTATTTGAAGGAGTTAGTCCTTTGTACTACTTTGTCCCCCAGTGGGATTGACTCGGGCGCATCTCTGATGTTGCTGATAAACTGTGTTTTGTTGATGGCGATCTTTAAGCCTACTTTAGCTGCTATATAGTTCAGAGAGGATAGTTGATGGTTAGCTTCCTCCACACTGGACGCTAGGAGTGCAAGGTCGTCTGCAAAGGCTAAACAGGGGACTGTTAACTTGTCTTTCTTGTAGCCTATTCTTAATCCAGAATCATCCTTCAGAGTTTTCGTCCACTCACGAATTACTTTTTCTAGTAGGCAATTGAAGAGGATCGGAGACAAGCCATCCCCTTGTCTAACACCAGTTCTGACCTCGAAGCTCTTGGACAGTTCCCCTCTGAATTTGACTTTGACTGTGGTGTTAGTGAGAGTCGCTTTCACTAGATTCAGGGTCTTTTTATCTAGCCCCAATTCAGTCAGTGTCTCAAAGAGTGACTCTCTATCTACTGAGTCGTATGCTTTTTGGAAGTCAACGAAAATTGCAACATAAGGTGAGGCACTTAGATTTTTGTACGTGAGAATGGTTTTGAGATTCAGAATCTGTTCGGTGCATGACCTTGACTTTCGAAACCCAGCTTGGTACTCTCCAATGCAGGAATCCAGTTGAACCTCTACTCTTGTGAGCAATACTTTGGAGAGTATCTTGTATGTCACTGATACCAGGGAAATCCCTCTGTAGTTGTTGAGATCTGATTTGTCACCTTTTTTATGTAGTGGGTGAATGATAGCTGAGGTCCAGTCACTAGGTAATTGTTCTGTCAACCAGACGTTAGATATGATGTCATGGATACTCTGTATCGACTCCTCGTCAGCATACTTCCAGAGCTCTGCAATGATCCCATCTTCGCCTGCTGCTTTATTGGACTTTAATTCGGAAATGACTTTCTGGATCTCTTCCTTTGTTGGAGGGAAAGAGTGTGGCTTAGCAACGTTCTTGGGTTCAAAAGGTAGCTTTTCCATGGGTTCCTCGGAGTTAAGAAGGTCGCTGAAATACTCTGCTAAGGCTGTGGTGCACTCCTCATTGTTCAGTTTCAGATCTCCGTCAGCTCCCCGAAGGTGAAGTGTAGGAGCTGAATAGGGTGTTATTTGTGATTTAAAAGCCTGGTAGAAGTCTCTAGTGTTGTTCCGCTGGAAATCCATCTCTGCCTGGTTAATGATATCCTTATTATGCTGCCTCTTGCTTGTTCTGATAATGTTGGCAGTAGTTTTACGAATTTCTAAGAAATTATCATGATTGTCCACACTTTTATTACGGTTCCATTTCAGCCATGCTTGTTTTCTCTCTTCTATTGCCTTGTCACATGTAGCTGTCCACCACGGATGTTTATTCTTTCTGACTGCCGGGATAGTTATTGTCGCCGCATCTACTAGTGCCTTCTGTAGTTGGGGCCAGTCCTTCTTTTCCTTGTTCTTAGCTAGGGTCTTGGTGAAGTCATCACTGTCTCTCAGCTTAGATGGATTGAACCTTGGAATTCGCGACTTGATGCAATGGATTCCTCTGCTTGTTTTAAGAGGGATGAAATTGGTTTTGATCAAAGAAAGATAATGATCCGAGTCAATGTTCGCACTTCTCAATACTTTGACATTTAATATTTCCTGGTTGTTCCTTCTACTAATGGCTACATGATCTAGTTGGAATTCCCCAAGCATGGGATTAGGACATCTCCACGTCATAGCTTTTCTAGGAAGGCGTTTGAAAGCTGTAGATTTGAGGACTAAGTTGTAATTTCTGCACAGATCAATCAGCCTTTCTCCATTCCTGTTGGTCCTCTTGTGTGCTGGATATTCTCCAACTATGGCCTGAAATTTCCGTTCTCTACCAATCTGAGCGTTAAAGTCCCCCATTAAAATAGTTACATGGTGCTTTGGAATCCGGTCCATTGTCTCTTCGAGTACCCTCCAGAAGTTTTCCACACTCTCAATATCTTTCCTATTGGTGTCATTAGTAGGTGCATGAAAATTAACAATTGTGTATGCTTTGTTGAGAGTTCTGAAGGCTATAGTGGACATTCTGCCATTTGGAGATGAAAAGGAGATTATGGAGTTGATCATTTTGTTGTTGACTATGAAGCCTGTACCCAAGTGAGGCACATTCTTCATCACTCTTTCACCTGGCTGCCCTTTGTAGATCCTGTATCCCTGTGATTCGATTGGCTCGTCATCCAAGAATCTGGTCTCTTGTAGGGCAGTTATCAGGATATTGTGGTCATTTAAAACATCTAATGTATGTTTTAGTTTTCCTGTCTTAAGGAGGGAGTTGATGTTGATGGTTGCCAAATATTTAAAACGTTTCTTAGTTTCACATGAAAGTGCAAGCTCCCCAGACTCCGAAGGCTTGCTTGCCCCACCAACGGCAGGGGTGGATTTTCTAAATGTTGTACCACCTGGGGTAGTTTTACCGTTATTCGTTTTCTTCATGTTGCAAGAGATAAGAAAAAGTGTTTAGGGTGGTTACCCGCAGGTAACGAATTGTTAACTATCAAGGTTGTAAGCCTTGAAGCCCCCAGCACTGATCGGCTCACTGACCCAGCTTCCCGCTGGGATTGATTACCCAACCTTCCACTGGGTTGCTCAGCTTAACAGGGACACCTCTTGTAGGTTATGTGCTGGAGTTGGAGTGAAAGAGGCTAGTTGGATTCTCTTGCTGAATCCAATATGTTATGTTGCAGATGTCTGGCAACGACGCATTTCACTCCCATTTGCCCGGAGCCACAAGGACTCCCCCCAGGTTAATTCCTGGAGCCCCTCTATTGTTATATTATTATTATAATTAATATTTTTTTTTTTTAGCGTATGGCTTTTTTTAGTGCCGGGAGTGTCCGAGGACATGTTCGGCTCGCCAGTTTTGTAGCTGCTTCGAGACGGACACCCAATGGGTGAGCTACAAGTACCGTTGGGGAGGAAAGTTGGAAGGGAGGGTCGAGGAGTTGGAAGGTAGCGGCTGTGGCCTATAGTTAAGGACCAACCCCGGCATTTGCCTGGAAGGAAGATGGGAAACCACAGAAGACCATCTTCAAGGTTGCCGGCGGGGGGATTCGAACCTCCTCGCCTCCCGGATGTGAGCGACTGCCAACAGTCGTGCCGCAACGACCTCGGCTAACTCACCCGGTATAATTAATATTATTATTACACTACGGAAAGGAAGACCCCAGAGGACTGTAAAAAGGGAATAATTGTCCCGATCTTCAAGAAAGGTAGTAGAACAGAATGCAGAAACTATCGGGGAATAAAACTGATGAGTCATTGTGCAAAGATGTTTGAGAAAGTTTTGGAAAGGAGAATTAGGACAAGGATAGAAGGAGGATGAGGGAAGAACAACATGGCTTCAGAGCAGGAAAGTCCACAGTGGATTTGATTTTCGCTGTAAGGCAGTTACAAGAACAGCACTGTGAGTATGGAACAGATCTACTGATGGCCTTCCTGGACATTGAGAAAGCATATGACAGTGTATGCAGATCAAAGTATGGAAGTCCCTGGAGGATATAGGAGTAGAAAAATGGACCATAAGGAGGATAAAGGAGATGTACAAGGGAAGCGTGAGCTGTGTGAAAGTGGGAGTAGAGAGTTCGGACTGGGTGGAACAGAGAAACGGCCTGAAACAAGGAAGTGCACTTGCACCGTTACTTTTCATTGTGGTGATGGATGACATAATGACCCGAGTGGCACAAGTAATTGGGGAAGGAAAGATGAAAGCAATGGTGTTAGCGGATGATTTGATGATTTGGGGAAACAAGGAGGAGGAGGAGGAGGAGGTACAGGAACAGTTGGACGTGTGGGAAGGAATAATACAAGGATATGGGATGAAATTTAGCATAAATAAGAGTGAGATGGTGATCACAACAAGGAAGAAGGAAAGAACCACAACGGGAATAACAATTGGTGGGGAACAGCTGAAGAAAGTGGAGAGTTTCAAGTATCTGGGAAGCCTGATACAAGATAATGGAAGAAACTATAGAGAAAAAATGAGCGGGGGAGACAGGCAGAAGCATTCCGGAGGAGTGTGAGAAGCATGTTATGGAGAAGGGATGTCCCTCAGAACAGAAAAAAAGATCATATATCGGACGTACTATGCCCCTATCCTGACGTATGCCTCGGAGACCTGGGTTATGAAAGGAAGGGAGAAGAGCAAAATACAGGCCAGTGAGATGAGGTTCTTGAGAAGCAGTATTGGAGCTACAAAGATGGACAGAATAAGAAATGAGAGGACCAGAGAATTAATAAAGGAGGAACCATTACGGGATGGTATAGAGGAATCTAGACTTAGATGGCATGGACATGTAAAACGAATGGAGGATAAGAGGATACTCAGGAGGATACACGAGACGAAGTGGGAAGGAAAGAGACCGAGAGGAAGACCGAGAGACACGTGGCTGAAAGGGATGGAAGAAAGCGTGAAGAAGAGAGGAGAAGACTGGACAGGGGTGGAAGCTGAGAGATGGTGGGAAGACAGAAGACGTTGGAGTGGCCTGTGTTCCAAACAGACCCGGCCAACGGCTGGAAACTGTGCAAGAGGATGATTATGATGATACTACGGCCTACAACGACGAGACAAAGCTCATTTTCAGCCCCTTGGTGTCAGAAAAAAAAACCTCGGGGCCCCTAAACAGTCGTAAAGGGTCCCCGGAAACTATATTTTAATGCTCTAAAACCAAGAGTTTCTGAGATATTCCCAGAAAACTAATTTCATGTAATAAGCTAATGTAGGAATGCAAGCCAGTAACCATGACAACAGTGTCTCAAAAAGGTACATCCAACTTTCCATCTATTTCTGCAAGAAGTAATGCCACTCCATTTATTAAATTTCTGTGAAAGTTTGCAAATGGCTATAAGGTTATCACGGAACCAACAAAAACTGTAAAATTCATCAATGCGCTTAAGGGGGTCAAGAGGTACCCTGGAATTTTTTCACAAGACTTAAACGTGCGATGTGTCGTACAGAAGGTCTATTATATCTTCAAACAGCAACATTATTTTCAAAAATTCCTGAATTGAAATAATTTTTTATTTTATTTTTTTGCTTTTAGGAATTTGGGCCATTGGAGACTAAAAAAACTGAATTTTCATGCACCACAAGCCTTTATAATTTATTAAAGGGGTCTTCCTCTGGATGCGCACTTGACACAACAGTGTGGGTCAGTTTTTATGTGACGTGATTTGCATTTCGTCTACGAGGTTTTCAATTTTATTTTCACGTCAGGAAGTACACGTTAGGTAAATTAGTTTCAGAGCATATTTCAACTAATCATTTATCTTTGTCGACAAACATGTTCCAAGCCCCTAACCATTGCAACAGTAGTTCAATTGATTACGTCTGGTTATTAATACCGACGACCGTTCGAAGAATGGGTACTTCTGCTAGTTATTTATATAAAAATCAAATGAATATTACATATTTCACCTACTATAATTACATAAATAAGTACATATTTTGCATGTTGATATTATTATATCTCAGGCACTATCTGGACAACTGAAATAAACTAAATTCCAACCGGTGAGTCTCCGGCAGGGTGCTACGTGAAATCCCATCCCCTTATCTCCACTAATATATTTCTTGATATTCTTCCCTGACCCTTTCTCAACAGCTTATGAATTGCTTGGAAAATCCGTTTCACGTAGGTACCGTACCGTACCTGAGTTTCTAGTGAACAAATATTGTCCTACAAACTGTTTAGAATTACCCAATAATTCATTTCATCTCTCATTATCTCTTCTCATGAGGTTGGCGTCAGGAAGGGCATCCGTCCGTAAAAACCATCCGCCACAACTACATCCATGGCATCTCATCCCCGACCCCGTTGGAAAAACGGAAATAATAAGGGGTAGACATACATACACTGTTTAGAATTACCGTATATTTCACTTGCGATTTTTTTTTTGTTTACAGTAAGAGACAGATGTGTAATTTTAAATAAAAGCAAAATTATGTTTAAACCAAATGTCATTTCGATCAAATACCGGTATGTAAAATCACAGAATATATAATTTTACATTATAAATTAAAAATATGTAAAACAAATGTCATTGTGATCAGATATGTAACAATGAAATGTAGTTATATGACAGCTAAGGTAGTGGAGATAAGGGGATGGGACATTTAGCAATTTTAGTTATGTAGAAGCAAAGGGAAAGAATATGTATTTACTTAAAATTCCTAGCCCTAATGATCGGTGTAGGTTGTGAAGTTTCGGGTACGGTCTATTGCCCCACTGCGCTGGTCTGTCTCAACGAGGAACAGCTGACTGCCCCACTGGTCTGTCTCGAGGGGGATGGATGATCGGTTGCGATCGTGAGTATTCGGGTCACTTCGTTAGCCCCGCTGGGCTGTCTTTAAGCGCTAGTTCACTAAGGATTTAAGTGCTGCCATCTGTCAAGGAGTTCAACAACACTCTGCAGTGCTACCACCACAGGTTTTTTGGTCCAACAAATAGCATTCATGTAACAAAAGATTATTTTAAACCTAAAATATAGTGTGTAGTATGCAGTAACGTTACTAAGACAAAAAGAAATTAAGACAAAAAAAATGGTGTGTGATGCAAGTAAACGGGTATCATATTTGGCATCAGGACATGCATATTACTTCAAAATGACTCAAAATGTCAAAACAGCAAAATCACTGTAGACCTGTGGATTATTCTCGAATCAGAAAACATCAAATAAAACACAGATACAAATACTATGACTACAGACATTATATAATATTTGACCAAAATTTGGCCACTTCCACTACATTCTGTTGTGCTTCATAAAGTTAATCTTCTGTGCAGGAGGTCGGGCACAGTCTACACTGAAGCATATGTTTCACAGTATGATCTTCTCCAGAGTCACACTGTCATCTTCCTTAATGTAGTCTCACTTTGCAAGATTGATCTTAGATCTGCCCACTCCTGATCTTAATCTATACAAGGATTTCCATGTTAACCAATCTTGATCATGACTTTCGAATAATAGATTAATCAATATTGTGGTATGAATAAAAGCACAGTTGGTGCTTGGGTGTAGTGTGTGGAGTCGCTGGGTAATATTCATACTCGCAGCCCACATGGAAGATTCAGCAGCTCAGGCACAGCAGAGACTGGACATAGCGGGGGAGAACATTCCACTCAGCACAAATGCGAAATAAATTATGACTACAGATGACTGACCAAATGGTCCTATTCCCTAGGCTGAACCAAAGTAGCAAACTGTGCAGTTAATGTCAGCCTAGAATGTTGTTGTGTGTTCTGCACAATGGCACTTTGTTTTATTTTTAAAGACTTTTCCAGTTCCCCTGTTATTCCTATATCCAATGTGGACTGTTGTCCCTAGAGTCGTTATGGAGTCCTTTAGATTTCATTACTGCAATAACGCCTCCTCTCCCGATGTAAGTTGAAAGCGTCACTTCTTCTTCCTCCATGGTGCAGTCCATAATCCTCATATTTTTACGCGTTTGTTTTGACAACGTCCGATCGCGCGGTTAACACCATATCGAGTGGTAAGTGGCTTCGGTGACGTAGATGGTAGCATGCTGAACTGATGTGCCGACGATAGCGGGTTCGAACCCGGCTGAAGTCGTCGGATTTTTTAAGAGCGTTAAAATCCTTCGGAGGGGAAGTAAAGCCGGCGGTCCCGTGTCATATATTTATGGCATGTAAAAGATCCTTCCACAGACTTAACTTGTGTGAAGCTAAATTTCTCGATTAGATTTCGTTGGAACGCTCTATCAAAGTTCCAACGTTCACCTCTAGGTATCAGTGACATCTGGTAGCGAAAGTTGGAACTGCTTGAAATTGAAATGAACTTGTAGCTCACCCTATGGGTGTCCGCTTGAAGCAGCTACAGTCTCTGGCGAGCCGAACATGTCCTCGGACACTCCCGGCACTATAATTCATACGATAAATAGATGAAGGAGTGGTAGGAGGCATGTATGCGACTGCGTATCTCCCCACACTACATCTACTTTCGAATGTAAATAAAAGCTTAAAATAGTTTTAAAGGTGCTAGTTGACACTATTGTCCATTTGAAGTGAAAACACAAGCAACAGAGCAAATAATCAAGCAGCGGAAGTAAAGAAATTAAATGACAAGGAACATTAGCTTTGTCTAAATATGACATAAAGAAAGTTTTAAAATTCAGAAGTGATTTTCTAAACAAAATGTGTTTTACAAACAATTTTAAAGATCTTTATAACTATTTATAAGTGAAGAAATCGTACTTCTATAATTATGTGAAAAAGCCTTGGGGTAATTGGAATGTATTTTAAGTTTTACTTTTTGATAATGTTGTTGCTGCTTTAGCACTCAACCCTCTCCTCTTCCCTCGCTCTGCCCGTTGAGAATTAAAAAATGAATATCCTTTGTATGTGAAATAAAATCACGAAACTCATATTCGAAATGCCTCTCTTATGTTGGAATTCAAACAACTGTAATCTATTTTATTTTCGTACACACAAGGTTACTTCTCTCACCTCTAGCCAGCCATTTATGGGTGCATGCTCTGGTCTTGTGATCTAGGTGGTGGTCTTTTAACCTAACTGACATCCGTCTTTTGCTTCTTGGTGATTGAAGTTGAACAATGGATTTCGCGTTTTTTGATAATTCGTTCAGACAGTACTCGTGGGGGCCAGGGATGCCTTTTCTTTTTGAAACAACATGTAGAAAAAACAATGGATTCCCAATAACACCATGAGCACCATAGCACTAACAACATTAAAGGGTCGATTGGTATTTTGGAATATTACTTATATTCGTGAATGATGTACATTTTATGGCTCAGCTATTTAAATTATTTATTTTATTTTCGGTTTTATTTAATATAAATTACCAATGCTTACCACTGTCCACTCTTCAGTTTATTTCTTATGTATAGTCTATTTATGAATAAATTTCATAGCTTAGTATTTTGTTGACTTTCTATTTTTTTCTTCTTTCACATTATTATGATGTTCCTTAAGCTTTGTATAGAAGCAGCCTGATAAGTCGAGGAAGCATATAAAATAAAAACCAATATACAGTATCTCTACTTACTATAAAACAAAGTCTCCGATTCTTGAGTGCCACGGGTAATCTCGAGAAACACTGGATGAATTTTGATGCGGTTTTCACCATTCTGAAAAGGATATCTCCAGGAAGGTTTCTGTAGAAAATAATCCATTTATGATCAAAGGAAACCAAGCAGTAACGATTTCAGTGAAAAAGTCGCAATAAAACTGGCGTCCGTGCGCTTTTTAAGCTTACGCTGAGCAAACAATTAAAATATCAATGTACTATGAGTGTAAGAATTATTCAGCATGAAAAGTTCTACAAAAATGTCCGCGAGAGCATCGCCCACTATAAGCGTTTTTACGTTTTCATATCTTCCAACAATCTCCATTCAATTACTGCTGTGAACTTTTCGTTCAGCAAAATACACAGGCAAGTTAAGATTGGACGGAAGGGGGATTTGTGTTTCATGCACCTCGCCATTCTTAAATTAGGTCTGACAAGAATTCGTTGCACATGCAACGCATGATAATAGAATTAATAGTCCAGTCAGTGATTTTAACCCATCATGCCGAGACGTAAAATGGATATAGGTCGTAGTTCATTGACATCGAAAAAAAAAAAAAAACGCTTATCACGTAATGCATTTATAACTGTTCCCGGGCGAAGCCGGGGTGTGTTGCTAGTATTATATTATTTGCATAAGCTTATAATAAATTTCAGGTTATTTTTCACATGTCTCAGTAATTGGGATTACATTGTGTCGACCGACTGAATAGTTGCAATATCAATTAATTGCTGTCATGAAGTTAATTGTGAAAATATGTACAATATTTCGATATTCAAACAGAATTGAAAACAGTTATACCAGACAACTGAGACCAATGTTTGTATTGGATTTAAGGTACTCGAACCGACTCTAATCTAGTGCAATAGCATGACTACAAATTGAAACAGACTTTAACATGTTGTGTCTTCCCAGCATCAGATTAATCCATTGTTCCTTCATTAAATATGATCTTGTAAATTGCCCGTACGCAAAACCCTAAGGGGGTATGAGAGATTAGCATATAATAAGAACCATTTATCTAGCGATAAGGCTCGAGAAACAATGCTGCACAATGTTGGCCTGGTAATTTGTTGTTTGTTTACAGTGACTTCTTTTTTAAAATTTTATTTCGGCCACCCACAATAACCCTGTTAATTTACTTCCCCCTAATTTAAATAAAATTATTTCAGACAAAATAATTGTTTGCCTGCAAGAAGTTAATACTGCTACAGGAATAGTTTTTTTTCTTTTTACTTCAGAAGATTAACACATTTTCTTAAACAGCGTATATCACCGGTCGTGGTGACCGAAAGTGGTAACTCTTGCCTCGCTGGCATCGGGAGAGCGTGGGTTCGAATCCCACCTAGGCCGTCCTGAAAATGGTTTTCGTGGTTTCCCATTTTCACCACCAGGCAAATGCCGGGACGGTTCCTTTCAATAGGTCCACGGCCCCTTTCCTTCCAACATCCCTTCCCTAACCCGTCCTGAAAATGAAGAAAACGTCTTTACAGTATACACCGGTAATAATAATAATAATAATAATAATAATAATAATAATAACAGTTACGGCATTAACGTCCCTTTTAACTGCAGTGTCTTTATAGCCACAAGGGTGTTTCGATCTTGGCATATAAATGTGTTTAAAAGTAGATTTATTGACACGTTAAAGGCCCCTCCAAGAGCAATATGACCAAGATGACCAAGAAAAATGGAACACCCTGTAGATGTGAAAGAATTATAAGGCATGATCAAAGCCCAGCGGGGCTAACGAAGTGACCCGAATACTCACGATCGCAACCGATCATCCATCCCCCTCGAGACAGACCAGTGGGGCAGTCAGCTGTTCCTCGTTGAGACAGACCAGCGCAGTGGGGCAATAGACCGTACGCGAAACTTCACAACCTACACCGATCATTAGGGCTAGGAATTTTAAGTAAATACATATTCTTTCCCTTTGCTTCTACATAACTAAAATTGCTAAATGTCCCATCCCCTTATCTCCACTACCTTAGCTGTCATATAACTACATTTCATTGTTACATATCTGATCACAATGAGATTTGTTTTACATATTTTTAATTTATAATGTAAAATTATATATTCTGTGATTTTACATACCGGTATTTGATCGAAATGACATTTGGTTTAAACATAATTTTGCTTTTATTTAAAATTACACATCTGTCTCTTACTGTAAACAAAAAAAAATCGCAAGTGAAATATACGGTAATTCTAAACAGTGTATGTATGTCTACCCCTTATTATTTCCGTTTTTCCAACGGGGTCGGGGATGAGATGCCATGGATGTAGTTGTGGCGGATGGTTTTTACGGACGGATGCCCTTCCTGACGCCAACCTCATGAGAAGAGATAATGAGAGATGAAATGAATTATTGGGTAATTCTAAACAGTTTGTAGGACAATATTTGTTCACTAGAAACTCAGGTACGGTACGGTACCTACGTGAAACGGATTTTCCAAGCAATTCATAAGCTGTTGAGAAAGGGTCAGGGAAGAATATCAAGAAATATATTAGTGGAGATAAGGGGATGGGATTTCACGTAGCACCCTGCCGGAGACTCACCGGTTGGAATTTAGTTTATTTCAGTTGTCCAGATAGTGCCTGAGATATAATAATATCAACATGCAAAATATGTACTTATTTATGTAATTATAGTAGGTGAAATATGTAATATTCATTTGATTTGATGAGGGCGTTGCTGCAGCGATTCCCCGGGCGTTGAATGCCGAACGAAAAGCAAACCTGATGGCTGTTTGCCTGCAGCATCTGATGCGTTTCAATATTGAAGGTTGGTTGGTTGGTTCCTCAGTTTAGGGGCTGTGACAACGCGGTCATGTAGCCCCGTGTACTTTGGGTGTGTGTAGAATCTGTCTGATAACCGGTGTTAATTGTGATGGCTGTATTAGTGTGTGTATCTGTTTTTTAATTCAAGTAAGTACTGCAACTTTGATTTTTTCAAATAGTTTCTACTTTTGCCGCCAAATGCCACCGTCAACGACTACTAGGCCTAGTTCAGAACTTAGCTACTAGACGCCACCGCAGTCGGCTCTTGGCAACGATCGTAGGAACCTAAGAGCGTTGTTTACATTCCTAACCTATACAATTTAGCTTCACTCAGGTGTAATTAGTGGAAGGTTCTTTAACATGCCATAAATCTATGACATGGGACCGCCGGCTTTACTTCACCTCCGAAGGAAGGCATACTGAGAGATTTTAACGCTTTTAAAAATCCAACGGGTTCGGCCGGGTTTGAACCCGCGATCTTGGGCACTGAAGCTCAGCATGCTACCGACTACGCCACCGAAGCCGCTAATATTGAAGGCAACACGTTCCTGGAGCTCATTGTTGCAGGCGACGAAAGCTGGCGCCACCACTGGGAACCGGAATCGAAATCGTCGACAATGCAGTGGTGTCATTCATCGTCCCCTCGTCCTAAGAAGTTCAAGAGCCATTCATCCTCTGGAAAGGTGATGCTCACCCTGTTCTTTGATTACTGGGTCCCATTGCTTATTGCTTTCAAGAAACCTGGTGTCTCCATCACTGGGGAACGGTACTGCGCAACGCAGGAGAAATTACGGTCTGCAATGAAGTGGAAACGTTCCGGAAAACTGTGACAAGGGGTTCTGCTGCTTCGTGATAACACACGTTCTCATTCCACAAAGGTCGTAACGCAGAAGGTAGACCAACTCAAGTGGGAGACACTAGACTCCCCGCCCTATAGTCCTGATCTCTCCCCATTCGAATATCACGCCTTCGGTCCCTTAAAAAAGGCCTTGAAGTGTCGACGATTCCTGTCTGATGAGGATGTGCATCAGGTGGTTACGGACTTCTTCACACAGCAGGACATGGTGTTTTACCACCCGGAGATCTTCGACATGGTGTGTCGTTGGGGATGAGAATCCGGACCAATCACGGTGTATGCGGGAATCTCCTGTACAAGTGGAGGAAACAATCTTCATCATGTTGCGAGTGAAAATGAAAATCCACAGCCTGCTTCCAGTCGACCGACCGGGCCAGGGAATGGAATGAATGAACCCCCACCCCCATCTAGCGGCGAGGATGTGAACTGTGCCGGCTGCCGATGCCTGAGCACTCCCATGGGGCAATGATTAAATCAATGGGAAATGAAATGACAGTGGAGAGTGTCGCTGGAATGAAATTTATGACAGGGAAAACCGGAGTAACCGGAGAAAATCCTGCCTGCCTCCGCTTTGTCTAGTACAAACCTCACATGGAGTGACCGGGATTTGAACCACGGACCCAGCGGTGAGAGGCCGGCGTGCTGCCGCCTAAGCCACAGAGGCTCTATCATGTTGCGAGTGCGGTGCTGAAAGACAGACTGTTCGGTACCTAGTTCAAGAATGCCCACAAACATCTTACAGTGGTGAATTCAGCGATTTCTTCCTAGGGACTCCACAGGCACTTCATTACGTTTCTAAACTTGATGTCAAATTATAATTCATTTTCATGTATGCCATACGATAAATAAATAAATAGTGCCTCAATGCTCATGGCGATTTTGAACGGCCGTCAAATGGAAACTTTTAGATCACCCCTTGTAGAATTGAATATTCGCGCATTTGATAAGCTGGGCTATAATACATACCTGTAATTGGATGTCTGTTGATGTCTAGTGAGAGTCTTACCTAATAACAGAGCCATGCTAAAGTCAAGAGCTTTTGTAATCTGATCATTTGTTAGTTTAACCTAATTCTCTAATGTATTGTAATGTTGCACGCTTTTCTCATTACGTCCCCATAAACTGGTTTCAGAAACCCCCGGAGCCTCCGTAATTTGCATGCAGTTATCGTACCAGTGTATCAGATATCAGTCAAGCCGTTGAGAGAAGGTTATCAACTAGACGAGGATTGTTAAAGCTAATTGGCTTCACAGAACAATAGTCACCATTAATTAATTAGATTGTGTTAATACACTATAATAGACTGGGATACCTCTTGTAGCATTTATTAACAATAGGAAATTTGTAGTTTTACGTGACTGTTAATCTCGCGATTATAAGCTACCGGATCTCCTTTTAACATGGAATCTGAACCATCGGACGTGACATTCCACCTTGAAAATCCCGCATCCATAACTGGGAATCGAACCCGGTCCACCTTGATGAGAGGCAAGCAGCTTCTCGACTGCGCAATCATGGAATGGAATGTCTAAATTAGGGACAGATGACCTCTTAGTTCCGCCCCTTAAAACTACAATAACTAACTAATGTCTAAATTATTCTCCCTAGTGGCTCACAACCACTGGGACGTACAGTAGGTCTGACATTGCTTCCACTTACGCGTGCCAAGTTTCTCCATTTTATCTTTCCTGTCGACCTCCCTTGGTTAACTCTTATTTTATTTCCTAATACCCTCATTTTTCGAGGTGTCAAATCTCTCTACTTTTTTCATACGAGAATACCATGGTCTCCTGGAATACCCCACTATGACACTAGCCACGCTGAGAAATTTTAAAATAGGAGGCCGTGGAAGTCAGCGCAGATGCTATGCTATCATTACCTAATTGGTTACACAACTGTTTCTTGAGCTCTGATTGGTGGGTGAAACAGTTTCATAATGAAAGATAGTACTATAATGTTCCTCATTATGATACAGTTTTCTGACATATAATATTTACATTTCGACATCGAACATAAACATCCTTTTTATTATGACTTTTGAATGTTTCAATGTTTTTGTTTGAACCCCTAATTCCTTGGGTCTTCACAGAATCAAATTATTTACACTAATGACAATGCCAGTTGCTTCCTTAAGATTTTGTTCTCTGCTCTGTCAAGAAATTTTATTCTGGTTTGAGGGCTGGAACGTGGTACACATGGCAAAAATCAGAAGAGGCAGGTTCGATCCCCACCTCAGCCATTCTGGAAGTGGTTTTCCGATTGATGATGGGGTGGTATCTAATGCTCAGTTTTCGGTTACTAAGACGTTGTAATAAGTTATCTGTAAATGATTTACAGTTGTTGTTGATTTACTCTAGGGGCTTGGAGCAACAGCCCCGTGCACTTGTGGATGTTCCAGTGGTGACTGTAATCGTCATTGTAACAGTAATTGTTATGATGTAAGACTGGGATATGTGATCCAGGACCTGAAATGAGGTATTTGCCTGGAGGGAGTCGGGAAGAAAAACAAGTTGGGAAACGCCACTTCCATTATATCCTCTGACAGTCCCGGGATTCTCTTGACTTCAGATTTCTCCAGCAGTCTTTCGACTCACCGAGCACCACTACGCTGACTGGTGAATGATTTGTAGCCCAACAACGTGTCGCAAATTCAGATTCGTAATTGCTATGTAGCCTACGGTACATACTGAAGTAGGACTCACGGTTGAATAGGGTAGCCGGATGTTCACAGGTTGGAAGTTCGAATCCCCATTATTTCCGCATTCACTCCCGGACAACGTCAGGATAGATGTTTATTTATTTATATATATTTAATTTATGTAATGTATTTATTTGTTTGCTTGTACATTTATTTACTTTAGCTAGTCCGATTTGTTGAATTATCTGATGTGTTGTATTTAATTTATTTTTAATTAAAATAAGTTTTTAATTAATTTTTATTTTATTTATTTTAAAACTAATCTCCTTATTTTCAGGTAAGCGGTTGCGTTCCTTAGTCGCTACTGTACCTGATGGTTGCAAGTAAAAAGCCCCTCCTGGCACGTACGTATTCCATGTTGGTGGTAGTGGTAGTTTGGTGATACATGGGTGGTGTTTCCCAGTTCTTCTATATTATCTTTGATACTACAGTTAATGTAATAGCTTTTTCACAATAATTACAGAAAATATACCTTTAATATCCCTGGACAGCGTAATTGGATTTGTTTCATTCAATCATTTAAAAATTGTATTTGATAATTCATTAGCTCACACAGGCTATTATATCAGAATCATTTCATTAACCTTCACAAATATCCTGTGTCAGTTTACATTGTTACAAATTTAAAGCTAATCAGGGAAAATCAAAACTTAGTATGAATTAATTACGTTACTATACTATATAAAGGGAACTACTGGAACATTATCTTGATCTCTTTGATAACTATAACGATTCCGTCCACGTTGGGGGAGGATCTTTTAACAGCGATATCCAAGAACAGAAACGATGCAATTTGATGAAGGAGACAGTTCTAAGTAAGAGTAGCCAGAAAGTCTAGAGGCTCCTTAAGCGTCTGAGTTGTGATCCAACAACTAGTGAGGGAGATAAGAAAAAGGTAACAGCTAAACAGATTGTCCGCCAGCTCGAGGAAAACCTAGCTTTTATCGATCGGACCGTTGATCGATCTGACACTGTCAACCACCGTGCATTGTCACAGAAGATCTACGGGATCACAAAGGATTACGGTTTCATCAAACTTATTGAAGGTTCACTTCGGAAAAGGAGATTTGATGTGGCTTTCCAGGGACAGCGCAGTCGATGGAGATGACAAAGAAATGGCTTACCACAAGGAAGCGGTCTTCCACCAACGGTGTTAAGTGTCTACACTAACGACTAACCACTCCCAATGAACACAATAAGTTTCCTGTATGCTGACGATCTAGCATTAGCAAGTCGGGGAAAATGTATTTTGAAGATGTAACAGGCACGCTGAGAAAGTTGGATGCCTGTTACTCTTGACAATCAACTTCGTCCAAACCCAGCTGTGTGCATTTAATCCTAAGCACAATCAGGTACGTCGCGAACTTAACATCTCATGGCAAGGATTACGTATAGTATACACTCTTCACCTGTAATAACTGGAAGTCATTCTCGATCGTACTCTCAACTTCCAAGCATCATTGCCGGAATACAAGGCTGAAGGTGGAAGCTAGGAGTAACATCCTTCGTAAGATCACTGGTAGCACGTGGGACTCTCAACCACTAACCCTGAGAGTGATAGTACTTGCAACATGTTACAGTGCTGCAGAATATGCGTGCCCAGTTTGGCACAAACTTACCCACGCAAACAAAGTTGACAAGGCACTTAATGAAACATGTAGGCTTATTACAGGTTGTTTGAAGCCAACTCCTCTTGTAAAACTGTACCAGCTTGCAGGGATAGCGCCACCAGATAGGCTACTCGTCGTTAGTATAGCAAACAGGTTCATCAGCAATCCCGCCCACTATATTGTTATGCACCCGCAACCCCCAAGGATGAGGTCCAGGAGAAGTTTGCAGCCTTGCAAACTACAGCAGCTACAGCAAGAAAATGAAAGTGGATTTCTCGACTTAAGAATAACTCTCTCTAGTCTCACTTTTCGGAAAGTCTCCCACCTGGTCATGAACAGAACTGGATTGTGTGAGGAGCACTTAATCGTCTTCGTTCTGGAGTTAAAAGATCCAAGAGTGATCTGCAGAGATGACGCTTCCCTGTTTACACCACCAACTGCGACTGCGGAATACCCCCAGAGCATTGTCTGTTGTGCCCTGCAACATGTACAGCAGATCATCTCCTTGCGATTTCAAACGCTATTGAGGTCGCACGTTGCTGGTCTATCGTGGTTTGAATTATTTTATAGATACTATATGTGTGTAAATAAAAAAGTGCATTGCTTCTGACTCGAATATACTCGTATACTGGAGAAGTATTTTTTTTAAAGTTAGGAAAAGCCTTGAATCACTTAAAATGGAAAATTCCAGGCATAACATAAAAATTGGTGGTGACTGTCATTTTAAGTGACGCTACATCTATCCAGAAAAAAGCAGAGAATTATCGGAAGTAATACTTTTCTGAGGTTTACCAGGCTACCTTGTTTAAGAAAAAAATCATTTGAACTTTATTGTTCTTGCATATCTCCAGCCTTTGAACAAGCTGATGTACGAGCATTATTGCTATTCACTATGGTATTATACTGTATTTGGCTTTATTTGGCCCTGTAGGTCTACTTTCCAGATTTCTCGATTACCTGAAGGATCGTTTTCAGTTGGTGTTTACAGGAGGACATAATAATAGTGACAGTGGTTATGATGATCATCATCGTGGTGGTTGTTTGTTACTTTCCGGAAGATGGAGATGGATCCTTCTTTATCAATGTTGAGTCTAAGGTGAAAGAGCTCCAAAATGTCGTGTAGAGTCCCGTAACAGTTATATCTTAAATAAGACAGTGTGATGGTCCCAATTTGTGACCAGAACGAAATAATTTTATATATTTTATTATTATTATTATTATTATTATCAATATTTTTTAAGTTTACATTTTACCTTTTATTAGTTATTATGTTAACTAATATATTTATATCTATTATTATGCGGTAATGTAGAATAGTATGGTAATTGAAAGGATTTGGAGCGATACACATTATATTTGAAATTAGTTTGACGCTTGACTGAATAGTATTTCTGAAGAAAATTCGAACAAGAGAAGAAAGAGGGTTGTTCACAGAAGGGCGGCATATTCACGGCTTCTTGGAAATGACATAAATGGACACTTATGTCTGTCACATCAAGTATTCTAACAATATACAAATCATACTAAGAAAAGATTCTAAGAAGACTTACCACTAACAATGCTGGGCCGATGAATGAATCCTTTGCAACTATATACAGAGGGTGGGCTAGACCTCCCGAGAAATACTACAAAGAAGTATTGTCATTGTTGATAAATGAAAGGCGGGCTTATATCGCCTAGCGACTTCTGAGAGGGGTCATACACGTGCTTTACCTGGGAACGTTATATATATATGACGGCCGCCCAAATGGAATGATTATTATTGAATTGCTGGAGAAGAGGGAAGATGCTGAGTGGAGCAGAAGAACTTGTAGCGAGATAGAATCTATAACGCAGTTCTAAACTAGACAGTTGACTATTAAGTATGTGAATTTGATAAGACATTCTGTCTCGTCAAACTGTGACATGGTTGTGTACGAGGCTATTGTCACAGGGATGATTTTTGGAATTTATTCCGTCATCCACATATAAATTAAATACTTTGAGGATGTTCAGGGCCATCTGGAACTCTCTACGCAACAATCCAACTACAAAGATCTTCAATGCGGTGAGCGATGTAAACAGTTATACTCCAGTCAAATCAGAAGGCTATCATGCTTATTAAATTCAATATATTCTATTCAATTAACTCAGTATACTCCAATTTCTAACCAAGAACCATAATATAAGTAAATTCAGTAGATTCTTTAATTTAAATTTATTATTATTATTTTTATCTTTAGTATTTTATATTTTTTTTTGCACTTATTGTTTTTATATATTAAATTCATTTTAAATTCAAATGCTTGACTGGTTTCCTTTAGTAGCTAGAAATTACTATAAGGCAACACCATACTCCTGAACTAATTATCGTAAGGTTAGATTACGTAAGTTTCACTACGGCTGGAGATAGGAATTTCGATGCTCTACCTCTGTGTAACCGAGGTTTAATATATTATTTTGATCATGATATATATAAATGATCTGGCGCCCTGGCAACACATATATTACACATTATGTACTTTTTTAGTGAAGCTGACAACAATACAGATACACTATTAGATTAATACACAATTAAATGTTTCATTTTGATAACCCAAATGTGGGCGATTATTTAAATAATGAGCTTTGCATATTAACTTTTTTAATTAACTTTATTCTTATTAACAGTAATCAAGTTTAAATATCTCCCAAACCATTACAAATAACGCCCAACTAGCGGAGCGCTTTTCTTATTATTAATAGAACCCCATTAAGCTCTCACAACCCATTACAAATGACGCCCAACAGTGGAGCTTTCTTATTAATAGTCAATTAAAATATGAACAAAAAAACCATTACAAATGACGCCCAACGAGTGGAGCACTTTGCTTACCAATATTCAATAAACTTTTAAAAACAATTACATATGGCCGCCTCAACGAGGGACATTAAGCCCTCTAACCCATTACAAATGGCACCCAACTGTGCGGCACGAAAACCTAACGATATTTACGGAAGGAGTGAGTGTTAATTCAGTGCAAATTGTCAGTGATTTTGGGGGATAGTGAAGTGAATTTGTGTATTATTAGTGAGTGATTTTGGGGGAAAGTGAAGTGAATTAGTGTATTATTAGTGATTGATTTTGGGGGAAAGTAGGTGAATTTTGGAACGATAAACTTTATACGGTGTACTTCGAGATGGCGGATGAGGAACAAAGGAAATTGAGGAGTAGGGGTAAAGGCGAGAAAGCTAATTATACGAAAGTTGATAGTGGTACTGAGGCTGAGAGTGTAGAGGATTATACCAAGATGTCGGAGGTAAATCTTGAGAGTAATCCTGAGAATAATCCCGAGGTTAACCCTGAGACGAATATAGAGGTACATCCTGAAATAAATCCTGAGACTAGTGGAGGGAAGGAGAAACAAAAGCCTTTGGATATTTCGGAAAACAAATTAGATGAGATCATGGGAATGTTTCTGGAGATGAATAGGCAAAATCGGGAGATGAGTAGGGAGATGAGAGAGGAGATAAGCAAGGCAATAGACAAGAAGCTAGAAGATAGCAATAAAAATAATCAGGAGATGAGTAGGCAGATGAGAGAGGAGATAAGTAAGCAAAATCAGGAGATGAGTAGGGAGATAAGAGAAGCGATATGTAAAGATAATAAAGAAATTAATCAAAAACTAGATAATATGGTCAAGGAGAATGAGGAATTAAATAGAAAGTATGGGACGCTGCAGGAGAGTATTCAGGGGGCAAAACAGGAGATCAGATGTGAAATTAAGGAAGTGTTAGAAGAAAAGGCTAAAAAGATTACAGAGGAAGTAGATCTGAAATTAGTAGAAGTGGAAGGGAAAATTCAGGAAAAGTTAGTCAATCAAAGAGAGAATCTTCAGAAAATAGTACAGATGGAAACTAGACAAGTAAGAACAGAATTGGGAGGAGAGATAAAGAAAGTGCAGTCGGAATTTCATAAAAAAGTAGAGGATAGTCTCCTGACAAATGAAGAAAATTATCAGGAGATTCAGGAAAAACAGAAGATATTAAGAAATGAATTGATAGAAAAAGAGAATAATTTGAAAGAAAGAGTGGAAATGGTAGAAAAAGTGGCGGATAAAAAGATAGCAGAAATTGAGACTAAGTTAAGAAAGCAATTAAGGCAGGAGGGAATACAGGGTAGAGTTATTGTATCAGGAGGTGGAATGAAGGAAACTGAACTAGTTAAGTTCTCTAACGAGCAGGGATGTCCTATGGAATTCATAACTATAGTTGAAAATAAATTCAAGGAAAGGCTACTAGAAGGACAGATAGAGTGGAATACGGTAGTGGAGATATTAGATCAGGCTTTTGTGGGGGAAACAAAAAGCTGGTTTTCTGTCTATAAAAACACTTTAGTGGACTTTAATGATTTTAAAAATAAATTTTGTGAAAAATATTGGAATGATGAAATACAGGCCCAGAAAAGGGAAAGTATTATTTGTGGGATATATCCGCCTGAAAGTACTTGCAGTATGACTGAATATTTTCTGAATAAGGTTATCATCTGCAAATATCTAGATGGCATGACACAAGACAGCGATATAGTCAGGCAAATGATAAAGCATTTCCCATTCCGAATAAGAGAGGCTGCATGCATGCAACGCACTTCGACTATCACAGAGTTAGAAAGATTATTAGGGAGATTTGATGCTCTAGAGAATAGTGTTGGTGAAACACCGGCAGGACAGCAGAATAGTCGACATATGAATGACAATAGGAATCAAAATAATAATGGCAGGCAACAACACCAGAATTTTCAAGGCAACAATAGGGGGCGTAATTTTGAAAATTCATATGCTCAAAATAACAGGGGGCAATTTCAAGGTAGAGATGGTTATCAGAATAACCGTGGCCAGTATCATGGCAATAGGAGAAACCATGATAATAACCACAATGGTAATCAGGATAATAATGCAGGTCCTAACAATGGGCAGCGTTATTACAATCAAAGAAATAATGCAGGAAATTCAGGGAGGCAGAGAGAAGAAAATCAAGGTAATGGCAGCAACCCTCGTCAGAACCACAACAAAAATAACGGGGAGACACAAAACCAAGATAATGGTACCGATACTTTAAATGTGAACCAGACTGTGACGTAAGGTCAAGTTGTCAGTCTGAGTCTTTTCCAGCTTACACCATTTTAAGCGAACCGTATGACCTAAATATCCGTAATGATTTATTAAGTGAATTTATGGATGTATCTAAAGAATCTACCGTTATTAATTTTAACTCAGTGTTAAAATTACAAGTGTTAGGGGCGTGTATCGATACACTTTTTGACAGTGGCTGTCAGGTTTCTTGCATCAGTGCAGCATTTTATAATCATAGGAAGGAAAATGGTATTAAAAAATAGGAAATTCCAATTAGAACTACTTTCGTGTTAACTGCGGTGGGCAAGAAATCTCACATAATTTCTAAACAAGTGGTTGCAGAAATTTTAAAAGAAAGTAAGATAGGAACACAAGTATGTTTTTTTTAGTCCAAATCTGATTTATTCACTAATTATGGGTTCGGACAGGATGTCGCAACATTCTGCACTGCTATGTTATAAGGAGGGTAGTGTTAAATTCAGATGAATGGGTGGAGTTATGATCATGTCATTTAATAATTGAAGTAAGTTATACTGTGGTTCTAAGAATAGATGTACGCTTGAGGAGGTATTAATGACTAAAGGAGTCGATATTTGTAGTGAGGTGGTGAGTGGTGAGATTGTTAGGGTATCTCGTGAGAGGGAACCTTGTTTTTTTTACATTTTTAGGCAGTATGATGACGAAGGATTATCTAGAGGATTCCTTGCGTGAGGCTGCATTACAGAGTGCGTTAGAGTGTGATCGTGTGGATCGATTTTTGATCGTGTGGATCGAGTGTTGAAGGTGTTGTAAGAGAATTAGTATATATTTGAGAACCGTATTGGATTAGCTAATTGCTACGAACATTCATTATATGTACATGATCATAGTATTTTTGTAGGTCATCGCTACCCCGTGCCTTACAAATTTCAGGAAGCTGTGAGAAGGCAGATTGAAAGCATGTTGCAGAATAAAATTATAGAACCCTATATTAATTAACCCATATATTAATTCGTTAATGGTAGTTCCCAAATCAGAAAGGAAAGTAAAGCTATATTGTGATGCCCGTAATTTAAGTAGGCAGATTGAAAGCATATTGCAAGATACAATTATAGAACCCTATATTAGCCCATATATATATTAATTCGTTAAGGGTAGTTCCCAAGTCAGAAAGGAAAATAAAGCTATATTTTGATGCCCGTAATTTAATTAGGCAGATTTTGTTAACAGTTAATATTTCAGTAGCTAGGATAGTAATGCAAGGATTTAAAGGAAAGTCATTTTTTGTACTGGAGAAATTAAATTTTATCGGTCATACGGATTCCGCGAAAGAGAGGTATTATGAAGTAGAAAGAAGTATAATTTTGAGAAATAAGGTGAATAACTACGGGTGATAAAGAGGTGTAATCTTGAGTAGAAAGAAGTGTAATTTTGAGAAATAAAGTAAGTGAATACGGATTCCGCGAAAGAAAAGTAATCTGAAGTAGAAAGAAGTGCAAATTTGAGAAATAAAGTAAGTGAATACGGATTTAGCGAAAGAATGGTAATCTGAAGTGGAAAGAAGTGTAATTTTGAGAAATAAAGTAAGGTGAATAACTACGGGTGAGAAAGAAATGTAATCTTGAGTAGAAAGAAGTGTAATTTTGAGAAATAAAGTAAGTGAATACGGATTAAGCGAAAGAGATGTAATCCTGAATAGAAAGAAGTATAGTTTTGAGAAATAATGTGAATAACTACGGGTGATAGAGAGGTCTAATCTTGAATAGAAAGAAGTATAATTTTGAGAAATAATGTGAACAACTACGGGTGATAAAGAGGTGTAATCTTGAATAGAAAGAAGTATAATTTTGAGAAATAATGTGAACAACTACGGGTGATAAAGAGGTGTAATCTTGAATAGAAAGAAGTATAATTAAAAAAAAAAAGGTGAGTATCGACAGGTGATTAAGATATGTAATCTTGAATAGAATGGAGTGTAATTGTGAGAAATAAGATCAGTAATTACGGTTAAAAAGGTGAGTAATCAGAAAATGCAGGAAAACGATTATACGGCACTTACAATGTGAGATCCTTAAGGAAATATGTATCATGAGTAATAAGAAGTGAAGTTGATGGTAAGTATGGAAAGTCGCTTAATATTAAGTGAATAATTGTGGTCTGAACGAGCAGGTAATGGAGAGGGTTTGCATCAACCTATGATATTGTGTGTCTTGAAGAGCACAGAGGAAATATAAAGCGTATTTTGTCGGCTATAAGCTTGTGTATTTGAGTGTGATATATATACATATGTGGGGTAATTTAGCGCACTGCATTTGCACTGAACGATGTTGCCTTAGGTAATACAAGCTAATAAAGTTTCATTTTTTTAATAATATGCCTGTGTTACTAGATACATATAATTCCTGAGAGACTGGAGTAGATCTGGTGACTCGCATCACATACCAAGTGTTGTGAAGTGATAAAGTGAATTAATCAGTTGGCAGTCCCACCAACTAGCCATAGTGTATTCAGTTCGACACCAGGCTGAAAATTGAATTCTACGTCCTCAAGATATAAAGCAAAGGTGTATGCCACCCAAATATACATAAGTGCAACGATGACTTATGTCCAAGACAAGTATATAAAAGTGAAGGGTATTTTGATGTACATTGTTTACAGGTCGCTTTAATTATGTAAAGAAGAAAGAAAAAGACATTATGAACAGTGAAAGACTGAAATTTAAAATATATATATATATATTAAACTTGAAGGGTATATGTTTTGTATGTTGGTAATTGCTTTGAAGAGTATAATATTGTCGATGTTGGTAATTTCTTTGTAGGGTATAATATTTTATATTTGTACAAGTGTTGAAGAGAAGTATGGTGATATGATTGTTGACATATACCATAATTCTCTGGGGCGAATATGTGATGGTCCCAATTTGTGACCAGAACGAAATAATTTTATATATTTTATTATTATTATTATTATCAATATTTTTTAAGTTTACATTTTACCTTTTATTAGTTATTATGTTAACTAATATATTTATATCTATTATTATGCGGTAATGTAGAATAGTATGGTAATTGAAAGGATTTGGAGCGATACACATTATATTTGAAATTAGTTTGACGCTTGACTGAATAGTATTTCTGAAGAAAATTCGAACAAGAGAAGAAAGAGGGTTGTTCACAGAAGGGCGGCATATTCACGGCTTCTTGGAAATGACATAAATGGACACTTATGTCTGTCACATCAAGTATTCTAACAATATACAAATCATACTAAGAAAAGATTCTAAGAAGACTTACCACTAACAATGCTGGGCCGATGAATGAATCCTTTGCAACTATATACAGAGGGTGGGCTAGACCTCCCGAGAAATACTACAAAGAAGTATTGTCATTGTTGATAAATGAAAGGCGGGCTTATATCGCCTAGCGACTTCTGAAGAGGGGTCATACACGTGCTTTACCTGGGAACGTTATATATATATGACGGCCGCCCAAATGGAATGATTATTATTGAATTGCTGGAGAAGAGGGAAGATGCTGAGTGGAGCAGAAGAACTTGTAGCGAGATAGAATCTATAACGCAGTTCTAAACTAGACAGTTGACTATTAAGTATGTGAATTTGATAAGACATTCTGTCTCGTCAAACTGTGACATGGTTGTGTACGAGGCTATTGTCACAGGGATGATTTTTGGAATTTATTCCGTCATCCACATATAAATTAAATACTTTGAGGATGTTCAGGGCCATCTGGAACTCTCTACGCAACAATCCAACTACAAAGATCTTCAATGCGGTGAGCGATGTAAACAGTTATACTCCAGTCAAATCAGAAGGCTATCATGCTTATTAAATTCAATATATTCTATTCAATTAACTCAGTATACTCCAATTTCTAACCAAGAACCATAATATAAGTAAATTCAGTAGATTCTTTAATTTAAATTTATTATTATTATTTTTATCTTTAGTATTTTATATTTTTTTTTGCACTTATTGTTTTTATATATTAAATTCATTTTAAATTCAAATGCTTGACTGGTTTCCTTTAGTAGCTAGAAATTACTATAAGGCAACACCATACTCCTGAACTAATTATCGTAAGGTTAGATTACGTAAGTTTCACTACGGCTGGAGATAGGAATTTCGATGCTCTACCTCTGTGTAACCGAGGTTTAATATATTATTTTGATCATGATATATATAAATGATCTGGCGCCCTGGCAACACATATATTACACATTATGTACTTTTTTAGTGAAGCTGACAACAATACAGATACACTATTAGATTAATACACAATTAAATGTTTCATTTTGATAACCCAAATGTGGGCGATTATTTAAATAATGAGCTTTGCATATTAACTTTTTTAATTAACTTTATTCTTATTAACAGTAATCAAGTTTAAATATCTCCCAAACCATTACAAATAACGCCCAACTAGCGGAGCGCTTTTCTTATTATTAATAGAACCCCATTAAGCTCTCACAACCCATTACAAATGACGCCCAACAGTGGAGCTTTCTTATTAATAGTCAATTAAAATATGAACAAAAAAACATTACAAATAACGCCCAACAGTGGAGCGCTTTTACTATTAACAGTAACACTCTCTCTAAGTCCACCAAACCATTACAACAGTTTGTTTTAATGATGAGAGGATATCTAATGAAATCACTCTGATGTTATACGGGAGATTTATCAAATGTAGTTTAAAATAATTGAAAGAGAGAACAAGTCGAAGATTTGAGGACTTGTATTCCGAAAGGAGGATGGACGATAGCTGTATACATAACCTGTGTTATTGTGGCGTCTGTAGCGGTGTGGGGGCGTGGTGGCTCAGCGGTCTAGCTGTATGCCTCTCACCAAGGCGGTCCGGGTTCGATTCCCGGTCAATGCATGTGAGATTTTCGAAGTGAAATGCCATGTCCTGTGGTTCGGATTCCACGTAAAAAGGAGGTCCCGTGGCTCATAATCACAAGATTCACGGTCATGTAAAACTACAATCTTCCTTCCTTTCCTTCGTAGCGGTGTGTATATTTGTAATTCAGCTGAGGATTGGGAAGTAGGCGGCCCAGGCCTTACATTATGAACCATACCGGCATTTTCATGGAATAGAAGTGGGGAAACCACGGAAAACCACTTCCAGAAGGGTGGAGGTGGGAATCGAACCTACCTCTTCTCACTTTTGCCACGTGTAGGCTACCACGTTCCAACCCTCAAACCAGAATTACATTTCTTGGTAGAGCCGGGAATCGAACCGAATCCAAAATACGTCCCTTCCTGGGAAAATCTTTAAAATAAGTATTGCTTTATGGTGTAGTTGAATATGATGTGATCAAATTTCTTATGAAAGGAACTATGGAGCGCCGTTAGAGTATGTAATGCAACGTAAAGCTATTTTGGTTAGCGTTGAATATTTGGCATTCCTAGTCGCTGTAGCTCTTTTGAAGTGAAGTCATTGAATAATACTGCCTCTTAGTCACGAATCGTTACCGTGTTTCAGTTTCCGCTTTGTGCAATCCTCGAGCTTTACTGTGGGAGGATTCCTCAAAAAGCCGCATGCCAGCGGTTGTGTGGGGTGTAACAGGGAGGTATTCCGCTCGCGGCATGTCTGTTTCTCATCACTGAGGTCTTTTCATCAGTGGTTTTTTTTGGTATTCTTATGCCACTTCCTAGGGTCTTCACAGAATCAAATTATTAACACTAATGACAATGCCAGTTGCTTCCTCAAGATGTTGTTCTCGGTTTTCATACTCGTTCACGCATTAACACATAAAGAGATGACACCTTATATTAACTAGTAAATTCTTTTTTGAACGGGCGGTTACTAGTGACCCACATCTTAAAGTATTACTAGAGGTGATTATGCCAGTACTTTAAAGCAGCCGTCGCATTGCCAATATGCATTTGATGTGGCAACATGATGGAATACCACCTCATTTTAGCGAAGGACTGTCACCAAACGTGATGCGACAGGTCTTCTACCAGCAGATTCTTGCAATTTACCGCCCCTACTAGTGATGTATTTGTAGCAAAACGAAAATACCAAGAATGGCTGGAGATAGTCTTTGATTCTCAATTGGCATCATTGCGATATTTTAAATGCCGGGCGTAAAGGGATATTGTAGCATAAACATAAGGAGAGCAAAGGACTCACGAAAATACGACTGGATCGATGACCAAGCACTTACCAAGCCAAATTTATATCCTGGACACACACTGGGCTATGTTTTGTACCCACACCATTCATAAGAGTAGGGGAATAAGGGACATCTAAAGGAATTCTTTAACCGAGTTCATCGTGATTTATGACTTACTGAAGATTTGTTTAGGAATTATTTAAAAGAATTCTGCTACTTTAAAGGGGCAAGGTAGGGGAGACTTATTTCATACGTTTAGTTGTCAATTTTTAATCTACACTAAGACCACTGCGTGGCTGGCATTCTTGGCTGTCACCCCGAAAGTTTGGGTTCGATTCCCGGCTCTGCCAAGACATTTAATAATGGTTTGAGGACTGGAACTGAGTACATTCAGCCTCGTGAGGCAAAACTGAGAAGAGGAAGGTTCGATTCCCACCTCAGCCATCCTAGAAGTGGTTTTCCGTCCCACTTCTATTCCAGGCAAATGCTAGGATGGAACCTAACTTAAGGCCACGGTTGCTTCCTACCCAAATCCTACCTCAATTACAAATAGGCACAATAGTTCAGATATCACAAGTGACACAGGTTATCAGACAAAATTCTACACACACCCAAGTACACGGGGACACACGGCCACGATGTCGCAAACCCCCTAAAGAATCAACAACAACTTATCAAACAACAAAATACTGTAGTGATCAATGTCATTTACACATAACGTAACTTCCAGGAACTGTCGGACACCGAATAGTTGAATCAACATTTAGATACGTTGTTAATTTTTGAGGGTCTTTACGACATCGCGGTCATGTATCCCCGTGTATTTGGGTGTGTTTAGAGGTTGTCTACACTATAGCCTGTGTCACTGTGATGTCTATACTAGTGTGTGTATTATACATTTATACGGCCCCCAGACTGAATATAGCAGCTTAAGTAATGTGACTGATTTTACCAAGTACTTATTACTCTGTTGGAAGAGAAACATTAAGTAGTTTCAAAAGTAGTTCCCTACTATTGCAATGTACTAATTATAACGTTTCGTTTAGTCCTCAAACACAAGACGGAAACTATTCTTTGCAAGATTCTTGATAATCAAGCCACATTTCTATTGGTGTTTGAGGGTTTCAAAGTCAATGCTTCCCATGAATGAAGGGATAGTGAATAATAATAATATTAATAATAATGATAGTGATAATAATAATAATAATGATAATAATAATAATGAAACAGTGGACGAATATTGGGAGCTAGTAGAACGTATAAACAGACAATGGTAGGTGTAGAGATTTCGAATAATGTCAAGGGTCATCTCAACTACTGGTATAATTCCCTTGATATGGGTACTAATTTGTATAAATTAATTCAAACGCTAGTTATATTCGCTACAACTAGGATAGTCCGGAAATTCATTGGCAGTCCTTTTATTTAAGGTGATCATTAATTATGCATTGATTCAATTCACTCTGCATAATTATTTCCTATTTTACCAGACAATGATTTGAGAACAACGTTAATAATATTATTAATAATAGACTGGCTGT
Source organism: Meconema thalassinum (assembly GCA_946902985.2). NCBI lineage: Eukaryota > Metazoa > Arthropoda > Insecta > Orthoptera > Tettigoniidae > Meconema > Meconema thalassinum. The sequence continues at coordinate 153,502,023 of OX336396.1, forward strand.
GTGGCTCACTCAGCGGTAACGTTCTCGCCTGATGTTCCCGAGGTTGCAAGATCGAATATTGGCGCTGTCAGCTGGCTGCGAGGAAGCCGTGTCAGTAGATTTAGTGGCACGTAAAAGATCCCCTTCCGGGCAAAATTCTGGCACCCCGGCGTCTTTAAAAGCCTGAGTAGTTAAAAGGGACGTAAAATCAATAACATTACTCAGTAGCTAGACCAGTACATTATTATATTATTATTAATTTATTTATTTCGTTTGGCAATAAATTAATAATAATATAATAATGTTATTGGTTTACGTCCCCTTTAACTAATACATAATAATAACAATCTTTCAAAATCTTTAACGTGCCAGTAAAACTATTGCCATGGCTCCCTCACATTTTAAGCACCCTCAAATGCCAACTGATTGCTCCCGGGAAAAAAACGCAGTCAGCTAGGGCTGGGATGGTGAACATTGCACTGCGCCCCATATGCACATCGTAGTACTTTATTGCTTGCAGGAAAGAATACATGAAAATGAAAATCCACAGCCTGCTTCCAGTCGACCGACCGGGTCAGGGAATGAAATGAATGAAGCCCCCATCTAGCGGCGAGGATGTGAACTGTGCTGGCTGCCGTGGCCTGTCGCACTCCTCTGGGGCAATGATTAAATGAATGACAGATGAAATGAAATGATAGTGGAGAGTGTTGCTGGAATGAAATTTGTGACAGGGAAAACCGGAGTACCCGAAAAAAAACCTGTCTGCCCCCGCTTTGTCCAGCACAAATCTCGCATGGAGTGACCGGGATTTGAACCTCGGACCCAGCGGTGAGAGGCCTGCGTGCTGCCGCCTAAGCCACGGAGGCTCTCCTGATAATACACAATTTATATTATTATTAGCTTGCCACGGTGGGTGAGTGGTTAACGTGTCGGACTTCCAACCCCCCATGCTTGCAGATTCACTCCTGGCCGTGGTAAATGACCTTTTTAAAGGTGGCAAAAATTACGACACCATGTCATACGATGTTGGCATGTCAAAGAACCCATTTAATTCAGTAGGCCGTGTTCATAATGGCAAAATTTATCACGGTAGTTTCCGCCAACACAAAGTTCCTCATTTCTCTACTAGAAAGCGCTATAGTGTTCAAGGAGCTTAGATATGTAACCTCCTTGTCTTTCATAGTGCTTTAAGGAACAACGAAATTCGACATGCAATCTACCCTTTGGATGTCAAATAACAAAGCTTGCACCGGCACCCGAGGCCATACGATATTATTATTATTATTATTATTATTATTATTATGTTATTATGTGAAGACTATCATATCGATTCCGATAGCGTGATTGCAACTATCATTATCGATCCCACCGCTTCCCATAATGGACATTAAGCACTTACGAGCAAATGACTTCTCACACAATATACCGTTAGCTCTCGATATATATTTTTATGCAAGCTTTCCCGAGGCCTGATGTCAAGAGTTCCTTGAAGGAAGAGCAGAGTGGTTGGGAAACGTTGCCTTAATGGTACCATACCCACAGCATGACACGACACGACACGAAGCTGGCTGGTCTCATCAGGCATGCGGCCCGTGTATGAGAACGAGGGGGTGGGCGTGTGACAGGACGTCCTTTACATTGGATGTCATTATCAGAAGAAGGCAAACACGTCAGCGCTAAGGCGTCGTGATTGCGTGTCTGCGTGTATTCCGCTCGATGACTTTCTTTCATCATGATATACGGTTTTATTAATAAGCCCATTGTATACCAACATGAGTGCTACGGGCAGAGAGATGTTTTACACCTTATTATAGAGACGTGATAAAATAAGTACGATAGGCTAGTTCAGAAACGTTGCGACAGTATCGAACAACAATCTGTATCTTGTTGTTGTTGTTAATTCGTTAGAGGCTTGGGGCATCTTTGGTCATCAGCACCTTGTACAGCGGCTTCGGTGGCGTAGTTGGTAGCATGCTGAACTGCTTTGCCCAAGATCGTGGGTTCAAACCCGGCCGAGGTCGTCGGATTTTTTAAGAGCGTTAAAATCCTTCAGTATGCCTTCCTTCGGAGGGGAAATAAAGCCGGCGGTCCCATGTCATAGATTTATGGCATGTAAAAGATCCTTCCACTAACTAAACTTGTGTGAAGCTAAATATCTAGGTTGGATTTTAATGAAACGCTCTATCAAAGTTCCAACGTTCCCCACCAGGTGACATCTGGTAGCGGAAATTGGAACTACTTGAAATTGAACGGAACTTGTAGCTCACCCCATGGGTGTCCGCTTGAAGCAGCTACAGCCTCTGGTGAGCCGAACATGTCCTCGAACACTCCCGTCATTAAAAGCCATACGCTAAATAAATATCACCTTGTACAGTACTTAGGTGTGTGTAAAATTTCGTCTGCTGTTGTTGTTTGAGTATTCAGTCTTTTGACTGGTTTGATGCAGCGCTCTATGTCTCCCTGTCCTGAGCTAATCGTTTCATCTCTATATAGCTACTGCACCACACCTTACATATGCGTCAATCTGTAGCACCAGGTCCCCATTTTTCAGGCGCCTGAGAAGATTCCCCCTAACATGCTCTAGCCTTTGACTTCACCTACAGTTCTTGTCATCGACCCTTCCTTCCAAAACTAAGTTTGCTGTTCCTGGGTGTCTTAGGTTGTGTCCTAACAACCTATCTCTTCTCTTCATTAACAGTCACCAGAAACATCTCTCGTCTCCCACTCGTCTTAATACCTCTTCATTTGTTACTCTATCTACCCATCTGATCATTATTCTCCGGTATCAGTGCCAAGATTCGAACTTCAATCTCCGGGTTTGCTGCAGTTTTCCATCGCGGTCATGGAGGGCGATTTAACGTGGGTTAAACTCTATATGGTTACACGTAATCAGTTAACGTTTTCTTTACCTAGTTATTTCTACCCCTCATTATTCTCGTTTTCAAGGGATGAAGTGAGATGGATTTTGCTATGTGGCAGATGGTTCATATGCCCGGATGCTCTTCCTAACGTCAACTTCTCGAGAAATTACTGACAGATAAAATGAATGAAATTGGGCAAGTATTTGGTACGAAGCGGCCGAGGCCTATTATAAGATGAAAATGTAAAGCCATTTTTTCAGTGTAACCTACACAAACTGTTAGTTGTAACTCTTCAGTCGGTCAACACGATAATATAAATAAGTAAACAGACTAAACACCCCTGAAACAAATTTACATGTAATACGGTAGTTATAAATAATCACTATTAATTATGGGGCATAATAATGTCATTGGGCAAATTCATGTGGACCGACTGAGAGTCATAACTAATAAAGGATACAGAATTTAGATTTAAAGATATGAGCCTGCCTTGTCATGTGACGCTGTAAATATGTATATATCAATGTTTATGTGTGTATATATTTATCTTGCATGCTTGTTGTCTGTATGTCATACGATAAATAAATAAATAAATAAATAATAAAATAATAATAATAATAATAATAATAATAATAATAATAATAATAATAATAATAATTGTAAAAGAAGTTCGAGTGTTCAAGTATTTTGTTTGCTTAAAATAAGCAGGCAAAAAAATTGTTTATGCAAATGTAATGTACAGTATTTCCAATTTCCATCAGGAAATAGACAAATAAAAACGAAGAAACATCTGTATAAATATATGAAGAAAAAGTCGGAGCAGAGCGCAATTTTTATTGAAATTATTTTGAATATGGTGTTATTTAGATCTACCACCACTTGCAGTATAGTTAGTTGCTTTGCTTCCATTAGCAAAGTTGCACATACAAATTACTACCAAACGATGTAAATGAACGGTGCATTAGATAAACATTTGTTTCTCATGCTAATGTTTTGATTTATGTAAGCATGCATTGGAATTTGTTTTATTCCGCGATATAAAAATCCCATGAATTTGAAATTGAAACAAAATTCACAACTGAAATACATTTTCCTTTTCAGAGCTAGTTTCTTTATCTTGACTAATGCTGGGCCGAGGCGAGAGTAAAATTAAACTTACTATTTCACAAAAGTAACGTTGTGCCTTAATTTGGTTTGGATGATTGTTTCGAGATCCACGTTCGTCAGAAATGTATATTACGATTCTCTCCTCTTTTATAATATCATCCATGCGACTAACTTCCTGTTCTGAATAATGATTTTGTACAAAGGGGTTGGGCGGCGGAGAGGGATTGAACTCTTATCATGAAATAGAAGTGTACGAATGGTAAGCCGCTATCTCGAACGCCCATCTTCGGTTCATTCATGTAGGATTTCAACATTATTTTTATACTGATTTGCTTAGTCATTTATTTATGAACTTTTCTTCTAAATGCCCTACTCCTTACAGAAATTTCATCCAGAAATATAACATTAAATACAGTAAACTATGAGTTGCGGGAGATAAAAGCTGTGTAGGAAACTAGATTTAATTTTCCGGGTTACATACCGCAACGAGGAAGTTATATTAACTTTATTTTTCGGTTTGATCTGTTATAGTCAGATATCTGACCTAGAGAAAAGTGTACATTTACTTCCCATTAAGTAACAGGGGCACTTAAAACAAGCAGCTTTTGCACGCTCGGCGTGCCAGCTAAGCTACGCCGCACGCCGCACGCCGGCAAGCTACCTCCTGCCTCTTTCGACTGGGCTGCCAGCCCAGACTGTGGCAGCCTTTGGCCACGTCTGACCGAGTCTGACCGAGTCAAGATGGGATCGCTAGCGCACCGGATGTAAATGAAACAAACAAACTGTTCGTCCAATGTGTTGGTTATCCGACATATCTGCATTGTGTATCGCGCGTTTCTTCGCGTACTGGTACTTGAAGATTACGCGCTTAGCATTAAAACAGAAATACTGATAAGGTAACATGCAACTCATTTAAGGTATTGCAATTTCGATCTTATTATTGATTTTTCTCCTTGTTTTCTTTTTGTTTCAATTTCTTATCATATTTGCAATATACTGAATACCGTTCGATGTTCGATTAGACAGCGAAGGCAGTACGGGAGGGAGTGCGACGGGAAAGCTAGCGAAACACACATGTAGTGTTCCCCCACCATCGCTCCAAGGCCGTCCGCACCCGGCGTGCTGTATGGACACCTGGTTAACTGCTAATTATGTGCGTATATTAATTAAATATATTAAAATTATAGTCGACTAGCAACCCGACCCGGCTTCGCCCGGGAACAGTTATGAATGCATTTCGTGATAAGCACATTTTTTTTTCAATGCCAATGAACAACTACCAATATCCGTTTTACCAATCGACATGATGGGTTAAAATCACTGACTGGACTATTAATTATATTATCATGGAGATGCATGTGCAACAAATTCTTGCCAGACGTAATTTAAGAATAGCGAGGTGCATGAAACACAAATCCCCCTTCCGTTAAATCTTAACTTTACTGTGAATTTTGCGGAACGATAAGTTCACAGGCGAAATGAAGAAAAGCCGAGTTGCACTTCCAGGGAAACTCCAAACACAACCACTCTTCTCTAAAGTTCTTAACTCAACACGACTCGACAGTTTGCTGCTGGCTGTATCTGGGGGAATAAGCTCGTCCGCTAGCTAAGCTGTAACTGGGGTGATAGACTCGTCCCTAGCTAGCTCGTAAACTGTCACCTCAGTAGTTGAATGGACATGGTTGGAAGAAATTAAAACGAAAACAATTTTATCCTACTATCATCATAATTTCCTATATTTATTTTGTAATGAAAATAGCATAAAGGAACTATCTAAGACACTGGAATTTAAAATAAACAACAAGAGCTAAAGTAACAATTGAACTGTCATCTTTGTGAAGACATAAGCCTACTCTTAGTTTCTGGTAGGATTTATATCAAAGAAATGAAAATCCACAGCCTGCTTCCAGTCTCCGACCGGGTCAGGAATGGAATGAATGAAGCCCCTATCTAGCGGCGAGGATATGAACTGTGCCGGCTGCCGAGGCCTGACGCACTCCTCTGGGGCAATGATTAAATGTATATCAAAGAAATGTATATAAATAGTGTTTAACTGAAAGGTAATATATTTTGTAGGAGTAGAATGTGCTTAAGTGAGTTATTTTGACACTTTCTCACATATCACCAAATTACTCACCCGGTATCACCAAATTAAATACCAAATCAGTTTACCTTGTTGTATAATTTTGAAATATTTACTACGTGTTAATAAAGACGTTTATTTCTGTTAATGAATTTATGTACACCCTGAACATCATGCACCAATTTTTCTTTTTCTTTTGAAAATAGCCAAAGATTGATTCCAAATTGTCCGGCACCATGGCTAAATGGTTAGAGCGCTAGGCTTTGGCTCAAAGTGCCCCGGGTTCGATTCCCGGCCGAGCCATCAGGGATTTTAATCTCCTGGGTTGATTCCCGTGGCTCGGGGACTGGGTGTATGTGACGTCTTCATCATCACTTCATCCTAATTATGACGCGTAGGTCGCCCACGGGCGTCAACTAGAAAGACCTGCACTCTGCCTCTCCGGAGGCCACACGATTCTTTTTTTTTATTCCAAATTATCAACACATCACCTTGCTTACATTGCAAAATAAAAACTGATCCTGTAATTGTCAAATGTGCCATAATATTATTTATTTCTAAATAACACTTTCAAATAGCAACGCAATAAAAAATACATTTTGCATAACTTCTGGGATAAAACAACAACAACAACAACAACAATAATAATAATAATAATAATAATAATAATAATAAGAAGAAGAAGAAGAAGAAGAGTTGATTGGCTAGCGAGAGATTAGCAGATAAGGGATTAGTCAGTACACCGTGGTAGTGATGCATATTTTCACACACACTCGCACACACAGAGAGGCAAGCTCACGTCAATTCCAAGCGAGAGAAGGGTAAAAAAAAGTTGAAGTGATGTATCTCCAATTTCACGTGTAATTTTCGCTAAAAAATATCGAAGTTTGACAGATGAAGTTGATTGGAATGAACATTCACACCATTTTCTCTTGTGTTATTTTATAATAAGCCAGTGGTCCCAAATTGGAGTGCTGCCGTATCAGAGTCTGTGGGATTAAATTACAAATCCGAAATCAGATAAAATCAAATTACAACACTGGCCTGCTACTTTGTTCAGCAGTTGGAAATTACGAGATTAGATTAACCAATGTGTGTCAGGTATATATCATACTTCAGATGAAAAAAGAAAACCTGCCTTGTCATTTCGGAACTCATTACCGTACTATGAAATATTTTAATTGTACCCAGTTTAAACATAAAGGATATTGTATACTCCACACATCTGCAACACTGGAGCTCGCTTCGGGTGGTCAACAAGTTGATCCACTTGAGATTATTGGTTTCAAACGTTGCTCCAAGGAACTCAGTTGTTATTCTTGGTTAATCGAGGGGCTTTGCGACATCGTGATCATGGGTGTGTGTGGAATGTGTCTGATAACCTGTATTATTGTGATGGCAGTATTAGTGTGTGTATTCGTAATTCAGATCTGGATTGGGAAGGAGGTGGCCGTGGCCTTGATTAAGTATCCATCCCGGCATTCGCCTGGAGTAGAAGTGGGAAATCACAGAAAATCACTTCCAGGATGGCTGATGTGGCAATCGAACCCACCTCTTCTCAGTTTTGCCTCACGAGGCTGAGTGTACCCCGTTCGAGCCCTCAGACCAGAATTATATATTTTGTCAGAGTCGTGAATCGAACCCGGACCTCCGGGGCATCAGACAAAAATGCTAGCCGCTAAACCACGAGGAGTTCAATTTACCTAACTTATAAACGGCGAAAACTGAGACATTGTTTGTGACGTTATGCAAAGAGTGTGGTATTGTACACACAACAAGGGTTGCTTGCTGTGCTATATCTTCGTACTAAAAGCATGGATTAGACAGAACCTGTCCTACTGTCTGATCTCGAGCATCGTTAGGTTCACACCCAGGCAGGTGTAGGGTCATTTCCTTATCGCTAAACATTTGTACTGCAGGCTTGGTATAATGCATGATATTAGGATAGAGACATTGCAAGCAACCCTTCAGTGTGCACAATACTTCACTCTTTGCATAACGTCACAAACCGTGTCTTGTTTTCAGTCACTGTAAAAAAAAAGAGTTCCATAAACAAAAGGGTAGCTTTGAGTTGAAAGTGATATTTTTAGCCTATTTTCAATTTTGAAAAAATAGGCTTATGAGATCACCTTTTGTCCGTGTGTGTTTGTGTGTGTGTGTGTGTGAGGTGTGTGTGTGTCCCCCTAATAACTTTTAAACGGTTGGAGCGAAGTAAATGAAACTCGGTAAGTTCATAACACTATTCCGGGCGACCCCGACCATGCCCTTCAAATTTTGTTACGTCTCACCAATCCAACATGGCGGCTATGCGAAATATTTCACCAATATTCAACATCTCCGAAACTATTCCCTATATCGCCCTGGAATTTCTTACGGTGATAAAGGAAACTACTAGAAGTTCAACTAGGCCTATATGACTTTTGAAATACTGGTATCTACAAAACCAACATGGTGGCGACGCGAATTTGCGACTTTTAAATAGACGTTTCTCGCGAGTTAACGAACCAAACGCTATAAAACATGGTACAGTATATGTATATACACATTGTAATGCACCGACATCTCACTTCGTTCAATTGTTTACATAACCACAAGATGGCGGATGTGCGAAATATTTCACCGTCATTCTATATCTCTGTAACTATTAGCGGTATCACCCTGAAATTTTGTACGGAGATAAAGGGCACTACTAGAATTTCACCTATAAGACATTCAAAAACCGGTTAATTACAAAACGAACATGGCGGCCAAGCGAATTTGAAAATTTTAAATAGACCTTTCCCGCGATTTAATGTTCCAAACGCAATGCAATCTGGTACAGAAAATGTTTATACACATTGTAATGCACTGGTATCTAATTTAGTTCAATTGTTTACATAACCTCAAGATGGCGGCTGTGCGAATTTTAAAATTAAGTTTTTATTTCTTGTGTTGTAGTCATGCGATCGAAGTGTAAGTTTGAATAATGAACCTACGCAATAATTTTCCTTTAATGGCACATGACTCTATGGCCTATACATTTAACAATCCAACATGGCGACCATCCAAAATATTTAGACTGTTCTGAATATCTACGAATCTATTATAACAATCAAACTGATTTTTTTATGTTCATAGGGGCTATGAACTTAAGTTCACCTATAGGACTTTAAATAACCTGGTGATCACAAATCCAACATGGCGGCGACGCGAAGTATAAATATTCACATGGGGGTTTCTCGCAATTTAACCATCCGAGTGCAGTGAAACTTGGTACAGTAAATCCTTATACGAATGTTAATCCACTGGTATCTAATTTATTTCAATTGTTTCCATAACCACAAGATGGCAGCTGAGCGAAATTTTAAAATCTCCTTGTTACTCCTTGTGTCCTAATCATGCGATTGAAGTTTGAATGCTACACGTACACAATAATCTTCATGCAACAGTACATAACGCTAGGACCTACATATATAAAATCCAACATGGCGACCATCCGAAATATTCAGTCGGTTCTCAATATCTAAGAATCTATTGCAGCAATCAAACTGATATTTTGTATTTTGATAGTGGCAATTAACATAAGTAGGATATATGAAAATAGGCTGTATAGTTCTTCACGAAACTACGTGTTTTATATTGCGCATAACGAAAGTTTGATGCTTTTCAGTCGGTCAACACGATTGTACCCAAATGAGATGGGTTATTCCCTAATCATGAAAAAAATTACATGAGATTTATAAATACACTTGGATGACCAGTTTCAATCGTCAAGCGATCATCATCAGATCCATTACACTTAGGCTTTGAGGCAGATGACCTCGTAGTTCCTCCCCTTAAAACAACAATAACTAACTAACCAACACTTAAACTATAAAATCTATGTCTGAAAATATGGGTGAAAATATTTACAATATATACACTTATTTAGTTGCAGTATTAGTTGAGATGCCGGCCCCGTGGTGTTGGGGTAGCGCGCCTGCCTCTCACCCGGAGGCCCCGGGTTCGATCCCCGGCTCCGTCAGGGATTTTAAAACTGACGTGAGGGTTGGAACGGGGTGCACTCAGCCTCGTGAGGACAATTGAGTAGCTGTCTGACAGTGAGACAGCACCCCGATCACGAATACCAATATTAACGGCCGAGGGGACCCGACGCGCTGATCACGCGTCACCCCAATATCTGCAGGCCAAATGGCTGGGCAGCGGTCGCTTGGTCGGCCTTAGCCCGTCATGGGCTGGATGGTGCCAGGGGTTGACTTTTTTTATTTTATTAGTTGAGATAATGGAACTCGTCAATATTTGTTAGTGTGGTCTATGTGATGTTTTGTTGAGATACTGGAAGTGGAGATTGACCTCCTGAATTTGCTTGTTTGGAGTGAATATGTGGTTGTTGTAATTATGGTCAATTCAGGATTAGGGAATAACCCATCTCATTTGGGTACAATCGTGTTGACCGACCGAAAAGCATCACACGTTTGTTTACTGAGGCAACACTGAAAAATGGCTTCAAACACCATAATATTGCGCATGCTCTGTCATTGTGTGATCTCCTAACATGAGTATATGACTGCGCAAGGAGATTTCTTTCACGTCTTACATATTTGAGATGTAACGTTTTGAAGCCATTTTTTCAGTGTTGCTGTGCATTCTATCAGTAGTAACTCTTCAGTCGGTCAACATGAATTTGACCAATATGACTGGGTGGGGGTACAATATACAGTATATGGGCCCTACCGTATATAAAATGCATTAATATATGAACCCTCCTGAAAATTACATAATTATATTAGTTACAATCATTATTGCCCATTATTTAATAGTGACTTTAACTAATACGTGTAATGTTTATCAGGAGTGTTTATTTTTTTATATTTAATTATTTATTTCTTCTTTCTTTCTTTCTTTCTTTCTTTCTTTCTTTTTTTCTTTCTTTCTTCGCTTTCTTTCTTTCTTTCTTTCTTTTTTTCTTTCTTTCTTCGTCATGCCGGACTAAGGAGCGCGATTGAACTTATTTAGCTGATGGCATTGTCTTTCTCTTCTCCCAAAATCTCTTCATCTTCTCGCTGTGGCTTCTCTTGTGATCTTCTGACCAGGTGTTGTTGGTGTTAATGCTTGGATGGTGTGCAAAGAGATGATTATTGTCTAATTCTCTGAACTTAGCTTTGTTTAGTACAATGTCATCTCTGATGCCTATTTCCTGATGATCTTTTCCAACTTCAAGCAGCCAGGTGTTTTTATCTTTCATTGGCAGTCTCTGATTGCCCATCCTGAGAATATGCCCGTAAAATTTCATTCGTATGCATTTATTCATTTATTCAATCATTTATTTATTTATTTATTTATTATGCAGGGTTATTCAGCTAAAAGGGCCACGGAACGGTTTACGATATCGACATTCTGTTTTCAAATTCTTAGGTTATATTAATGGCCTCATATAACACGGCCCATTTCGTCCCCAGCTCATACGAAGTTACCGAGAAACCGGTAGCAACTTTGGGTTTTTAAATGGAAATATTCTAATTTCATCCAATAAAACAACTGAGAATCAAGTGGCAAGTTCAGTGATGTGCTCATTTTGCAAATCCAATGAGTACTTTTGGAGATATCAAAGGTTTAGACAGAGAGCGATGCGCTAGCCGCTGGAATGTGCAGTGCATGATTGTCTTGAGTATCCCACTCCTTGTTGACTAACTCACATACCGAATTTATTCCTTTCTTGTTTGTTAATATTTATAATATTTATATATTTATTATTCGCTAATTGGCCAACTAGGGACCACGATAAGTTCCACTATACATTCTGGCGTTTATTCAATTTACGAGTGTTCCAGTAGGTTTTCATTAACTTGTGTCGAGCACGGCGTTCATCCGACCACTTTGCACCGGTTGTCCATTTCTCATCTCGGAAAGTTCCAAAAGTCACGATGCTTTTTCGGAATAGGTCTCGTTTGTGCGCGTCACCAGGTCGTAGGCCCATTTCTTGGAGGTCTTTCTTGACGTTAACGTAACAGGGAACTGTTTTATATTTTTGTTATTTAGGTACCCATTTCAAAATAATTGAAAGTTTTCAATTATATTTTTACTGTGTTTCAGGGGGCAGATAACCTCTATGTTCCGCCCCTTAAACAACAACCACCATCATCATCATCATCGTGTATGCAAACTCTCGACAAGTTCACGATCACGATGTTTCCTTGTTAGTCTAAATTATGTATTTGTTCCTCTTGTGTTGTTTTCTGTTGCGAGCAGTATTGGGCACGGGTAGGACGTTCCTTCTTCCTCACATCCTTCATTGTTTGAAATCTAGCTGAATATATACAATTACAGTGCCAGTGTGCGTGAAACTTTGTGAAGTGGCAACCAGTAACGATGGGTGAAGTAGTCTGTTGGTGTCAGTATTTGGAACGCAAATCAGGATTCATTAGTGTCTTGTCGCGCTAACCTTGCCTGAAGCGCTGTAACTTTACCGTGCGGCCTTCATGTTCCGATCTATAGTGGGCCACTTCACTCTGTATCTGGAGCGGTTTGAAACTCCGTAATCTAATCTGAAACTTCGAAATTAAGAGAGATTACGGTGTGCAATTCATTAGCCAAGGAATTCATAATTTAGGCAAATTAATGCTTTCATATTAAGTAGGTCTATTTCACATTAAATTGTTCAGGGTGGATGGGGCCGTGGCCTTATGTTAGGAACCATCTCGGCATTCGCCTAGAGTAGAAATGAGAAACCACGTAAAACCACTTCCAGGGTGGCTGATTTTGGATTCGACCCCACCTTTTCACAGTTTTGCCTCACGAGGATGTTCCAGCCCTCAGACCTAAATTAGACCAAAATTACTTTTCTTGACAGAGCCGGGAATCCGATTCGGACCGCCGGGACGATAGCCAAGAATGCTAGCTGTCGTCCCGGAGGTCCGCTTCAGCTCTCGTTCTCATGAAGGTAAGGTCAACAATGTTCTGTATCCCTCTCATGAACTTACGGAAGTTGCAATAACAATGGACGCTAAATTTCATAAATATCATGGCAATTTGTTATCAGTTTTTTTTAGCGTATGGCTTCTTTAGTGCCGTGAGTGTCCGAGGACATGTTCGGCTCGCCAGAGTTTTGTAGCTGCTTCTATACGGACACCCATTGGGTGAGCTACAAGTACCGTTGCGTGTGGAGTGTTGTCTGGGGAGGAAAGTGTTAATGTAAGGACGAGGAATTGGAAGGTAGTGACTGTGGCCTTTAGTTCGGGACCAACCCCGGCATTTGCCTGGAAGGAAGATGGGAAACCACAGAAAACCATCTTCAAGGTTGCCGGCGGGGGTATTCGAACCTCCTCGCCTCCCGGATGTGAGCGACTGCCTACAGCCACACCGTAATGACCACGGCTAACTCACCCCGTTATCAGATGATAAGTTTGTAAGTTAATACGCTAAGGTGTATGTTTCACAAAACTCAAGCTCCTAAACCAGTGGGAGTTAGAAGGTTTGTACCAAAATCTTTCAAATCGTCTCAATACTACAGGAAAAATCTTCAATTTCTTGAAAAGTGAACGGAAATATATTTATTTGTTTATAATGTCCTTTTAAACAAATAAACGAGACGATAGCCCCTGCCAGAAGTGTGTCGCGTCCAGACCGCATAACATAAGGGCCGGGCGGTAGTCTGTACACATGGGGCCCACACAACCCATTATGCGAGAGTTCTCGCACGGGTCCTCTAGTATTCAATGAATTAACTACGAGGCATTGATTAATATTGCATATGAGGTTATTCTCTAGCTCGAACACGAATATATACGTAGTGGCCAAAAGTCATGGGAAGGCACGGAATATGATGTTAATAACGAGTTGTTTCTCCGCGAGCTCTCAAAACGGCAGCAATACGGCGAGGCATGGACTCGACAAGAAATGGGTTCCTGACTCCCAACATTCAACTGGACGGTGATCTGACTCACAGTAACCCTTCGATCGCCCCGTATGGTTCTGCTGAGGCGATGTGATGTCCGTTCATTAAACACCTGTGGTCGTCCCGTGCGGTGGTTTACGTGGATGGTAACATTATCTCTGCGATATTCAAGATCCACCCTTGACAGTTTTGACCTCGGAAACCCAAATTCGCGTGTAATCTCCGAAACGCTATCACCCATGCGCCGTGCGCCGATGATCATCCCACGTTCAAAGTCGGTTACTCGTGACATGTTGCCATTTTCACTATAGTCGTGTCTGTGACAGACTGCTCTGCTCCGCCGCAGCTAGCGGCAACGCTCAGGAGTCATACACGGCACAATCTCATGGGATTACTCTTCCCGTGACTTTTGGCCACTCAGTACGGTTGCGTTACTTAAACAGAAAAATAAGCTTAAGCAATTTACAGAGAAATATGGATCGTAAAATGTCTATATTCATAATGCCGGCGGTCCCATGTCGTAGATTTATGGCATGAAAAATAACCTTACACTAATTACACTTGTGTGAAGCCAAAATCTGTAGGCTAGAATTGATAACTCTCTATTAGTTCCATCGTTCGCCGCCATGTGCTATCTGTGATGCCATCTAGTAGCCAAATCCGCAAGCTAGGTGTTGTGGACGGTAGCATTTGGTGGCAAAAGTAGGAACTACTTGAAATTAAAGTCTGCAGTCCTTACTTGAATTAAAACAGGTAACACACCCTAATACCCATCACAATTAACACCGGTTATCAGACAGATTATACACACACCCAAAGTACACGGGGCTACATGACAGCGTTGTCGCATCCTCTAAAATAAGGAACCAACCAACCAACCTGTCTGTATTCATCAATGTAAGAAAATAGTGTATCTCGTAAACGGACTACCTAATATTATTTACAGGTGTATCCTAAATTACCTACATTATTATCAGTGTATACAATACAAAGTATATACAATACAGTATTATAATAAATATGTTTTCACTATCGATCTCGTATTAATATGACCAGAGCCGTCTCAAATGCTTCGTGCTGTGTTAAACCCCCTACACACTATCAGACCAGACCAGACCAGACCAGACCAGCAGACGGTCGGAAAAAGTAGCTGGCGGGCGGGCAGTTCGATAGTGTGTAGGCCTGTCTGCCGACCAATTCGGTCTGCGCAGACCGTCTGACGGTCTGGCTGGAAAACCTTCAGACCATCAGACTGCCCCTCGCCTGTCTGGTCTGGTCTGATAGTGTGTAGCGCTGTCTGGCCGACTGGCGGACTTCGTCGCGATCTGCAGCAGTTTCAGTACGTATTGTACTGTGTACACAAATACTCTGCATGTGCTGGGACGGCACTTCAGTAACCGGGTACTTTCTTCTCTCCTACTTCAGAATCTGTTTGATTTTTTGCTAATAATATTAATCTATAATTACTGAACTTAAATACAAATCGTGATGACTCGCCAAAATGCTTCTTATTCAACCACAGAAACAGTGAGACTATTGTAGCTGTCCCTTGGGTGAAGACGAAGAAACCTATAATTAGAGGCCAGCACTATATATAAATTAATCCAGGTAAGTCTGAATTATTGATGCATATTTCTTCGGAACCTAGTCTCCTCTTGTGATATCTTTTATCCCCGTAGCTAGGTAACGCAGTGTCTTTGTTCAGCACTCACAGATTCCCGAAAACTAGTATTTTTCTTCTCGATGTATGGCCGAACCATACAGAGTAATTCAGTAAAACACTGCTCATCCATTCGTAGAAACGTGCGGAAATCTGATTCTAACTCCCTCATCAAGTTGGCATGAGTGAACCTGTGCCTTTCTTTATACATCTTATTCTCCCATACTCTTCTCTTCTTCCGCGTATCCTCATCACTGATCAATGCAACACACAATGAAAGTCCTATTTTCTGTTGCTTTGAAAGATGCTGCGCCATCACAATAACGTATTTATTAAATACTCAACAAAATAACAATAACATAACCTAACCTTCTTACTTATTACTGGGCGGACGACTCAATACAACCAAGACCAACTGCAATCCTCAGACCTTAATGTAGAAAAAACATGGCGGCGATAGTTGCCCTCCCAGTAGCTAAGATCATGTCATCGGGCTTGTCACAGTTCGAGTAAATTATTTTAACTCACCTAAGAGCATACAAGATATCACAAGACGAGACTAGGTTCCGGAGAAATATGCATCAATAATTTAGACTTACCTGAATTAATTTATCTATATAGTGCTGACCTTGAATTTTAGGTTTCTTCGTCTTCACCCAAGGGGCAGCTACAATAGTCTCACTCTTTTTGTGGTTGAATAAGAAGCTTTTTGGCGAGTTGTCAGGTTTACTTAGGAAGCAGAATAACCAGTGATGGACGAAGCAAGGAGGATATTAAAGTAGGTTGGCTCAGGCAAAGAAAGCATTTATACAAAAAAGGAATCTGTTGACATCGAATATAGATTTAGGTATTAGGAAGTCATTTTTGAAAGCCTTTGTCTGGAGCGTGGCGCTCTATGGAAGTGAAACTTGGACTATTTGTGCAGCAGAAAAGAGGAGAATTGAAGCATTTGAAATGTGGTGTTACAGGAGAATGATGAAAATCAGATGGGTAGATAGGGTTACAAACAAAGAGGTATTAAGACGAGTGGGAGAGGAGAGATGCTTCTGGCGACTGCTAATGAAGAGAAGAGGTTGGTAGGACACATACTAAGACACCCAGGAATAGCAAGCTTAGTTATGGAAGGAAGGGTCGAGGACAAAAACTGTAGGGGTAGACCAAGGTTAGAATATGTTAAACAGATTGCCTCGGATGTAGGGTGTCGGAGCTATGTAGAGATGAAACGATTAGCTCAGGACAGGGAGGCATGGGGGGCTGCATCAAACCAGTCAAAAGACTGAAGACTCAAACAACAACAACAGCAGGATTTGTATTTAAGTTCAGTAATTATAGGTAAATATTATTAGCAAGAAATCACAGATTCGGAAGTAGAAGAGAAGAAAGTACCCGGTTACTTCCTATAACATGAAGAGTATTTGTGTACACAATCGGAATGAGAATAGTTGCCTGAAATAATCAAACCAACGTCATATAGATACAACTCAATTAAGACCTCTCATGGAATTGTCTAAAACATCACGCCGAATTAGTTAATTAAAAAAAGGAAAGACGTCGTCGTGTGGATATCAGAACATAATAACTGTATTTAGATTACTACACACAAGGGACACAATAATACGTTACCATTGAACCTATTAAATATTCGCTTTTACCGTTTGGAATAGTTGTACGTTGAATATAGCTGATTTAGTAAAGTAGATAGGCAAGCACCATCTCCCTCTTACAGAATTATCGCGGCACACCATCTCGCAATATAAGTACATAATTGGCAAGGTACCCATAACACTTTATTACACACATCATAATTAAAAATAACTTGAAAGCTGTAAGAATCACAAAATAATGACTAATGACGGAACACAATGAGTTCACTGTTTGGCACAGGGGAAACATCTTCCTTAACACTTACCCTGCTGATGCTTTAAATGTTGCTCCTCGCCCCTGTGCTGGCTGATTTCCAGAATTTATGGCTATGTTCAGAATGGCACAAACTGAATGTGGTTTGAGTTACAAATAAATTGAAAAGTCCGTTCGATTTCCGAACCCATACACTACAAATTTAATAAAAATCCGACACGATTGAAAATAAAACTATAATGTAAAAAAATTAAAATAAAAATGCCGTAAACAGCTGTTGCACGCGCTCTCGTCCTGGAACGAGCGGGTGCGCTGGCAGAAGTAGAAGGGAGAAATGTCTCTTCGGTTGCGTCTGATTCAGAATCTGTAATGCGAATTATAACCCCAAATAAACTCAACGTTTTTGCTAGAAAAAAAATCTGTCCACAAAGAATAAAAACGAAGGAAAGGAAAACAGATTTGACCTACTTGAACTTGCATCGCTTGCCTTCGAACAGATCGATATTCTTCCGCTGAACAGTGACGTGGTACTATCTAGCGATAGTATGTGCAACTTCATGCTTACTGGCACCAACACGCGAGTGCTAGAGCTGTAATATTACGTTTGTCTCCAACACAAAGCGCGAGAAATCGATCGTAATATTATGCTCGCCGCAGTTTTAAAAAGTTACCTTCGAACGTAATATTACGGCGCCCGCGTTCTAAGTGTTAACCAATAGAACAAAAGTTCACTGTTAGAATACAAGGCAGTGTAGATCATCTGCAGACAAGTAGGGATTTATGGAGGCACATGTTGCTGAGCGTTCAAGATATCGTCAACGGTTTGGTCTAGCCGTAGATGCTCTTTGCGTTTTCCCTTTACGTACCGTACTTACTGTAAGTTCGACACTACTGAAGTGTACTAAGCTATTATTATACTGTCAGTTACTAGCAAATCATTGCGGTGTATATTCTTGAGACACTTCTATTAATGCTTTAGTCTTAGGTACCGGTGTTTCAACATCTCCAGTAAATGACACAATGCCATCGGTCGACCAAACAATCATCACACAAACGAACTACTCCATAATAGGTGGGGCAGTTTCCATTTCGTGAAACCTGAACATGACTCTCTCAAGAGTTTAAGGAATTGTTTTTCCTGATTATAGGAAAGGAACAATGTGATTTAAAACTTGTATCACACAAGCAATTATGCAGAATTTAATTAATGTTAAACTAGCAAAGTTGGAAGGGCACTTCGTGAGTAACACCTTATAGAAAAGTTTCAATTTTATTAATAATGGTTGTTAGTAGAAGGTTGAGGAAAGATCATTGGGATATAGGATCAATGTTCATGGCCGTATTTAATATAACCGGACGATCGCGACGCGGTAGAAACGTGGAGCAAGCACTGATTATCACTATAGTCTGTAAAGATTGATGCAAAGTTCACTATAGAAACACTAAAGTTCATAAAAAAAGAAAGATATTGCAATTATGGGAAGAACTGATTGCACTATATAGGTGAGAGTCTATTTCTTGAAAAAGTTGTGATTTACAATTAAATGCGCCATAGAATGTTCTAGAGGTTCCAGCGGTGGAGGAGAGTTAGCTATTGCAAAAATTTATAAGGAAGATTCCTCATTTTAACTAGCATTTTCACAAGTGCGTGAACAATACTTGACGGCAAGACTCGCAGATAGAGAACAAGATCTCGAAGGTTCCAGAACGACCTTAGCAGAAAATGGGGATGAGAAAATCCAACGGAGGAACTAGCTTTATAATTATAGACAGCGGGTATTAGATAATATCCCACGTAGCGAGAGGATTTCTCGTTTGAATAGCTTAAGAAAAGCTCTTTTTTTAGTAAGGTTGGCTTATACAAGCAAAAGCTCAACATGGCAAATCCCACGAAGAATGATTATTGCCCCAAAGTAAATAATTTCACACTGCCTATAAATTATAATTAAAAGCACTTGGAAGTTAAAACCATGAAGATGAGGTTAAAACTTCTTAAAAATGGTACTTATCTTGATTTCATGTTGAAGTCGAAGTTTCCGTTGATGATTACTTAGCCAACATGGCGTAAAAGAGGGTGAGCCTCTTGGTTTGAGGAGGCAAGCTCGAGCGGAGCTTTGACTGAACGAGTCAACTGCAGACGGAGAAGTGAGAGCAGCTCAACGGAGCACGGAGGGACCAAGAAAGGGGGAAAGAGTGGGGGGTAGGAGACAAAAGGAGAACATATAAACATTGCCAACTTGAAAATAAAACATTTATCTTCTCTTGCTGAGCCGGTCTTCTAAGAGTTGATCACAGTTGATACTAGCGCAGCATGGTGAGTAAAGAAGTGGACGTAGTCCTCTTGCTCAAGGAGAAAATAGCTGACGATGGTAACAAGATCTGGTAGCTAAATGGATAAGTAAGTCCTCTAGCACCAGGAAGAGTTGAGGAGCTTCAGAGATTCGCTGCGAGGTGACGCTAGGTGGGTCACAGAAGTTATATATCTGAAACAAACTTATGAAGACATAAGAGATATGCCCAACAAGGAGAAAACAGATGATCACTGTTGGTGTTTGACAAAGAGGAAGGAAGAAATGAACATGCAAAGAGCAATAAAAATTATATCTCAGGTACCGTGTATTCAAAGAATGCACCAATAGGCGTATTATCAAATATTTACATACGATTGCAGTACATTAACGCGAACTGGTCTTTACAGACATACTGAAGACACTACAATTTACAGATGAACGATAGTTTATCCCAACTTTCATCAAACGAAGCTAATCAAAGCTAATATTGTATCCCAGCAACGAATGTAAACAAACAATATGTCGGGCTTCTGCATACCCCATTTTCAAACTTTCGATACCTGCATTAAGGTCTGAGTATTGTAGTTGGCCTTGATACAACTGAGGTCTGGAGGTCTGGTATGATGGTGTGTATGCAAAGCCGTCCCCCGATCTACCAACTTGCCCGTCCACGTCTGCTGGTCTGGTCTGGTCTGATAGTGTGTAACCATGGAGGAAAGAATGGAAGGAGTTGCCTTCTCTGCGCTGCCTAGCGCAAGCTGCTGAAGCCAAACGGCTCGCCCACTTTGGTTGCAAGAAAATGGCTGTCCCTATGCTTAAAGCCGTAAACCACTCCAACTAGTAATGGATTTTAGTGACATAAAACTGCAATGACAAGTCATGATTTTTTCTTGGATAGGCAGAATACACTCTGTACATCACGATACTTGGCACAAATAAGCTGCGTTATCGTTTTAAAAGCCAATTTAAATATAAATATGAGACCACCTTTGCGAGGCTAGTTTTGTAAGGAAGACGCGGCAAAACGTAATAATACGCTGAAACACTGATGAAATTGAATACAGGTGTCTGAAGATGCGAGAAGGAACATCTTAGGGAATTAATGATGCCGAACTAATTACGGTATTTACACCAAATTGAGTTTTATGTTCTTATTGGTGTTTTAGGCCTAATTTTGAGCACAGCCACTTTCACTCATTGGTCGTACACATTTTGATATTCAAGAATACGAACCTCAAAATTAATAAAGAGAACAATTAAAAAAAGGACGCATATTTGCACAAAAATACGGTATAGCCTATACGTTTCGGTACCGTACGGTATTTTCTTTGTGTGTGTGTGTGGGGGGTAGAAACTTGACGATTAGCCTCGAATTGATTAATTACGTAGGTTTACCGTAATTATTGACCGACAGCCGTTTGATAATTTGGGATTTCCAGTGGAATGATTTTTATTTTTTGGGTATATAGGGTAGGCCTAAACATGCTGAGAATAGAATTGAAGAGTTTTTATTTTAATAACTTATCACTACTGTTAGTACGTTTCCAAAGTTGCATAACCGGAGCGCGATAAAAACCAGGGCCAAAATAAGGTTTAGCCAAGCACAATGCCTCATGCAAGTCACGGAACATCGAATACGAGTTAAGGTTACGCCCACTTTGGACGCAACGCTTGGCTTCACTCATACGAGCTCAGGGCATCTCCTCTTATTCTTTCCTCCATGTGTGTAACAGCCTTACCGAATGCAAGGCTGGAGCTCCCGCGTGACGTCATCCGCACGAGAAAAAGGGAACGGTATCTGCGCACCGCCTCTCCATTACCGGTATACTTACACCATTGCGGTATAGTCTTGATTTTTTTTATTTTAAATGAATTTAACGTTCAAATTATCAGCATAAGTCCCCAAGCTCGAAGACTCACGACTAGTGTTACGTATTTGGTGACCATGGAACCTGCAAATGATGTCTGGCATTGCTAATACTTAATGAGGCACACGGAGCACCCTGTGTACCGTCTGAAACTGATTTTTGAAAGACAGAAATATTTTTAAGGCATAACTACCCAAGAGGTAATCATATCTATTGTGTAGGCAATCAAGGATATATCCACGTCATTCCAGAAGCCACCACAACAGCGGACCTGTGCACCAACGTCTGAAACAGATTTTTGAAAGACCAAAAGCGGCTAAACGCACCTGTCTAAACAGCAGGAGACTCGGGTTCGAATCCCGATTGCGGTTACATTTTCTAGTATTGCTCAACACATTCGGTATTTGCTTTTAAGAATAATTAATTAATGCGGTTCTGGTGTAGCGTACTAATGAGTTTTTGAGATTTTCTTCTTGTACGCCAGCACCTAAGGTCGATGATAAATTTTGGCGAATGCGACAATCAGATCTGATTGTGGGTTTTGATTGATGCCAGTCCGGCCTCGGAGAAGCCTGCTCGCACAAATACGATAATGGGAGTGGGAAGAGGTGTGAAATACGAGCGCCGCTAAGCTCGTTGAACTCTTGAGGACAGGAGAGAGACCGCTAATCCACGCGGGAAGCTAGACAACCAGATAAAGGTGAAGGATAAATAGTCCAGCCCTAAATAGCATCTGTATTCGTTCGTCTCTCATGTCTACAGGCATGATTATATGGTGAATTAACTTGAAAGTTTGGTATTTAGTATACACTGTCCAGTCACATTAAGGGGGTTCATATACCGTCAGTGGGGCTTTTCGCATACAGTTACGAATCATATCATAGCTTCACTAATATGTAACATAGAGTTATGAAAACTGACATATGTATAGTAAATACAAAGAGCTTTCATCTAATTTAAAGAGAGGAACAGTATATAAAATGTTTCGTGTTTTATTGAAAGGATCATATTCGTGATTTTTTAAATTCCGTGATTCACAAAAATCACGATTTAACAAGAAATACCAGTCTGAATGGAATGGTTTTATTTCATGTAAAATAAACGCATAAATACCGAGGATGAACCACCATGAATGTTATATTGTAAATAGTATATATTTTTTAAACTATTAAATTTTTCATCCAAAAATGAACAGTTTTTGTTTAATTTTCCAAGTATATCTCAATTAGTTTTTAAGATAATTTCATGAGTGATGTTCATCCTCTAGGGATCATAGGTTGGAATGTATCTGCAGAGTTTCATCCAGTTTTCTCACATAGTTCACGAGATATTGTGTTCTTCCCACCAAAAAACAAACTTTCGAGTCAACAGCTTTGAATAATAAACATAGGCGCGTGGTCTCAAGTAATACGCTATATCTCTGCCAAAACGCTGAATTTAGTTATAAAACTTAACAGATATACTGAGAAAGGTATGGTCTTTTATTTAAATGTAAAAACGAAAAATTAAAATTTTGACATCCTTTGTGACCACCGCCTATGTTCGACGTGAACGTGCAATAATCCCGCACAGACAGCAGGTGACAGCACTAGCATTGGAGGATATAAAAAGCGTGTCGAATGGAAGCGGAAAACAGTGAAACTTCAGGTTATTCTGGCTTTACGCACAATATCAGGCGCCCCCTGGTACGTGCATAACACCCAACTAAAAGACCTTGGTTTGCAGATGACACTCAAACTTATATTAGCCTATGACGCCGTGGCTGCTGATCGCGTTATACGCTTTGTAAGTGAGAGTGGGTTAGGGCCAGCAATCTAAATTTTCCAGTGTAAATTGACTCAACGACTTGTTCGTTTTTGAATGATTATTTTTTTGCTTTTTCCGTAATTTTTGTTTATTAAAAAAAGGTCTTTTGAAATTCAGGTGTCCACCTCAAAATTTTAATTCAATTCCAAATTTGTATTCTTTAATCTGTGTTAAGAGGGGCATCTGACCTCGTAGTTCCGCCCCTTAAAACAATAACTAACTAACTACACTAGGACTATCACCTCGAGACCATCAGTCAGATGATTAAGAAGCAGGCAGACAACCTATACAAATCAAGTACACGCACCACCAACCCTCTCATTAACAGGTTGGGCGATTACCAAGCAGCGGGGTACCGCCATAAGCGCCCCCGAATTATAATAGAATAAGCTCTCTTTCTTCTCCATCACAGCTCCTATAGCTAACTAAACTATCTTCCTTTCTATTTCTTCAAATTCTTAAAATTATTCACTTTTCATCTTACCGACAGTAGTGGCTACGCTGGCTAAAGCGCAGCATTAGGTCATGGGGACAAGCTCTCTGCTGACTCGGTAGACGCGTGGGTTCGAGCCCCACCGTCGGCCGTCCTTGAAATGGTTTTCCGTGGTTTCCCATTTTCAACACCAGGCAAATGCTGGGACGGTACCTTCTGACAGGCCACGGCCTCTTCCTTCCACATCCTTGCCCAATTTCATTCACCATCATTCATTTCATCTCTCATTAACTCCTCTCATGAGGTTGGCGTCAGGAAGGGCATCCGGCCGTAAAAACCATCGCCACAAAGACTTCCATCGCATCTCATCCCCGACCCCGTTGGAAAACGGGAATAATAAGGGGTAGACATACATTCACTTTTCACCTTAAGAAATTGCTCAGTGCCTAAGCGCACCCAGCCACACTCTGGCTAATTAATTATCACCCAACAACCCCAAACCAAATGCTGTCAGGTCATTCGAATTAGGGATATAGCTCTCAAGACCCCCGCGCGGTGAGACTATACTTTTTGAGGCGCGCAAAGTTAGCTTCGCTGACTTAACGCGCCGGGTACGAAACGAACGCGGAAAAAGTGCAGTCGCTGTCGCAATGCGGACACGGAGCGATTTATCTGACGTCCAAAAGGGCATGATCATTGGCTTTCGGTCAAAGGCAAGGGTGGAAGCATTTCCGAAACGGCTACGTTTATAATGCATGTGAGATTTTCGAAGTATAATAACGCGTCCTGTGGTTTGTATGTATTCCACGGGAAAATGGAGGTCCCTTGGCTCAAGATCCCTTGGCGAGATTAGCGGTCACGTAAAACTACAAGCTTCCTTCCTTCCTATAATATATTTGATTCATGACGACGACACCAACTATATACTATTATACTCGCAATTTGATTACCAATTGAGGCAGGGAAATCAAAAACCCACTAACTCCAGTAAACCAAATTTTACAGGAGAGAGAAAAAACTGATTATCTTCCTCACTGATCTTAAATCGTAAGGGTTTATGTGATCATATTAAGTAAAAATGTATGCTTTATCAATTAAATACTTCATAACCTAAGTGTTTATATTAGTTAAGGCTACATCATCATCATCATCATTTCCCCTTATCCAGCTCCTGCCGGGTCGGGGTATTTATGGCACTTCTCCACTTTCCTCTTTCCTTCCACCATTCTTCTTCCACGATCTTGTCCCAGTCCAGATTTCTTTTTCTTACCCTGTTCTTCACTGAATCAATCCACCTTGTTCTAGGTCTTCCTCTTGCTCTCTTACCCTTGCACTTCGCCTCCAGCATCTGTCTTGGTATTCTATTTTCCTCCATCCTCTTTACATGTCCAAACCACCTTAGTTTATTCTTCTCAATTCTCTCATTTAGTTTTTCCATCCCAACTTCCTTCCTAACATCTTCATTACTCACTCTGTCTTTCCTTGTCTTTCCTATCATACTTCTTAGGAATTTCATTTCACTGGCTTGGATTCTACTCTCTTGCCTGCTTGTCAGGGTCCAAGTCTCAGCTGCATAAGTTAATATGGGAACATAGTACACTTTATACATTACCTTCTTGCTTTTCCTTGGTACTTCCTTATCCCAAACAAGTTTTCTTACACTTTGATATAATGCATTGCTCTGCTGTACCCTCCTGCCAATCTCCATGTCCAACCTACCAGTTTGCATCAATTCACTTCCTAGGTATTTGAACGTGTCCATAATTTCCAAACTCTGACTTCCAATTTTCACAGTGCCCTTTCCTTGTCTTTCCCCTCTTGTCATCACCATGGTCTTGCTTTTCTCTATACTGATTTTCAGGCCGTACTTCTGAATATTTTCGTTCAGTGCATCTAGTTGTTTTTGCATTTCTTCGGTGTTCCTTTCCCAGACCACAATATCATCTGCAAATAACAGTAACTTCATTTCTTTATGCCCATATGCTTCCTTCGTTTCCTTTACAATTTCATCCATCACCATTATGAACACGAGAGGTGACAGCACACTCCCCTGTCTTAGTCCAGTCTTGTTCCTAAACCAATCTGTCTTTCCAACTGGGGTCAGTACCCTGCTAACACAGTTGTTGTACATTGCTTGCACCATTTCCAACATTTCTCTTCCCAGTCTCTTCTTAACCATGGTTTCCCATACCTTCTCTCTGGAGACACTATCATATGCCTTTTCTAGATCTATGGAAGTCATGATCAAATCCTCTCCATATTCCCAGTTCTTTTCCATCATCTGCCTCAAGCTAAAGATTGGGTCCACTGTGGATCTTCCACTCCTGAAGCCATACTGTTCCTCTTGCAACTCTCCTTCCACCTTTCTTCTCATTCTTCTTTCTAATATCCTTTCCAGTATTTTTACTATCTGTGATAAGAGGGTGATCCCTCTATAGTTATCACACACCTTCTTGTCCCCCTTCTTAAACACTGGTATTATTAGCCCTTTCTCCCAGTCTTCTGGTACACATTTCCGTTTCCACACACACTTTAGCAGTCGATACAACCATTGCATACCAACAGGTCCAGCAGCCTTTATCATTTCTACACTGATTTCATCCACCCCTGTTGCTTTTCCCATCTTCATTTTCTGTACTGCTAATTCCACCTCCAGCATTGTTATATCATCTTCTGTTATAGAGTCGTCAGGTTGTGTCACTTCCATCTCACCAGTACAATTGCTCACATTCAATAGCTTATCGAAATACTCCTTCCATCGTCCCTTTATCTCTTCTGGGTGTGTTACCAACTCTCCATCTTCCTTTTTCACCAGCTTTGTGGTAACTCTTTCTTTCCTCTTACTTCTTAGAAGCCCATACAGCATCCTTTTACTGCCACTTACATCTGTTTCCATTCTTCGTGTAAATTCTTCCCAACTTTTCTTCTTTTCTTCTCCTACCACTTTCTTACACCTCCGTTTGCTGTTGTGATACTTCCTTTTGCTTTCTTCTGTTTGATCTCGGTTCCATTTTTCCATGCAGACTTCTTTTCTTTCACTGCTTTCCTCACTTCCTCATTCCACCATGGTGTCTCCTTCTCTTTCACTCTTGTTGACGTCCTACCACAAGCACTCTCTGCTGCACCAACAAATGCCTTTTTAAAGTGGGACCATTCCTCTTCTATGTTTTCCACTTCAGTAACTGGGATTTGTTGCTTCAATCTCTCCTGAAACTCTTCCTGTACAGTTTTGTCTTTCAATTTCCATACTTTTATTTTACTTCCTCTGATCTCCTTTAGGTTTTCCAATTTTTTCCCATCTAAATTTTGCCACCACAGCTCTATGGTCCCCATCAAATGCTTCTCCTGGTAAAGCTGTCACATCTATCAGCTTTCTGCGATTAGTCCTTTCCACCAGAAAGTAGTCAATTACTGATTTTGTTCTTCTATCGCCCCAACCATATCTCGTAATTTTCCTGCTGATTTTCTTCCGAAACCATGAATTACCCACTATCAGTCCATTCCTTTCACAAAAGTTTACAAGTTCCTCTCCTTCCTGGTTCTTTTTCCCATATCCATATGGTCCAATGACTTCTTCCTTGTCTCTCGTTTCCGACTTGTGCATTCATATCTCCCGTGATCACCACTTCTACATCTGAAATTACTCTTTCTACATCCTCCAGGAATACTTCAATATCTTTTTCTCTGTTTCCAGTCTGTGGTGCATACACTTATATGAAGTCCATCACGTTATTTTTCATCTTCATTCTAATTTTCATTATTCTGTCACTCACACACTCGACCACTTCAACATACTCCTCCAGTTGTTTCGAGGTTATCAGTCCCACGCCATTTTTTGCCTCTTGGCCACCACTCCAGTATAATGTATATCCTTTCATCAATTTCTTCCTTCCTTTACCTTTCCATTTCACTTCACTCAGCCCCATCAATCCAACATTCTCCCTCTCCATGAAGTCTACCACCTCCTCCACCTTACCTGTCAGGGTCATGACATTCATGATTCCCAATTTCATTTCGGTTACTGGTCGCCCATTTCTCACAGTTCCCCCAGTACCAAAAGAACTGCGCGTCGCCTGCAGGGTACGCCCTAACCTTCTCCGAATCATTTGAAGTGCCATTTCCATTTTAGGCTATTATTACGATGGGGTCGCCACTCCCAAAGGCATTTTATGAAGCTACTGCTAGCTATTATACAGGCCGCCCCTAACATGAGAAACAGACGCTCTTGCAGCCGCCCCTAACCTGGGAAACAGACGCTGCCGATTGATGCTGTACTCGTACTATTCCCTGCTTACTGGGTTGCCTCTTCCGCAATCTCCACCGATCCGAAGTCCATCTTCTCCGCTGCAGATTCCGTTGAGGTCTTCGCACGTAACCCTGTGCACGGGGCCTGTGTTATACCCCATAGGACTGGGTCCTCACCAGAACTTAGCCGGTACTGTAGTTCCATGGTATATTACAGTAGCGTTGCCCACCCCCGCGACGTGGACGCGCCTGGCAAGAATTATCCATGTAGCCAATTATAATTGCCTCATGGCTACAATTTGAATTAAATAGTGGTGGAGTTAGGGTTTTTTTACTTCCGGAGTGTATGAAATATGAAATAGGCAATAAATATGACAGAAAACGTTTCTAATGGTTCATAACTACCGTATGAAACGATAGAATATGAAATTTTATTATGAAAATTAGCATTGCACTTTTTAAAATTTCAATTTCAAAGGTGCAGCGCGAGTCTCAAATCCACTCTAATCTAAATCATTCCAAAATTCAGAAACAAAACCACAAATGAACGTAATAGTTTCTTCACTCTGATTTGTGGTACAGATATTCTGTTGCATTTTTAGCCTACTTTTCACATTTTGCAAAAATGAGGAAAAAGTAGTCTTATGAGATCGATCCGGGAAAATGTGTGTCTGTCTGTCTGTCTGTCTGTCTGTCTGTCCTTCTGTCTGTCTGTCTGTCTGTCTGGCTGGCTGGCTGGCTGTGTGTGTGTCCTCCCCTATCAACTCCTAAACGGCTGCAGCAATCAAAACCAAATTTAGTATGAGTAAAGATGTGCACCGGAATAGCTCACGTCCATATTTGAAAATGATGTCAGTGCTACCAACTGCTGAAAAAACGCACTAGAAATTTGAGCTCCATGTTGGATATCTTGCAAGGTGTGCATGGGAGCTATTCCAAAATTGGCATACATGTAGATAATACTATTTCAGTTTAATTTCCAGGAGGCCAACCATGCCAGTGTTGCCAAAATAATTTTAAGCCTTCTGATAGGTCCAATGTTTAAATGCATATAACTTCTACACTATCCACTGGATTTCAACCAAATTTTGTATGTAATATCTGTACATAAACAGATATGACTGAGCGTATTCTTAAGAGCCACCAGGGCTGCCAACTGTTAATAATTGCTCTCTCTATGTTTTTAAATCCAAATACCAATATATCAGAAAGTATGCAAGCCAACAGCTTTAAACTATGCACCCGTATATTCTGACATTTTAGATTAATTTGGAGTAACTTATATACGTCAGTTCTACCAACATGATTATAAGCCTGCTGATAGTACCAATTTTTAAATACATGTAACTGCTATACTATCAGTTGGATTTCAACCAAATTTCGTATGTGCAATGTGTACCATAACAGATATGACTATAAGTAGGTTCATATACTGTAGAATAATCATTGGCATGAAAAGTAGGCTGTATAGTTCTTCACGGAACTTCTTGTTGAGTCTGTGACTCAGGGTTATTACTGCTAGAAAATAGAGTTTTGTAATACATCCGACTTTCTTCAGAAATGAACTTAATTAAATTTTGCAAGTCCTTTTGCTTTTCTATTTTCAGTGCCAAGTGTGAGTTGTACGTTTGTTGAGTGGGACAAGATGCAGTTGCATTGGATCTCTGGATGTTAAATCGGCTCCGTATTGTACCTATCATAGTTTTACTCACATGGATTTTATTTTTGTGGGATGCCGAATATCTTATCACTTTACTTTCTGGTATGAGGAATTCCTCGGTTGGACTATGCTTAGTTTCTTTAGTACTTGGATTTTTCTTGAATATTTTGGAGAAATGTTGAGGATAGTCATATATCATACTTTGTTTGACCTGTACAACATATCCAACTGAACTTCTTACAATGTCAAACCACTGGCTTGGTGTTTCCTCAGTTTCTTGTTTCTTTTTGTGACTCTCAATATGACCAAAATCACGGTCATTTGTTAAGAAACTGTGTCCTCTCATGGGATAATGTTGCTCTATAAAATGAAAGCGCTCCTCCTGTATCAAGGTGTAAAAGAACTGGACCATCAATCTCTGCTCAACTGGTTAAGCGATGGTGTTGCCATCTACCGGTAAATAAAGCATGGAAAGCAAGAACACGCTAATTCCATGGAATAAGAGGTGTTTTGATTTCCATCAATTTTAAAACAACCTCCTGTATGCAAACGAATGACGGAATTAGCGTATTCTTGCCTTCCATCCATGCGGAACAACCTAAAAAGCCCCATCCACCCAATAACTCAATTTCGCCAAAAATTGGAGTTAGTGAGTTTTTGATCTCCCTGCCTCAATTGTTTCTTAAGATTGTGCTGATTAAGACAACAGTGTGGTCGAAACTAGTTCAATCTGCTAGAGTTCGTGTCAGCCCGCAAGGCGGCCGGCTCTCTGGGATTTGCGCAGAGAGAGAAAGAGATAAATGTCCACTGTTGCAGCAGGTCCACCATGTCCGAGTCCCCACACCGCAGGCTGCTGCCATGAATTACTGCAGTATGGCAACACCGTCGCTTACCTCACCGAGCCTGTCTCTTTCACGCTGCTTTACACTTAGCTTTCCTGGCAACACACTAGCTCAGATTCTCAGATTGGTGGGATGGAAGTGAGGCATGACGTAATGGTAGCGTTGTGTTCTGCGCACCGCCTTCCCGGCTGACTCGAGCTCTAGTAATTTATTGCCTCTTGGTGGATTACTTTTAATGCCATTGGTATTTAATTGAATAGGAAGCTTTGTCCAAGCGGATCTGGAAGGTGCAATATGAATTACAGAGGTGTGCAAATTATTAGAATCAATTACATATTTTTTTAAAATTCAAAATAATTTTATTGACCAACTGCTGACATCTGTTATTGCCATAGTTTGTAAAGATTTCTCTTCTGCTAACTCTCACATTTTCCCATAAGGAATTGCGTCTGGACATTTTAATAATTTGGGAGTTTAAGGGATACCTGTGCTGGGTCCGTTTTTAGCCTACTTTCGATTTTTGCAAAAAATGAAAGTAGACTTATGAGATCAACACAGGGCGAAAAAAGTGTGTCTGTCTGTGTGTGTGTATGTGTGTGTGTGAGTCTGTGTGTGTGTGTGTGTATGTGTGTGTGTGAGTCTGTGTGTGTGTGTGTGTGTGTCTGTGTGTGTGTGAGTGTGTGTACTCTGAATGTCTGTCCCCCCCTATCAATTCGAACACGGTGAAACCGAATTGAACGAAATTTGGTACAGAGGTAGCACTAGTAAAGGACACCTCAGTGTCATACTTTATATCGCCGCCATCTTTACCAAAACAGAATGGCGGCCACTCAAATGTTCAAAACGTAAAATCAAATTACGGCTAAACTAATCTACCAAATTTGGTGACAACATACCTTTATATAGGACGCGTCTTTCACCCAAAATTCAAGGTCATCGGCCATGCCATTTCAGGATGGCGGCCGTGTGAATTATGCAACCATTTTAATAAATAGCTTAAGACCCACCAATTCCGATTATCGAGCCTAGGGGTGTTTAAGCTATCCTGAAGGTCGTGATCCGTTATTTATTATAATTTAATATTATAATATTATACAGTATGAGTGGCTTAAAAGAGCTGAGCCGTTTGTGTCACACACAAGATGGCAGCTGTCCTCATGTGCCTGTCTTATATTTCAGTAGTTTTAGTATGTTGTATGTGATATACCGTACTGATACAATAATATAAACTTTGTATGAAATGATCTTTAATGAAGATGTACTGCAGTGAAGAAATCGTTTATTTAAAGTCATTATTTGCCAACAGTTTGTATCTAATATGCCAGTTAAGAACACCTGACGTCATGGATACGGTTAGCTCTGGGCTAGCATGTTAGTCTGACACGCAGTTGACTGGGGATCGAGTACTGCTACAGTTAGGTTTTTTTTTTCTTGAATTCTTTTACAAATGATGTGCACGAGCTTTTTCCACAGATACTGAATAAAATGTCATTTAGCTCAAAGGAGAGGATAAAGTATACACTCGTATATTAATAAAATCACAGTCCCAGCATCGCACATAAACAGAAGACATTAGAAAAAGGAGAATAGAAGAACTAGATACACGTTGTCATTAACCACAGCCTTCTTAATGCATCTGTACGGTGCAGTCCTCTTGTGGGTTATGTGGGTAATATTGTTCCAAACATAACGCTGTGTAAATGCCTGAGCTGGCCTCCTGAAGTATGGCAATTTTGTAATACTGGTAGTTCAACTATTAGCCACGATCGCGCTCCGAATACCTTTAAACACTGCCAGCTGGATCGCCTCCCTCTTGGCTACTTTAAACTGCCTACTCATTCAACACCCATAGAACACTGCCATCGTAGTACATTACGATGGCAGTGCATAGGAGTACAAGATAAAGATTAATTCACTGATAGGTCGCAGCACCACCTACTGTGATTGGGGCGGAAGATTCTTAATTTTGCAGGCTGGCTTAATATAGAGATTAACGGACGTGAATGCATTACAATAAGTTAGTAGTTTTGTTATTCAATCATCATAAAGTATATAATATTGATCTTGACACCTACTGGCTTATTATCAATATAAAAGAAAACAAACAATACATTGTGGTTGGGGTGATTGTTTTAGGGATGAGGACAAAGAGTCATAAAGATACCCATACATTTAGGAGAAAGTAGGCTATATGTTCTTTGCTGAACATCTTGTTTCTTTTTTCATCGGCTTTGGAATGTACTCTCTAAATCAGGTGATTTCAATGCATGGCCCACGATCTTTGAATAGTTCAAGAGCAGAGAATTAGTAATAATGACTGCAAATTCCCTGCTCTGAGTTCACACGAAAAGTAGGATAAAGTAATCAAAACAAAACGTGTTACATTTTGCATTAGCAGGGCTCCTCTTTTAGTGGAAAATCTAAAACATCTGCATGCGGAGCCTCTATGCCCAAGATCGCGGGTTCAAACCCGGCCGAAGACGTCGGATATTTTAAGAGCGTTAAAAATCCCTAAGTATGCCTTCCTTCGGAGGGGAAGTAAAGCCGACGGTCCCATGTCATAGATTTATGGCATGTTAAAGAACCTTCCACTAAACACACTTGCGTGAAGCTAAATTATCGGTTAAATTTGACCAACGCTCTTAGGTTCCAACGTTCGTCGCCAGGAGCCGACTGCGGTGGTATCTAGTAACCAAGTTCAGAACTAGTAGTCGTTGACGGTGGCGTTTGGCGGCAAAAGTAGGAACTACTTGAAAATGCAATGTCTGCAGTCCTTACTTGAATTAAAAACAGATAACACACACTAATACAGCCATCACAATTAACATCGGTTATCAGACAGATTCAACACACCCAAAGTACACGGGGCTACATGGCCGTGTTGTCGCAGCCCCTAAACTGAGGAACCAACCAACCAATCTAAAACATCATTTTACTGACAGTTTCTTATAGAAAAATGCAATTAAGACTAATTCATTGGTTAAACAGTTGAAATAATTTTAGTACCTTGCAAACATATTTAGAGCATTAAGCTCTGAAAAGTATAAATGAAATTTCGGAATACTCGCGTCGAGTCTAATAATTTGCACACCTCTGTATAAAGCCCTGCGCGGATATCCGCAACATTTTTCGCCATGCGAATATTGTTTGCGTGGCTGTGCGGATAATGGATAAGCTGTGGATAATGTTTGGAGTAAATTTGCGGATAGTTTTTAGAATGTAGGTAATGTTGAACTGGATTAAAAATAAATAAATTAGTTTTTGCCAATATCTGATTCTTTCACGTTTCTTGTTATTTCCCTATTTGCTTTCGCTTGGATTGTATGAGAATAATAGAGAAGTGAGAGAAGCCAGTCTTGGAAATACCCACAATTAGTGTTGACTTATGCCAAAAAAAAAACAACCTTTATTTCTGCGTTGCCTGCGTGGGTATATCTGACGACTAGGTAAGTGCTATTTTAGCCACCTGCTGTTTTATCATTTTAAATGATCTTGTCGACTTCGTCGTTACGCTGGGGTCTGGCGTTACGTTACGGTGACGGGACGAAATGTACCCAGATGCACTGAGGTGTGTGACGTCATAGTTCCGCTTGGTGCATGTGTTCCCCGACAATCTCTACTTCGTTAGTATAAGACAAAAATCCCCGATTCTTGGATGTCACTGGTAATCTCGAGAACCACTGGAGGATTTTGATGCGGCTTTCACCATTCTGTAAAGGATATCTCGAGGAAAGATTCTGTAGAAAATAATTTATGTATGATCAAAGGAAGCCAAGCAGTAACGATTTCAGTGAAAATGTCGAAAACAAACTTGGCGTCCGAGCGCTTCTTAAGCTTACACTGGGCAAACCGTTAAAAATATCAATATACTATGATCGTAAGAATTGGTCAGCATGAAAAGTTCTACAAAAAAGTCCGCGAGAGCATTATCTCTATCTTCAATACATCGCCCACTATAAGTGTTTTTAGACTGGATGGAAGGGGCACGTCTCCGCGCGCTCTGGTGAGCGTGACGGCATCCCGCGTGCTTAACCTTGATTTGCCCTTGGTTTGCACTTGCCGTTCGCGAGTAATTTGAAACAAGGTAAAGTATTATAAAGCAAGATAAGTATTGTGCAGATAATTTTCTAACATGTCAAGAGTCTTTGGCTTCGAGCAAAGCGAGAAGCCTCCAGACTTTCTAGCATTTTTCAGCATTTATAGCATTTAAAATGATACAAAGTCTAGACTTTCAGACTGTCTGTCACTTTTTTCTTCATGCTATTACTTAGAGGGACAAAATTCAGTCAACATTGTCTTGCGATTTAGTAATTTATGCTATATCTAATAAATTGAAAAATATTCTTATAATGTCAGCAGATTCGGATAACAAACGTGCGCATTCGGATAACAGTCGTGCGGATGCGGATAGCGTTTTGTTTATTGGCGCAGGGCTGTACGGCTATGTACAGCGACAGAGAATTCCGATCAAGGCGTGCACTAGTAATCTTGACTGTGTGTTCCAAACATTGCTTCTCAAGGCCTCTCGTTATCTAGTAGGCAGTTGATTACCACGATGATGTTTGTGCAACGTAAAACATAGTAATTGTGTTTACATGTACGATGTAGGACTTCCGGTGAGCAGTTAAAGGAAAGTATAAATGAAATGAGATTTTTCGTGACACGTTCGATTGCATTTAACCAGTACAAACTCTTTTTTAAATTACTTATTCTCCCAGCTCGGCTTCACCCAGGGAGTCTGCGAGGGATCATTTCTCTACCGTCGCAAGGACGGTAATTCTCAGTGGTATGACGCAATTTGTTTTCAACTAATACAGGTAAGTGAGCAGAGAACTGTACTTCATCTACTTTTGCTGAACTGTGCTATTTTGTGTAGTGTAATGGTGTGATGATTGCTTTGTAAAACTTGTATAAAAGTTCAGTTTTATAAAAATATTACTTAAAAATGTATTTGACAAATTTCTTTGATAGTGTAATACCGGCCTAAACGTCAACGCGATAATACTGGGCTTCAGACAAATACAATACACACACAGTATACAGAGCTGATGACCGCATATGTCCCACGCTGTTAATTGGAGGAAGAGCTACAGCAAGTTAATATTTCTTCATTTATTTGTTGATTGCCTGAAGGTGCTTGTTTACAGTTGTCAAGGAGTGGTTGATCCCCTGATACTCACTTGAAACTGATTGATGTCTGTGTGGATTAGACCGTAGATTGATTCCTCCCTATATACGGTATCCGCTTGAGGGACCAATGCAATAGATTGGAGGACCTCAAAGGCAGGGGGATTAGAGCCCGAAGATGTTCAATCATCACTGACATGCATAGATATCACTTCACATAAATTATATGTTGCTGACCAGAAGGGGCAGATAACCTTGCTCTTCCGCTCCGTACAACAAATTCAGAACAATATTCCTCCTCTTAGAAAATATATTTTTACGACTGCGGTATACAAGCTGGCATTACAAAATTAAATTTAACGGTGGACATACAGCTTAAGGATCTAAAACAATAACGATAATATTATCTATGACTGTGCCTGTCATAGATCCTGTACAACAATTATATACATTTCCAAGTAAACACCACACATCTTGATATCAGAAGCAAAGTTTTAAATTTTCAAAATTTAAATCGTCACTATTATTATCCATTTTTCGTAATTTGGTCCCTGTTTGTGCTGATCTTGACTTCTTCCCTCATATCTCCCGTATTAATAGGAATGTTTGAACTTATCCGTTTTTAGCGTGGGTGTTAAGCCTTGGTCTACAAATTGTATCTCACACATTGCCACATTATTAATTAATTAATCAATTAATTAAATAAGCGTTATTATTTCATTTTTATTCTGAGCAAACTCAAATAAATATTTTAACGTTTTATAGATAGACTAATCAAAGCCACAAATGTTTGAGGGAGATTTATTTTATAGCCGAAGGTTTATTAATAATATTAATGTTATTGGTTTTACGTCCCTTTTAACTACTGCGGCTTTTAGAGACGTCGGTGTGCCGGAATTTTGCCCCCGAAGAGGATCTTGAACGTGTGAGTAAATCTACTGACACGGCTCTCGCACCCTCAAATGCCAGCTGACTCCGTCAGGATTCGATCTTGCAACCTTGGGCACAGCTGGCGAGAATGTCACCACCGAAGGTTTAGCACCCACTATAAAAAAAGTTCAAACATTCTTATACACATGGGAGATATGAGGGAAACGGTGAAGGTCAGCACAAACCAAGAAACAAATTTTGAAAAACGTATAAAAAATACTGTAGTTACGATTTGAATATTTTGAAATGTTAAAAATTCGTTTCTAACAGCATGATGTGTGGGTTTCCTTGGAAATGTACATAACTGTTATACAAATTCTCTGAACAGTGTACGGTAATTGTTGTTAATTTCACAATTATGTTCAATATTACAGTATTGATAAGGTGGAACACCAGGGATTGAATTGAAAAGTTAGAAATCTGTTTTGAGCGTTGACTTTGTAATCAATCAAGAGAATTGTTCTTCAGTCGGTCAACACAATAGTGGCCAAATACTGTAGATTGGGTGGTAAGTGACAATTATTTTATCACCCTATTATCAGAAAATGGTCGGGGTTTAATTGGAAAACATGTTTCGCTCATCAAGCGAGCATCATCAGATCCAAATATGCAGGAAAAAATAGCTCTACAATGAACCCATAATGCCACCCACAAATGGTCGCTGTCCTCCAGTAACATCCCGCTAAAAGATAAAAGCACGGGAAAAACTTAAGAAATGCAGCTACTACTGCTGATAAACATTATAGTATTATGCACCCGAAAAAAAGTACTATTTATTTTAATATCTACGAGGTTGCAAGACTGAGAAATGACGATTTCACCCACAGTCAGTCTCCCTCCATATTGCTGTGAAACACTTGAGCCTTAATCCCCAAACTAGAATTATAAACAGATATGCAGAAATGACCTACGAGAATTAAATACGTTATCCCGGATGGAACCACAATTAAGTTTGTAGTCCTGGATGGGTCTTTAATTAAATATGTAGATCCCTTTTCTCAGCTTCCAAGCGGGACAGCAGTTAGAACATGGTCCACTCAGGTTCTCCTCGAGACTGGTATTTCTTGTATCAACTGAGCACGAAGATTCCCAAATGAATGTTTTTTATTATAAGTCCACCGACAAGTAATACATTCACAATTGTTAATAACTTATATACAAGGCATGTAGCCTGACTGCTTCGCAGAGTTACATCACTCGAAGTTACAAGTGAAGAAAAGAGGAAGAGCTGCCCTTGTGCGCCAAGTTAAACACTGGATGATCCATAGTGGGGGTTAAGAGTTTCTCTGAAGGACTAGCCAATCAGAAGTTTACTTCGTTTGGGAGGGAGTTGTCTCTCTGAGTGGGAGAAATAATGATGCGTAAAATGTTGAAGGTTGGTTAAAAATTCCTTCTAGAAATTTCAGAACTCCGTCATAAATGGCTCTCAAGGTTTTCTTAGGAAAGAGAACTGTTTACTGGAGGTTTCCATGTCTTTAAATGGAGACAGCTTGTTTTAGATTATCTGACTGGGATATCTTGTTTTTAAATGGTTAATGCTTGTAAAGGAAGCGAGGGATTACAAGATTTGGCTTTTAACTTTATGGCTTGGCGAGGCGTTTTCTTAAATGGTATGTCAACAGGTTTCAACAGGCTAGGTTCCCAATGAGAAGAGATAATAATAATAATATAATTTAGAAACCGAACTCATTGGAACACATAGTCCTAGGTCACAGATTACCTACTACTTCAGATAGCCGACAGCCATGCTAATTCTTGGCACCTAAGACTTCAGCGCTGTCTGGTGTTTGGCCGTGGTACTAGTTGACGTGTAGCACGGCCGTGCGGGTAGCCTACCCCACCCCTTCCCCTCGTTCCACTAAATATTCTCGTCCTAAATACTCTATCCACTTCAATGTTCCGAAAATCACAATCTTCCCAATACTTATAGCACGTTTTTAAGTGAGGAGATAATCATATGATCAACAAGAAATAAATCACAATCAAAATACCAATAACATTTTTTAAAAATAATACCTAAGTGGGAAATTGTGAATTCCTGAACTCTGAAATGAACAATCACAGCATTTAGGACATGTTAGTTAGTTATTGTTGTTTAAGGGGCGGAACTACGACGTCATCTGCCCCTATTTTAGGACATGACCTCATCAATAATTTATATGTTTACATTTCTTTCAGTTGCAATTGGAGCATATTGCATTGGTGACAAGAATTAGGCTACTAAAAGGCCTGCAGCATATTACTACTCACCTTAAAAATAGGGTCCCTTCCAATTAACCACATTAGGCCTATAGGCCTATAACCAATCAGTTATTAGAATAAACTGCAAAGGAAAAGTACTGGGAAGGGAGAATATTCATATCTTAAAATGCTTGATGCTGTTAACAATAACAGTAAAATGTTAAGAGAGAATGCTAAGTAAACAGGTGGTGTAACCAGATCACACTAAAATTGTTAGTGCACTTAGTGCCAAATTCATTGGGAGACTGAAATTTCAGAAAAATAATTGGATATTACAAAATGTCTATACAGTAGTTCATTTCATATTCCCTTTTAAAATATATCCAGTTCACCAATTTTTAAAGGGTGAAATACAGTAAGTACATCAAAAAAAGTAATCGCACACTAATACAGTAAATTCTATGACATCCTGAGAAGGGGAAAGGAGAAATAGGACTTTCAATGAAAAACAAGAAAAACCTCAATACTGCTAGAAATCATCGTTTTATTTAAAAAGTTGTCAACGAAGAAAAATAACAGCGAGAGCCAAGATCACACTTAGCAAAAATACAGAAATCAAATCTGGTCCTCCTAAAAGTACGTGTTGAGGCATGTTCCTTTCTTCTTTCTTGCCAAGGCATAACAGTAGGCTATAGCACAGGATAATGAACCTCTTCCCTCCTTTATGCCATGGCTAACACTGATGAACAGCAAATTCCTACAACACATGCAAGTTTGTATGTTGAAGCAGTAAACTTAATAAAATATGTAATGCTTCAAATGGAGAACTTGAATTTGCTGATATGTGTATAGTTGCACCTACTATAACTACATTTTAAAAGAATCACTTATTGTAGAATCATTGTGTTGTTGATATCAATTCATTTAGCCCCATGTATTTGGAAGTATGTAGGATTTGTATGATAACCTGTGTTATTGTAGTACCTGTAGTAGTGTGTACTGCTCGGGTCTAAGCTGCGTGAACCTGAGAGAAATGTGCATCGCAGTGGTGTTGACGAGTGATGAGGTTCCTTGGTCCGTGCATAGTACAGAACCAAATACATTGGTCGGTGGCTCACTCACTCATTCGTAACACCACAGTGTTTTGAGCAACAGCCCTAAGTTAGCATTATTGGAATAGAAAGGAATACCAGATATCACGGCGGACAGTTGACAGGCCCTTCTCTTCTCGCCTGACCCTCCCCTGTTCTTTCTCCTCACCCCGCAAGTTCACAGAACATGGAAAATGAACCCGAGCAGTATAGCCTACTTTTTGTAATTCAGGTGACGAGTGGAAAGGAGGCAGCCATTGCCTTAAGTTAGGATCAATCCCAGCGTTAGCCTGGAGTGGAAGTGGGGAAACCACGGAAAACCACTTCTTGGATGGCCGAGGTGAGAATCGAACCTACCTCTTCTCAGTTCTGGCTCACGAAGCTGATTGTGAGTCGTTCCAACCCTCAGACCAGAATTAAATTACTTGGAAACTAGCCCAGGACCTTAGGAGTGGCAGCTACCACACCACAAGGTGGTATTATGGTAGCACTGAATGAAAGTAGCACGCGTGATAACATTCTCCATAAGGGGCAGATGACCTCGTAGTTCCGCCCCTTGAAAGAACAATAACTCACTACCTATAGGTGTATTTTCCAGAGTTGGAATCTGACAATTCAGCACCACTGGGCAAAAACAGCTGACGACTAGATCGCCCGCATGGCTTGTTGCCATGGAAACTATACAGCGCTGCCAATTTGAATGATGCTATTTCACCACTTGCTTGTCGCCGATCAGTCGCTTGTTTGGTTGCCTCCAGTGCACACTCACCTTGCTGCGTTTCATAATCTGTTGTTTTAATGAGTTATAATTGTTTGAGTTATACTTATTTATACTTTATACTTATATTTATACTTATGATTCATTAGAGACCATTATTTATTTATGTATGTAGCAGTGTTAGTGTCAGTTCTGAGCATCAGGCGAACCATTAATTCCATTCAGTCGCGCGCAGGAACGTAGGCTACCGCCTCTGCTCTTGTAATTAGTAAGACTACTGTGATTAGCTTCTGTCTTCTAAAGGGTGACTTAATAGTCTACACAATGAGCCTATATTTTGTAATACAATTGTGTGTTACTTGTGACTTGAAACTTATTCTACAGGAAATATAAATAACTAAAAATCACGGAAACAATCACGTGTTGTCGTTTCGCTTTGATCATTTTTGCTTTATGATAGTATTCGTAATATTGTTATTGCTATTCATTACAATAATTTAGGTCTCTCCTCAATTTGACGGGCTAATATTTTGTTTTACAGTTTGCACCGAACAGATTTAAGCATTGGTTTGTTTAAGATTTTGAAAACCATCTGAATAAAAAAGTAATAAATGTAATAACGGTGCTAATGATATTACGAGCATGAGGAAAAGAGCGGGAGGATGGAAGTATGCGCGTGGTGGACAGCAGCATTCGTGGCACCGCTGCCTTTAGTTCAACAGTTCTCCGCCGAACTGTCAGATCCCAAGTCTGGATAATACACCTATAACATTCTCTATAGTACATAAATTAGCCAAAATACCTTATGAAACGACGAGAAATAAATCAGGGAATGAAGTTTAAATATATGTTTCCTCCTCCGCTCTCTGTGACCCACCCAACCATCCCAAAAAGAATCACGACTTATATAGGCAAAATTACAGCTGTGGCTGCCATTGTTCACATCAACTATCATCAAAACAGTACTACCAACCTCGCCAACACCTGACCATTCTAACCTTCGTTTCGTCCATTCCAATGGTTTTTGAGAATGGTTACAGCCTAACGCGTCCAGATCAATGATTATTTTATCAACAGTGATTTTGTATGCCACATTTTATTATCAACAGTGATTTTGTATCCCACATGTTGGCAACAATTTGTGCGCCTCAGTGTGTGCCGCTAGAGTGGACTTTGTTGACAGTTGAATGAGATGCAAGTGCTGTCGGAACATGGCAGCCGTTTTTAAAAGAGCAAAATATAGAAACACATATTTACATACTGGGCGCCAGGGAATGTTGTCCGCAGTGCCTACAAGCTGCTGCGAGAGATTAAGTCACCAGTTACGTTGGTAGCACGGCTGTCGCTTGTATCATAACAAACAGTAAACTTTATACTCACCCAGCCATTCATAACATACTGTTGCACTCTTCCAATAATCTAACTATACGCACTGACGATTTCGACAGCTCACAGCCCACACACGTGGCCTTCGCCCTATCAGGGACACCGTGCTGCGAACTAAACTGATGACGCAACCTCTCGCATCTGCAGAGAACATTTCCTGGCGCCCCGTACTTTAGCACATCAAGTGTATAAGCTGCGTTCTACTTTCATTCAGAATTAATACCTAGGTAAAGTAACATGTGGGAATAAATATACTAGCTAGCCTATATCAACCATTACTTTGGCATACAATAAACCAATTATATTTGTCTTGTATCCATCTCGCTGTTACAGAAAATCATCGACACTAATTACCAAGAATATAATCGGCCCCTTATAGAGAATGTTATCGCTCGTTCTACTTTCATTCAGTGCTACCTTAATTCTGAATGTAAGTGGAATGCGGATTATACTTGCAGCAGACATGAATGTAACTTTCACATACCTTGTGTCCTTGTTTTATCTTCTGGGCGATATTACATATTAAAATTAGGAACCCTGATCACTACCAAACCTCATGATGTGCTAAAGTACGTAAATATGTTTTTCTATTTATTGATATTTTAAAAACGGCTGCCATGTTTCGACAGCGCTTGCATCTCGTTCAACTGTCATCATCGCTCACTCTAGCAGCACGCACCAAGGCGAACACATTGCTGCCAACATGCGAGATACCAAATCACTGTTGATAAAAAGAACTGGGATACAAAATCACTGTTGATCAAAAAAGAAGTTCATCGGGATGCGTTAGGCTGTAACCATTATCAAAACCAATATTGTACGAAAAAATTAATACATATTTATTACAGCGGAGCGATATACTGCATAATAATTACAGAGCATATAACAAAAATAACTCATTTCAGCCATGGGGGAAAAAATCATTACAGAGAAGTGAAAATATTGCACACACTAGCCTAATTAAGAGCAGTGAACCGAGTGCTGCGCACTAGAGACTAAACTGGGCACTTCTTTGTTTGGCAGTACTGTTATGGTACTGTTTTGAAGATGATTGATTTGAACAATGGCACCCACAGCTGTAATTTTCGCTAGCCTATAGCCTATATGCTGTGATCCTATTTGGGATGGCTGGGTGGGTCACTAACGGCAGAGGAGGAAACATCTATTAAAACATCGCTCCTTGATTTATTTCTCATCGTTTCATAAGGTATTTTGGCTAATTCATCTATTATAGAGAATGTTATCGCTCGTTCTATGTTCATTTAGCGCTACCTTTATTTTAGTAAAACACAGAAGCTATTTATTAATGTAATGGACATCTATGATTGATCCAACCCATAGGACTGCCACCCTCACCTTTCAATAAATAACTAAAATTTTAAGCCTATGATTAATGTAACTAATCCACATGTGAGTCCACATGGGTCACTAATACCCAAAATTCCTCCAGCTTGATATTTGGGGAGTGGGTGTAGGTGGGAGGTATACCTCACCCCACACAAAAAACAAAATTGAACCACATGTCTTATGCCTCTTCCGATTTACTCTTTCTCGTTTGGTTTATGAACTCTCAAGTGAGCTTCCCTTTGTTGAAGAACTGAGACTGCAGATGCTTTTGCCAACAACACATGGTTTTGAGACACTAGTTCAGGAAATGAAGTCTAAGAAAGATAGCATCTGGCAAGAATTTTACGCGACTAATGCGATGACATCACGGGACTGGACAGAGAGCTCCTACGAGCTGAGGCACCTGGTAACGAGATTCTCGGTACATGGTTTCCACTTCCAAGTGTGTAATACCGTAACAGAAGATTTCATCAGCCAGACTTAAATTGTGTATGTGCCCTATGTGGTAGAAGATGTGATCGATACCACGTGATGTGGTGTGGGCAGAGGAGGTTATCTCTGCCTCAGTTCTGTTCAAACTAGTTGTAATTTCATACTGCATATTTTGTGCTTTAATAAATTTATTATTATAAAAATAACTAGCTTCATTAAGTCAGGTTTTGGATCAAGAGAT
Source organism: Meconema thalassinum (assembly GCA_946902985.2). Lineage (NCBI taxonomy): Eukaryota > Metazoa > Arthropoda > Insecta > Orthoptera > Tettigoniidae > Meconema > Meconema thalassinum. Next base: position 153,546,041 of record OX336396.1, read on the forward strand.
CTTACTAAAAAAAAATACTTAAAACATGGCAGTTTTCAGATTGGCCGAGTGAGTAGACCTAATTAGACAGTAATTACAAGTTTCGAACACTTCAAGTCGCTTACAAATTGATTAGGTTATGTTAGTCGCATCGTAGTAATTGTAGGCCTACATGTTACAGCCCACATGCTGTACGATTAATTCAAGTGTACAAAATTAATGAATGAATTAATAAAACAGTGCATTCTACTCCGGGCGGTGAAGGTCACACTTCACCCATCTAGGGCTGAGATGTAGAACTACAGTAGTTACAAGTACTGCCAGTGACAGCGAGACAGAGGTTATCGAGAGGGCGGGCAAGGTAGTCCCAAAGACTATTTTACAAAACAATTAATTTTCTTTTTAAACAGTTACAGCTGAGAGCTGACTGTAGGATGATCACAACATTGCTGACTGTTTCTGAACACACAACAGCGGTACAGTGCTCAGAGCGAGGGGCAGAACAAGATGCGTCACATTTTCAAGCTTTAGCACGCTTCCTTTTCAAGATCGTATTGTTTGTGGAGTTTTCATGGGGACACTGCCGTGAGTATAGAAATGTGGGAACTCTAAACCAAGATATAAACTGGGAGCATAGCGCCCCCAATGGGGGGCTGCAGCAACTCTGGAGGTTGGAGATTTGATTCCCCGCACTGACAGAAGCTATCCTGAGCGTTGTTGTTCCATACTCCCTCCCAGTGGCGATTACTCCATGTAGGACGTGAGGATCATCACTTTAAATTTAATTTAAAAAGTGCCATCAAAGGAATCTGACTAAATAATTACAGAATAGCCTAATTATTGATACATACCTTGAGTCATCGACTGAGAAGCGATGAAAGGAGCGTATCTCCAACCTCTACTTTTGCAGCCAAGAACACAAGATTCTGAGTGATGTTTTCCCATAACCTACATACAAAATATACAGAATGAGGTACAGAAAACATGAAATACAAAATCTAACAAAAAAATAATTAAATTAGGCTAAAGTCATTAAATCTAGCTTTCTACGACTACGGAAGTCCACAAATAATAATGCATGGCTCTCATAAGAATCCTATCGATAATATCAGCACTCTCTTAAGAAATCAATTTAATAATACATAATGCATTATCGGTACTTACAACAGAAATGGAAATACCGGTACTGGTTTACAGGTTACATCCAATTGAAAACGCCAAGATTACGGCACTTCTTTTTCACAGAACATCAAGAAACACATGTATTTAAGGTGATTGATATTGATAATTGTTGCTGTAAGGGGCCTAACATCTACGTTATCGGCCCCTATTTAAGGCGAAATCAATCGAAAACTCTGGGGAAGAAATACTGCTGTAATGTACAGGAAATGTAAATACACCGCCATGTTTGAACAGAACAGAAGTAGTGTGCGGGAAGGCAATGCCGCCAACCGACAAAAATAATGTTTATTTAATGATAAGTGCCGTAATTATCGTCTGTGAGCAAGATAATTGCAAGGAAATGTCAATTAGGAATTATGTGTATATTTATTGACTAAATATAGTGATATGTTTGCAATTTAATTACAACGTTGTATCATGCATATGTTGGCAACACGATATTCACGATATACAGCGCTCCATACGACTGGCACGTGCTACTACACCGATGGTGCCAAATGATCCCTATCTGGTTGACACCCCCTGTCCTAGGTTTTGTACTGGGCAGGGAACATGATTCCTCCACCCTTAGTGTTTTGCTGTCCTCAGCAATATTTACATTTTTCTTACGTCTAAGTTTTACATATTTACATAAATGACATAGTTTTTGTCTGAATATAAACAAAATGATACATATTATAATTAATACAAAAATTATATTAATGGATGTAAACTGCCTCTTTGTGATATAAGTTGTAGGAATTGGCTTCAAGTCTAGTTTTAATTTGGTTACATCAAGATGGGAATTAAGGAAGTTTAATTCACTTTTTATTATGGGTGTGTCATGGATATTCAGGATTGGGAAGTTGTGGACATGATTAGTAGGTTTTTGTTGCAGTGTTATGCCTATACTAGACATTGGGCAAGATTCGTTTGAAAACACGATTTGTGGACCTGAGACTTTCAGAGAGCTTTGAGTCTCCTTGCATGTTTGTAAAATTATCTCAGGTGTTCTGCTAAAGAACAGGATGTGTTCCTTATTTATAGGTTGGAATATTCTTATATTATTTCTTATGGAAGCGTATTCACATCCGGCAGGATTTGTTAGATTACAATTAGTAATTCTAATATCATAGTACATACATACATACTGTTACGTGCCACCCCCTAGTGGCACTTTTGTTAACTGGATTACGGTGGGGGTACAAAGCACAACACTAATTACTGCTTAAAGAAATAATTAACTTTATTGTGGCCAGAAAATTACACTAATCAGCAAATACAAGCAATTAGGAGCCTTCTCCAGTTTCCTCAAGTCTCTTCCTTATGCGCCCTTGGCCCCTTTCACTTGCAACAGACCACAGAAGTTAATCCGTCCTAATGAGTCCGGTGGCCTTGGCAGAAGCTACCTGCCCCTCTTCCTCAGGTACAACAAATACAGTTACTTACGAGCACTTGATGTTCGCTGTTCACAAGCTGGGAGAAACAATGTCACAGGATTTCGTAACTCGCACAGCACTTCGTCACCACACTTCTGTCGCACAAGATAATCGCTCGCACTAGCTCGTAAAACACAACGACAACTGCTTCACGGGTCACTCTTATATAGCAGGCCGGTGACTCAATAAATGGTTCTAGATCCATCCAGAGTCCACGGCTTCTCGAGGTTTCCACCGCTGGTCCAGTCACGAATCTTCTGGACTATCCCTTTGTCTGTGGTAGCCCTGTTGCATAAGGCGCGCACAATACAGGAGGCAAGCCACAGCCCAGCCCCTGGGGCAGTTGTGACTCAAACGGCGAGCGATGTCACAAACTCACAGCCGTAACACCACCCCCTTCCTAAAAAGGCTGATCGTCCCGATCAATCATTGGTCCGTCTGTGTCCCTCCGTAGGCTGCCAGGCGATCTCGATGCACGATCTTCATCTTCGCCCTCGGGCTCCGCTGGATCCTGTAGACGACATCGTTGATCCGTTTCACGACTCGGTACGGGCCCTCCCAGGACTTCCGCAGTTTGGGTGACAGGCCTTTCTTCCGTAATGGGTTGAAGAGCCAGACCAGGTCGTCCTCGTGGAATCCGCCGGCATCCGTCTGCTGGTCGTATCGGGTCTTCATTCTGTCGGTCTCGATCCGCAGTTTCCTCCTCGCGAACGCGTGCACGTCCTCCAGTTGGTCGACCAGTTCTTGACAATACTGGCTTACCGGGATCGGATCATTCCCAGGTCGGCCAAAGGCAAGATCGACAGGTAGACGGAGCTCCCTCCCAAACATGGCCCGGGCTGGTGTGCACCCGGTGGCTTCATGCACGGCGGCGCGGTAGGCCAGGAGAAATGTGGAAGATGTTTGTCCCAATCCCTCTGGTGCTCGCTGACGACTATTCGGAGATGGTTCTCGATGGTGCGATTGAATCGCTCTACCATCCCGTCGGACTGAGGGTGTAGCGGCGTTGTCCTTGTCTTCCGGATTCCCAGCAGCTGGCATAGGTTCTGGAACACCTGCGACTCGAAGTTCCTCCCTTGGTCGGAGTGCAGCTCCAGGGGTACTCCGTACCGGCTGACGAATTCCTTCACCAGGGTCTCTGCGATCGTCGCGGCTTCTTGGTTAGGGAGCGCATACGCCTCCGGCCATTTGGTAAAGTAGTCGCTGACGACTAATATGTAGCGGTTCCCTGCCTCGCTTAACGGGAATGGCCCAGCAACATCGATGGCCACTCTCTCCATGGGGCCGCCCACGTTGTAGGTCTTCAGTGGACCCCGTCGTCTTCGTCCTGGGCCCTTGCTGGCTGCGCAATCGTGGCACCTCGCGCAGTGGTTCTCCACGTCTGTTCGGCATCCGATCCAGTAGAACCGCTCTCTCAGCTTCTCCAGGGTCTTCTTTATCCCTAGGTGTCCACCAGATGATCCTCCATGAACTTCCTTCAGGACTTCCTCCGTCATAGCCTTTGGAACGACGACTTGTTCCCGAGATGTCTTCCCGTCGGTGCTCTCCCAGGTACGGCAGATGAGGCCATCCCTTACAATCAGCGAGTCCCACTGTGCCCAGTAGGACTTAACCTTTGGGCTGCAGTCACTCACAATGTTCCACCCGGGTCTGGGGACACAGGCCCTCTTCCATTCGGCTATCAGTCCCAGGTCATCATCTTCCGCTTGCGCCCGCGTGAAAGATTCGCGGCTCCAGCTCCCTTGAAGTTCCACGGTAGTCCATCGGCACTGTATCCCGGTGTTCCCCTCCTTTCGGGCACAGAAGGTGCAGTTTTCTGGGCACGGTCTTCGTGACAGGGCGTCGGCGTTAGAATGCAGTTGGCCTTTCCTGTGCTGAATCTCAAAGTTATACTGTTGAAGCCTCTCTAACCACCGCGCGAGTTGACCCTCGGGCTGCTTGAAGTTCAGGAGCCACCGCAGGGATGCATGGTCGGTCCTGATGAGAAATTCTTGCCCGTACAGGTACTTGTGGAAGTGTTCAATGGTCTTCACGATGGCGAGCAGCTCCTTCCTTGTGACGCAGTAGTTCCTTTCTGGCTTTGACAAGGCCTTGCTGAAGTAGGCCACTACTCTCTCCTCGCCGTCCACTACCTGCGACAGGATTCCCCCTATGCCAAAGTCGCTGGCATCGGTATCGACGATGAACCTTGTTCCAGGTCTGGGGTAGGCCAGAATAGGCGCGGTGCACAGAGCCTGCTTGAGTTGCTCGAAGGCATTGTGGCATTCTGCTGTCCACGTGAAGAGTTGGTCCTTCTCAGTCAGTCGATGTAAAGGTTTGGCGATGTCGGCGAATCCTCTCACGAAGCGACGATAATAAGTGCAGAGTCCCAGGAAGCTTCGTAGTTGCGACTTGTCCTTCGGAACTGGCCACTCCCTCACAGCTGCGGTCTTCTCTGGGTCGGTGCGCACCCCTTCCTCGGAGACGATATGCCCAAGGTACTGGACCCGCTTCTGGAAGAGCTGACACTTCTTGGGGCTCAACTTCAGCTGGGCAGCCCGTAGCTTCAACAAGATCTCCTTAAGGTTGCTGTAGTGCTCCTCGAAGCTCCTCCCCAGAACGATGACGTCGTCTAGGTATACCAGGCAGGTCTTCCAGTGTAGTCCCCTCAGAATGGTCTCCATTAGCCTTTCGAAGGTTGCAGGGGCGTTGCACAGACCGAATGGCATGACGGTGAACTGCCAGAGCCCGCTGCCCACAGAGAACGCCGTTTTCTCGCGGTCCTTAGGGTGGACCTCCACCTGCCAGTAGCCACTCTTCAAATCCAAGGTGGAGAACCATCTCGACCCTGATATGGTGTCCAGCGTGTCGTCGATCCGGGGTAGAGGGTAGCTGTCCTTCTTCGTGACATCGTTCACCCGCCTGTAGTCCACGCAGAACCTGGTGGAACCGTCCTTCTTCTTCACAAGCACGACCGGAGAACTCCAAGGACTATGTGATGGCTCGATCACCCCTTGATCCTTCATCTCTTCAACCATCCGGTTGACTTCGGCTTGCTTGGCGAGCGGGACACGTCGGAATGGGGCCCTAATCGGTGCGCTGTCCCCAACGTCGATTCTGTGCTGGACCAAGCTTGTCCTGCCGAAGTCTTTGCTTCCCACGGAGAAGACGTCCTGGAATTCGCGTAGCAGGTCCTGAAGTTGGCGTGATTGTTCCTCGTCTAAATGGTCCTGGGATCGTTGGTACAGCTTCTGTAGTTCTCCTGGCAGTGTGCGTCTTCTTCGGTTGTCCGTCTGCAGGTGTCCGTCCGTCGTGTCGGTGATGCGGGCAATCCAGGTAACGGGCTCGCAGACTCCTAGGTTGGTGTCCCGGTGAACCGTAATGTCGTAGTCGTTCATGTTGGACAGGCGGACGTACGGTCGAGACGTCGTGTTGATGAGGGTCTTGGCTACTAGCAATCCTTTTGTCTGGATGTCCTCATATTTTGGCTCGATGACAGCCGCCACTCCCTCAGCAGTTCCGTCGACAATTACGGCGGCGCTGACCTCCGTCCTGGCAGGAACGATGACGTCCTCTCTCAGCCTTACTCGTCGTGCGGTGACGGCCTCGTGTGCTGGTTGCAAAGCAAGTTCCTCACCTCCGAAGTGCAGAGTGTTGGTACTCAGGTCCAAGATGATGTTGTTCTGGTCCAGGAAGTCCAGTCCGATGATCACTTCGTTTGATACGTCAGCCACAAGCACTGGATGCTTTATCACCCGTCGACCAATGACGAACTCCAGTGGTGCTTCGCCATGTACCGGTGCGGTCTCTCCGGTCGCGGTTATTAGCTGGAGGTTCCTTTGTGTGGGTTGCACTCTCCACTTCGGGATCACAGTGGGATTGACGATGGTCCTCGATGCTCCCGTGTCGATCAGCATGGGCCAGCTCACTCCGTTGATGACTCCGTCGACCATCAGGTTGCTATTGTCCCTCCGTAACTTCGTCACACGCACGTGGACTGCCGGGGCTTGACGACTGTCACAAGCCAACCTTTGCCCCCCAAGGTTGGCTGATACTTGCTTTCCTGGGCCGCGCGGTTTCCCTACGACTGACTGTCCCGACGGAAACCCTTGGCGGCGGCGATCACCGCAGTCCTTGCTCAGGTGGCCTCTCTTACGGCAGGTCCAGCAGGTCGGTAGTCCTCTTCCGGGCCGCCTCTCCGGATGTCCTTCGGCTACGTTTTTATTGGTGGTACTGCGATTCTTGAAGAAACGGCTTAGCGCCTCCATCAATTCGTCGGCCAGGGGCTTGGTCTCGTTGGTTTTTACTGGTTCGTCGACGTCCACTTGACGCACCCGCGCGTGCATTCTGGATGCCTGTTTTGCCGTCTCGAACTCAAGTGCGTGGCTCAGCGCATCTGCCAGGGTCTTATTGCGCGCGAGACGCAGCGCCTGTTGAGTGTCCGAGTCCCGTAGCCCGTCGGTGAAAGTCTGCGTCGCTATCTGCTCCAGAAAGTCGGCCGGCGCTGTTGGGTAGGCGAGCCTTACGAGACGTGCGATGTCCATCTCGAACTCCTGCAGGGTTTCCGCGTTCTTCTGTACCCGGATCCGGAGCTGCATCTGATAGGCCTGTTGAAGATGGCTATCTCCATATCGGGACTCCATATGGGCGATCAGGGAAGCGTAGTCCTGGGATCCAGTCGGGATGGCCTGAAGGACGTTAAGGGCGTCACCTCTCAGCGCTACAATTAGAGCTGTTGCCTTTTCTGTGTTGTTCCAGTTATTTATGGAACAGGCCGCCTCGAACTGACGTAAGTAGGTGCTCCACGGGACCTTTCCGTCGAAGGTTGGGGCGTCACTCTGCTATGTCCCGTTCCTGATATTCCCGGTGTAACGGTGGGCGGGCGTTGGCGCAGCTCGGCAACTTCCTCTCGTAGAGCGTTGAATTCCTCTTCCACCCCCGTCAGTGGGCGTTGGCGCAGCTCGGCAACTTCTTTTTGTAAGGCGTTGAATTTCTCCTCCACCCCCATCAGCGGGCGTTGGCGCAGCTCGGCAACTTCCACTTGTAAGGCGTCGAACTTCTTTTCCACTGCTGCGACTTCCTCACGTAGGCCCTGTTCTAATTTCCTTTGGCTCTCCTCTAATTTCGTCAGCAGGCACTCTTCCAGATTTTTCTGGCCATCCTGAAATTTGGCGGTTAGGTCCTCTGCTAACTTATTCTGGCTGTCCTTCAGGTCCTCTGCTAACTTCTTCTGGCCATCCTCCATCTTCTTCTGGCCGTTCTCCATCTTCTTCAGGTCCTCCGCTAACTTATTTTGACCGTCTTCCATCTTCTTCTGGCCGTCTTCTAATTTGGCAGTTAGGTCCTTGGTTAAATTCTTCTGGCCGTCTTCTAATTTGGTTTCCATGCCATTTAACTTTTCTAGCAATGCTGCCAATTTCTCCTCCATTTTAGTTGTTTGTCTTGTAAAGGGCATGCACTCACAGGAAAATTAGAGAAAATGACCTGCTCGGGTTTTGAAACCAGGACCGTCAGGTGTTGTGCTTGAGTTCGTAATCCCACTTCTGACACCAGTTGTTACGTGCCACCCCCTAGTGGCACTTTTGTTAACTGGATTACGGTGGGGGTACAAAGCACAACACTAATTACTGCTTAAAGAAATAATTAACTTTATTGTGGCCAGAAAATTACACTAATCAGCAAATACAAGCAATTAGGAGCCTTCTCCAGTTTCCTCAAGTCTCTTCCTTATGCGCCCTTGGCCCCTTTCACTTGCAACAGACCACAGAAGTTAATCCGTCCTAATGAGTCCGGTGGCCTTGGCAGAAGCTACCTGCCCCTCTTCCTCAGGTACAACAAATACAGTTACTTACGAGCACTTGATGTTCGCTGTTCACAAGCTGGGAGAAACAATGTCACAGGATTTCGTAACTCGCACAGCACTTCGTCACCACACTTCTGTCGCACAAGATAATCGCTCGCACTAGCTCGTAAAACACAACGACAACTGCTTCACGGGTCACTCTTATATAGCAGGCCGGTGACTCAATAAATGGTTCTAGATCCATCCAGAGTCCACGGCTTCTCGAGGTTTCCACCGCTGGTCCAGTCACGAATCTTCTGGACTATCCCTTTGTCTGTGGTAGCCCTGTTGCATAAGGCGCGCACAATACAGGAGGCAAGCCACAGCCCAGCCCCTGGGGCAGTTGTGACTCAAACGGCGAGCGATGTCACAAACTCACAGCCGTAACAATACATATGACTGTGTGTTTTTTACACAAGGTGTACTGGACCATTTTAATGTGGGTCCCTGTAAATAATATTTTTCAGTCGGGATAAGGATTGCATTTTCAATGGTTGGTACAGGGGTGACATCATACAATTGATACGGGTTTCCATCCGTGATTGGCATGGAGAGGATTACAATCATTTCCTCGTCCATGATAATTACCTGGGTTTTTGACAATTTTAAATTTTCGAATTGATGGTATTGATCTGCATGAATCATACTTTTGACAGGGTAAATAGATAGTAAATGTTTTACCAAGTTTGTTAAGTCTTTTCTGGAGAATAAGTTTACATTTGTCGTCTCATTAAATGAGAGAGAAATAGTTTCTTGCAGCACTTGCACTATCTTGTTATATTTATTGATGCACATTAAAACATATTGAAGGTCTTCCAGTAGGTTGATCTTGAAATCTTCTGTCTGGAGAATACCCTGAAGTACCCTCATGTTGCTGGTAACATGATTCATTTCATCGTAAAATTTTTGAGCAATTGAGTTTGCAAAAGATACCAATTTATTTATATGTTTTATCTCATTATTACGGCTTTGTTTTAAAGTGTCCAATTGATTTTGTAAATTATCCAAATCATCTTGGTCCAAATTACCAGATATGAATTTAATTACTTTCCCCAAACCGTTTATTAAACCTCTCCTAGTTCTATTAGAAATGTTTGGTATTAATTTATTTAAATCCTTTTTAGTTTCTTTAGTTACTTCAATTAATTCATTTATTAAATAGGGAAAAGTATTATTACTTTTTAATACTAAACTAGAGACAGTGTCATCAATATTCTTATATGCCTCTTTTAAAGTAGTAAGGTTGAAATGAAACATGAATTTGTGATAGTTGCTAATTATTACAACAGGTCCCATAGGATCGGCGTAGAATCCTGGAGTTTTTACGGGTTCTGTGTGGATGATGGCATACCCTGGTAGGAATCTGTAATGGGAAGAATTTTCCTCTTAGGTTTTATATCACGGAAGTTTCGGACATGAGTTTTACCGTTTTTCATCTTACAATAAACTCGGTTTTCCTCGATGTTGGTTATTGTGCCTTCATTATATAGATTTTTTGATTTCCTATTTCTGGTTAGGGGATCCAAAACATAAACTACCTCGCCTATTTTATAGGGATGTTCAAAGGTGGAATCCCTTGGATCGGGCTTTCTTTCATTTAAAACTTTAATTTGGTTTGCCTGTCTTTGTATGTATTCATTAATTTTTGGTGATGGGGAGAAAATGTGGTCCAATGCTTTGTAGTATGGGCCATATAGGACATTAAATGGTGGTTGCTTGGTTGCTGTGTGAATTGAGGAATTGTAATTTGTGATTGCAGTGATTATAAGCTGTGGCAACGGGGTAAATTTATCATTATCTCTCGAAATTCTTAATTTTTCGAGGAGGGTGGAATTCAATCTTTCCACGGGTGAATTTGAGGTTGAGTTCAGAGGTGTGGTGGCGTGATACTCAATGTTCATAGCTTTACAGTACTCTGTAATTAAGCTATTTTCAAATTCTCCTCCTTGATCATGAGTGATTCTTTTGGGATACCCATGGTGCGAAAAATAAATTTGTAATTGGTTCAAAACTGCCATAGCTGTACCATTAGCTAATACGTATGCTTGTCCGTATTTAGAAAATACGTCCAATATCGTTAAAATGCGATTCTGTTCAAAATGAAAGGTGTCAATGTGAATTTGGGCAAATGGGCGGTCTGCTACAATAGGTCCTTGATTTGGTACCTCATTAGGGTGCCTCTCATACTTATTTCTTTGACACAAATTGCATTGGTTAATTAGATTCCTGATCTGTTCTTTTAGATGTGGCCAATAGTACTTGGTTCGAAGGTGCTCATGTGTTTCAATAATACCATTGTGATTTATTGAATGGTATTGCAATATCAACTGTTTTTGAGTTTCCGAACATTCTATGTCCTCTAAAAATTTTGATGTCCTGATAATTATCAATTCTGAAGTGAATAATCTCTGGCATACTCTGATAAACGGAATCTCAAGTGTTACGTCATCAAAGTAGGCGGCGTACCTATTTGAGGTATTTATGACTTTAAGAAGGTGTCTCTTTAAATCGTCATAGAGATTTTTCTGCGTTACAATCATGACGTGGCGGGTAAATTTCTTAAATAATGTCTGTTCTAGAATCTTTGGAAATTCTCCGTATTTTACTATGATCTGGTTACGGTTCTGGTTCAAATTTCTTTCAGATATTTTTAAAGTGAAAATTGGGTCTTCCTGATTGGAATGTACAGTTTCATTATCCATTTCATGCTGGTATGTATCATCTCCATGCTGGTTCGTGTCATCCTCATGTTGGTGTGTGTCATCCCCGGAGATGGCTACATTAGAAACTGTTTCCTCATTTATATTCACTTGAATTCGTGAAAGTGCATCCGCGACATAATTGGTTTTTTCCTTGACATATTTTATGTCAAAATCAAACTCTCCTAACTTTATTTTCCAGCGATAGAGTCTTGAACTTGGATCTTTAAGCGAGAATAGCCATTGGAGCGGACGATGATCACACTCTACAGTGAAATGTCGTCCCCATAAATAAGGCTTAAAATGTTTGCTACTCTCTACTATGGCTAAGAGTTCTCTTTCTATTGTTGAATAATTTCTTTCGGCGGGATTTAAAGTTTTGGAGTAGTAGGCAATAGGATGTCCTTTCTGTGTGAGAACACTGCCTAATGCGAAGTCTGAGCTATCCGTGGTTAACACGAATGGTTCCTCAAAATCTGGGTAAGCTAATACTGGCGCATTTATTAACAGGGTTTTTAGGGTTTCAAATGCAGATTTGTACTCGGGATTTTCTGCATCTATTTTGGTTCCTTTCTTTAAGCAGCGGGTTATTGGATATGCAATTTTGGCAAAATCTTTCAGGAACCTCCTGTAAAAGCCCGCAAGACCAAGAAATTGTTTGATTTCTCTCGTGGTCTTGGGAATGGGGTAGTTTTTTACTACTTTAATTTTGTCAGGGGTTGGCTTTACACCTTCTTGTGAGACAACATGCCCTAGGAAAGCTACTTCCTTGTGAAGAAATTCAGTTTTATCAAGCTGTATTTTCAGGTTCACCTCTCGTAATTTTTGCATTACAAGGGTAAGGTGTTGTCGATGTTCCTCTAGGGATTTGCTGTATATGATGATGTCATCAATATACACAAAACAGAACTTGTAAAGAAAAGGGCGTAGGACGTTGTCCATTACACGCTGAAAAGTGGCGGGAGCATTTTTAAGACCAAACGGCATTCTACAATACTGTACATGGCGATTATCTATAGTAAATGCTGTCTTTTCTATAGATCTAGGATCCATCTCAATTTGATGAAATCCTTGAGCGAGGTCTAGAGTCGAGAAATAGGAACTGTGTCCTAGGTTATCTAGGATCTCTTCTATCCTAGGAAGAGGATATTTGTCTTCAATGGTCTTTTTATTTAGCTGCCTAAAGTCTATGACCAATCTCCATTTCTTTTGTCCTGAAGCATCTAGCTTCTTTGGCACTATCCATACTGGATTACTATATGGAGATTCACTGTGGGTAATTATCCCCTGCTTAAGAAGTTTTTCTACTTCTTCGCTCAGTAATTTCTTTAGCGCGGGAGGACATCGGTAATTTTTCTGATATACCGGATCCTCATCGGTAGTTCGAATGAAGTGCTTTACTGCATTGGTGAATGTTAAATCACACCCTGGATAGTAAAACACATCCGCGAATTCAGAGCATATTTCTGATATGATACTTCTCTCTATGTCATTCATATGCTGCGTGCGGAGATATTCTTCAATCTCGCACTCCGAAATAGAATGTATTTCTAATGGTTGTATTGAGATATTTTCCAAAGGTTCAACTAACACTGGTTTACTATACTCTGGTTTTAAATTCGTTTCTGCAGGATACAAGACTTGCTAATTCTCTGCATGTAGGATTGCATCTGCAAAATACATTCCTTCATGTTCGAACTTTGGGATGTATACATCTCCTTGTTGAATGTTAACAGAGATTGCAATTTTGTGCATGTCTGATGAGGGTTGAAAATTTACTTGTTTGCTGCCTGAGTGAAAATAAAATGGTATGTCCTTATTATTCAGGGTAACTAGGTTTGATTTATAATCTATTTTTGCACCTAGCTTTACAAAATCTGCTGTGCCAATCAGCGCATCGAAATAATCGTGCCACTGCATGACTCTAAAATTTATGGGCGTGTCAATTTCGTATTCTGAAAAAATAGGGAATTGTTTGTTATCTTCACCTATTGTTTCAGAGTGAACAGATTGTATGCAGAATGGTTCTTGGAACAAATATTCTGCGAAATATTCATATGCTATTGCGGGATTCATTACTGAGTTGCAGGCACCACTATCTATTAGGATTTTAAATCCGAATAGGGTGATGAACGGTAATTTTGGAGCATTTTTTATATTATTTATGTCTTCGCATGAGATGACTGGGCCAAGTGAAAATCCTGCTCTTGTTCCTCGGGATTTTCATAACCATCCTGAAGTAGTGATGGGTGGATTGAGTCGTATTCGAACTCGTACTCTTGGGATTGAGCTTCTTGGGAATATTCCGCTGATTGTGTTTCTGGGGAATATTCTTGTGGCATATAGCTTAGCTCATCAGTCTCCTCTGCGTGTGCATTCACGTTCCCTCTTATAGTGGACACTCCTGACATTGGTTTTGGATATGTCTGATTATTGGACGTGAAGCGCCGGGCAATGTTATTTGGTGTAGGGTAAGGCCTACTGAACTGTTCAAAGGGTTGTTGGTTCTGCGGTTTCAAATTGTGTGGGTTCGGTCCCTGAAAAGGTCGAAAGTTTGGTTGAGGATTAGGGTTCCTAAATTGTGGGTTCGGTTGGGTAAAGAAAGGTCGGGCTTGTGGAAAGTATTGATTTTGAGGCTTGGGAAATGCAAATGGATTGTGAATGGCATGGTTTAGTGGTTGTATTGGACCAAAAGGAGCAATCCGATTAGGTGGTGTTGGTGGTGTTTGTTGGGGTGGCTTATGACTGGGACCAATATTGGGAGGATACTTCAATGTTCCTCTCAACTGATCCATATAGCTCTCGTGAGCTCTGTCATTATCATAAATTCGGCAAGTCTTCAGTGCATGGCTAAGGTCTGTTACTTGGGCGTAACGTAAGTAGGCTCGGTATGGATCTAGGATACCGGCTTTAAAGGTGTTTAGGCTTAAATCATCTAATTCTCGTAATTTAAGCTCCAATATTTGATCATGATAATTGAGTTTACACAAACTCTTACACTGTAAGACTAGAGCATCTAGCCTGTCATGGTATTCAGTGTAGCTTTCGCTTATTTTTTGAAAGCAGTTTGATATTTCCTGCACTAGCAATCTCTCATCTTTAACGTCTCCAAATTTTCTGATTAATTTCTCTTTAAGTTTTTCATAGCTACTGTTCGCGTCAAGATCCAAAATACTACTCGCTTCCCCTTTTAATTTCGACTTTATGACGTTAAACAGAAAATCGTTGATGATGTTAGCATTTGTAATAGCAGGAGCTCTCTTGTGTGTGTTTAAAAAACTATCACATCTTGCTAAAAAGTAATCCAAGCTGCAAGATGCGCTCCCATTAAATTCAGGTAATAACTGAATCTGGGCATATTCAAATTTTGATAACAATTCCGTCTCCGGCATTGTTAAGTCAGTGATTAATTGCTTAGTTTAATTAAAATAATTTAAGATTATTTATTTATTTATTATTAGTTGGTTAAAGAAAAATTATTTATTATTATTATTATTATTATTATTATTATTTATGAATTATGGATTAATTCAAAAGAATAATGACATGCGACACTTGTTCTAGTTTTGACGCGCACTCACTTTCTTTTGAAAGGCAAAATAAGTTATTATTAGTGCTCTTCTCTAAAATTTTACTTTGAGTAATGAACCATGCTATAAACAAGCAATATATAAAGGTACACAAAAAACAGGGTATTATGAATGTACTCACAGCCAGGAAATGATGATCAGCATGTACTGCATTCCGGTCTGCGTAGTCGGTTGGCTTCCTTCTGCGATGTCGTGCTATCGAAAAGCCCCTCTCAGAGTTGTCGGTGCGCACGTACAGCAGCTACGGATGGCGATAGATGGCGGTCAGAAGGCGCTTGTTTCAGCGTTGCCGGCTCACCTCCTCTCGTTCCGTAGTCGGTTGGGTTTCTTCAGTGTCGTTCGAGCGACCGAAAGGCCCCTTAACAGAGTTGTCGATATACTCGGACGGCGATGGCGGTTGGTTACTGTCGAAAGGCGCTTATTTTCAGCGTTGTCGGCTAGCTTCCTCCCTTAAAGCTGGCTGGTTAGTTATGGACGAAAGGCCTCCAGCGAGGTTGTCAGTACCACTTCTTTCCAGTCGGCTTGGTTCAGATGATCAAGATGACTTCAGTATTCTCGAGATGATACTGGCTTTCTTGGATTGGTAACGAAAGGCGCCACTTGAAGTCTTGGCTTCGTTGAGCGTTGTCGGTATACCTGGTCCAATCAGCACGTAGATCTGGTGGCGATCATGTATCAATCGCGGCCGGGCCCCCAATTAAATACGTTATCCCGGATGGAACCACAATTAAGTTTGTGGTCCTGGATGGGTCTTTAATTAAATATGTAGATCCCTTTTCTCAGCTTCCAAGCGGGACAGCAGTTAGAACATGGTCCACTCAGGTTCTCCTCGAGACTGGTCTTTCTTGAATCAACTGAACACGAAGATTCCCAAATGAATGTTTTTTATTATAAGTCCACCGACAAGTAATACATTCACAATTGTTAATAACTTATATACAAGGCATGTAGCCTGACTGCTTCGCAGAGTTACATCACTCGAAGTTACAAGTGAAGAAAAGAGGAAGAGCTGCCCTTGTGCGCCAAGTTAAATACTGGATGATCCATAGTGGGGGTTAAGAGTTTCTCTGAAGGACTAGCCAATCAGAAGTTTACTTCGTTTGGGAGGGAGTTGTCTCTCTGAGTGGGATAAATAATGATGCGTAAAATGTTGAAGGTTGGTTAAAAATTCCTTCTAGAAATTTCAGAACTCCGTCATAAATGGCTCTCAAGGTTTTCTTAGGAAAGAGAACTGTTTACTAGAGGTTTCCATGTCTTTAAATGGAGACAGCTTGTTTTAGATTATCTGACTGGGATATCTTGTTTTTAAATGGTTAATGCTTGTAAAGGAAGCGAGGGATTACAAGATTTGGCTTTTAACTTTATGGCTTGGCGAGGCGTTTTCTTAAATGGTATGTCAACAGGTTTCAACAGGCTAGGTTCCCAATGAGAAGAGATAATAATAATAATAATATAATTTAGAAACCGAACTCATTGGAACACATAGTCCTAGGTTCTGTACTGGGCAGGGAACATGATTCGAGTACTCTGCTGAGATGATGGTAAGAAGCTAGAACTATAACATAAAAATGCAGTGTTTGCCTACTAATACTGTGTTGTAAGAACCTAAGCTGCTTGAAGACTACACAATTCAGGCAAGTCCCCATATCAGCATAGTGTGAGAGGGAAGAGATTATTTATTTATTTATTTATTTATTTATCGTATGGCTTTTAGTGCCGGGAGTGTCCGAGGACATGTTCGGCTCGCCTGAGTCTGTAGCTGCTTCCAGTGGACACCCTTAGGGTGAGCTACAAGTTCCGTTCAATTTCAAGTAGTTCCAACTTTCGCTACCAGATATCAATGATACCTAGTGGTGAACTTGGAACTTTGATAGAGCGTTCCGACGAAATCTAACCTAACAGTTTAGCTTCGAACAAGTTTAGTCTGTGGAAGGATCTTTTACATGCCATAAATCTATGGCATGGGACCGCCTGCTTTCCTTCCCCTCCGAAGGAAGGCATACTGAAGGATTTTTAACGCTCTTAAAAAATCAGACGACTTTGGCCGGGTTTGAACCCGCTATCTTGGGCACAGCAGTTCAGCATGCTACCAACTACGCCACCGAAGCCGCTTAGGGCAGAGATGACCGATGGAGAGCCGCTGAGTGATGGACATCGGTCAACTAAAAGTGGTAAATTTATTAGATTACGATCATTCTCTACTTACTAGACTGCTGTTAAGGATAGTCGACTAAACTCAACGACCAATCACTTAGTAAAAGCAAGTCGTTTGCAACTGTCTCATTCCACAACAAATCTTTGGAATATATCGAATATGATTAGTCGTTTCAATCACACGACGAATTCTTCAGGCTAACATCATTCGGCAATAATTGTTCAGTCTCTGTACCACAAAGCCTTAGATGTAAACTTTTGTCCGAATATTTTATTGCATAATATACTGTATTCTCATGAAAATCCCTCAGTATGCCTTCCTTCGGAGGGGAAGTAAAGCCGGCGGTCCCATGTCATCGATGTATACCTTCCACTAATTACACTTGTGAAGCTAAATTATAGGTTATATTTAACTAACGCTCTTAGGTTTCAACGTTCGTCGCCAGGAGCCGACTGCGGTGGCATCTAGTAACGAAGTTCAGAGCTAGTAGGTCGTTGACGGTGGCGTTTGGTAGCAAAAGTTGGAACTACTTGAAAATCGAATGTCTGCAGTCCTAACTTGAATGATAACAGTTAGGTTGGTTGGTTGGTTCCTCAGTTTAGGTGCTGCGACAACGCGTTCATGTAGCCCCGTGTACTTTGGGTGTGTGGAGAATCTGTCTGATAACCGGTGTTAATTGTGATGGCTGTATTAGTGTGTGTATCTGTTTTTTTTAAATTCAAGTAAGGTCTGCAACTTTGAATTTTTCAAATAGTTCCTACATTTGCCGCCAAACGCCACCGTCAACGACTACTAGGCCTAGTTCAGAACTTAGCTACTAGACGCCACCGCAGTCGGCTCTTGGCAACGAACTTAGAAACCTAAGAGCGTTGTTTACATTCCTAACCTATACAATTTAGCTTCACACAGGTGTAATTAGTGGAAGGTTCTTTAACATGCCATAAATCTATGACATGGGACCGCCGGCTTACTTCCCCTCCGATGGAAGGCATACTGAGGGATTTTTAACGCTCATAAAAAATCCGACGGCTTCGGCCGGGTTTGAACCCGCTATCTTGGGCATAGAAGCTCAGCATGCTACCGGCTACTCCACCGAAGCCGCCTAAAAACAGTTAACACACACTAATACAGTCATCACAATTAACACCGGTTATCAGACAGATTCTACATACACCCAAAGTACACGGGGCTACATGACCGCGTTGTCGCAACCCCTAAACTTAGGTACCAACCAACCACTATATTCTCATGTCCGTAGATTATTTCACGGAAATATATCCGGTTTTTATGTACATACAAATG
The DNA here is from genome assembly GCA_946902985.2 of Meconema thalassinum. NCBI lineage: Eukaryota > Metazoa > Arthropoda > Insecta > Orthoptera > Tettigoniidae > Meconema > Meconema thalassinum. Next base: position 153,564,187 of record OX336396.1, read on the forward strand.
CCATCGATAATTAAAAGTATTCCGTATTTAGGTTAGGTTTGAACTTCATAACGAGTAGACCCGTAGACTTTTTAATCGTGATACGCACAACTGAGATTATTGCATCCGTACAATATTCTTTTCACACTAAAGTAGTTTTTTTAGGAAACCATTCATTTTTGATTCGAGTGTTTTTGACTACGGGAGCAGGAACTATCATTTGAAACGATTGCTTTTAGTCGATTATCTCAAACAACATGTTTAGCTGCAAATCTACTTCTTGAAACCATTCGACTGAATGTCGATGGTTTATTCCGATGATCGACTAAATAGTCGATATTCCCATCACTAACCGCTTGCTTGCCGCGTGATGCCGTGCGGGACGCACTCGGCTTCGCTCACCTGTACATGAGAGAAGAGTTACCTGTAAGCGGAAAGGTATGCTTCGTACCACAATACAAAAGAAGTCACTTGGCCACCCGCACATAATCATATAATAATGCTATTGGTTTTACGTCCCTTTTAACTACTGAGGCTTTTGGAGGTGCTGGGGGCCAGAGTTTTGCCCCCAAAAGGATCTTTAACGTGCCAGTAAATTTAGTGGCACGGCTTCCTCGCATTTGGGCACCCTCTAATGCCAGCGGACTGCGCCAGCATTCGATCCTGAAAACTTGGATACAGCAGGAGAGAACATTACCGCTGCGCCACGCAGCCAGTCATCCGCACAGAAGGCATGCGGTTCTGTGAAACAAAGGTCTGACCACTCGGAAAATGAAGGTATCAGAAAAGACAGTAGCCTAGTATGGCAGGAAAATTATAGGCACCCTATGCCTCGAGTACCCTCGTATTGCTGGGATCGGAAGTGAACATGAGTTGACAAAGGGAAATCAACAGGAAACCCGGCAAATGAAGTGGAAGCATTCCCAGACTCGCGGGGATCTCGCGGTCTCCAACCCACGTCCTACTAGTTTTGAGATCCTGGGACTGGGAGGAACACTGGGGCTAGGTGAACCAAATTCTTCTCTACGGTTCTTCCATCTCTGAACCGATTCGTTGCCCCTATGCCTCGTGCAACAACACAACGACCAGAGGCCATTCGCTGTGAACTGGACTGTGCTTATCTCTGAGTGGAAACTCTCAGGGTAGTTGAGAGATTGCTTACAAGGGACAAATTTAACCCCTGCATTTTTTCTGGATGAGGTTTTATTAAAACTCGTCGTAAAGTTTATGACACGTGAAGTGAGATACGCCATACCATGCCAGGCCCAGCAGCGAGGAAGCTAGACGCTTTCCAATCATGATTTGTTCTTCGCCCATATATATTCGTTCACTGCACATAACGGAGGGTAAACGACCATCGGAATGGGCCTTCCTATAATCTCTTATAGTAGAAATGAAGATAAATTGACTAGTAATTTGCCAGTATGTTTTGTTTTAGGGCTATTTAATTGTCCCATATATCGGTCGTTTAGTCCTATTTTATTCCATTCCTTTTTATGAAGTATCATAATTCCTTTCACATATAAACTCTTACTGTGACAGTACGTCTTATTTTGTATCATGGAGGAGTGCTATTAATCTTTGATGTGCGAAATCTCTCACGCCCGTAACCGGTTTTTAGTCATCGTCTGTTTACATGGCTGTGCGTGTGCACTCAAAAAAGCGTTGACACGTCTTCATATATTTCAAGGATAACGCAGTTGGTCAACACACATTTATTTTCAAATTATGTTAGACAGGAAATATAAGACAAAAAAAACTTGTGATTCATTTTTATTTGCACTGATTATCTCCCATCCCCTTGTAATCTCCGCAATTAATACTTGTTATCAATTACACTGGGGAACAAAAAAAAGATTGGTGTTTGGACTTTTAAAACTAATTCTAGGTATATTTGCGCTGCTGTTCATTTTGTGGTGGCTCAGCGGTCTAGCTGCCTCTCACCAAGGCGGTCCGGGTTCGATTCCCGGTCAATGCATGTGAGATTTTCGAAGTGAAATGCCATGTCCTGTGGTTCGGATTCCACGTAAAAAGGAGGTCCCGTGGCTCATGATCTCAAGATTAACGGTCACGTTAAACTACAAGCTTCCTTATTTTGTTCTAACAGCTCTAGATGTTGTTGTTGCTTATTATAGGGGCTACGACATCACGGTCATATAGTCCCGTGTATTTGGGTGTATTTGGGTGATAACCTTTGTTATTGTGTTGACTGTACTCGTGTGTTGATTTGTACATTGGGGATAGGATTGGGAAGGAGATCGCTGTGGCCTTACGTTAGGAACCATCCTGGCATTTGCCTGGAGTAGAAGTGGGGAAACCATGGAAAACCACATCCAGGATGTCTGAGATGGGAATCGAACCCTCCTCTTCTCAGTTTTTTTTTGCCTCATGAGGTTGAGTATACTCTGTTCCAGCCCTCACACCAGAATTGATATTTCTTGGTAGAGCCGGGAATCGAACCCGGTCCTCCGGGACGTCTAGATTTTTTGTATTCTTAATTTTGTGATAATTTTTAAATTTAGGAATTAGACCATGGAACAATGGTACCGTGGACGATGGGTACGCATATGATGGTGGACTATTGTTGGAGCATCCATCGAGAATGTCCAGAAATAACACATCCCAAGAAATCACAGAAACGTGGATTCAGCGATATGTCAAATGTGAGTTGTTCTCTTTCTGCTAGGCATTATGCCATAGTGCCCCCATGGTAATGTGAAAGTACGCCTGCCCGGCACTTTATTCCCGGCTCCGTCAGGGATTTTAGAAACTGACGTGATGGCTGGAACGGGGTGCACTTAGCCTCGTGAGGACAATTGAATATCTGTCAGACAGTGAGGCAGCGCCCCGTTCATGAAAATCAAGATTAATGACCGAGGGGACCTGACGCGCTGACCACGCGTCACCCCACAATCTGCAGGCCAAATGACTGGGCAGCGGTTGCTTGGTAGGCCTTTAATGGGTTATAGTGTTATGGGGTGGTTATTATGTTAACTTTAAATTAAGATTTATGTATTATGTAAATAAACCGTTCTGTCGTTACTGTGGAATGATGTTTATTAATATTTTGAAATGTTTCGATATAACAATGCTATCTTCTTCAACGTTAATAGAGTTTAACATTAATCATATAAAATTAAATGGATATCCTTACAAATTTGATTAAAATTAAATGAAAAATTCCGCATAAAAATAACATTCCTTAACACCAGAAAGATGTTACTAAAGTGGAGTTGCGATAGATTCTGGCGAAATTTAAAAACAATGATATAGGAAAATTGAGAATTCTACCTTATGAAACAGCTCAAGTCACACTCCTTTTTATCTGGCTTATTGCCATAGCAGCCGTTCGAATAACCTCAATAAACAACAGAAGATGCCTCTTCCAAATGAACCCGCGATGGAATGAAGTGAAAAACCAAATCAGATATGGCTATTGAGCCTTCCAACCTCAACATCTGTCAAAGTCAACAAATACGGGCAGATGATCTCGTAGTTCCGCCACTTAAAACAACAACAACAACAACAATAACTAACTACTCAAGTCAACAACTCCACTTGCCGGCTCACTCTCGCTGCATCAAGAGAATCAGCTGTTCTTGGGAGCACCACAATGCATGTAACAGTTGTAAACCCAACATCAAAATATACAAATGCACATGTTGGCCGAATTATTCAGATGTGACTGGCAACTCATAGAATGCTTCATAATTATTGTGATACTCCCAATTAAACACCTTTGCTTTCTCACAAAGCAGTATAGGTTCATACTAGTTGGTTACAATTTTATGACAATAACTAGTATGCAGAGTGATACAATGATGGGGCCTCTAAAACGATCAAAGATGCTGTGCGAGTGCACGATCCAAGGAAACCCGCACCGTAACCGTAGTTGTACTGTTTTAAGTCGTGTTGCGCCCTTCGTACTTAGAATCTGAAATATTTGTTTAACATGTTCATGTGTTAAATATAAAGTATGCTGTTAGAACTTGGTTTTCCATGTGGGTCTTTATGATAAGGTGTGATAACTAAGTATATAGTGAGGTATGGGGAGTGTATTATGGATAAATGTTACTGTACATGCGTATTTAAATACATAAAAACTGCATTCATTTGGAATTTTATTCAAATTAAGAAACTTTGTCCCAAAAATACTTTTTATCTTAATGAAGTACTGGTGTTTCTTTGTATTTGTTGTAGGCTTAATTTAATAACCCCCCCCCCCAGGGGCTCACATCTAGTGGGACGTGGGTTGGCGACCACGGGACCCCAGCTTAGTCCGGCATTGCTTCCACTTACTTGTGCCGGACTCCTCTGTCTTCTTTCCTGTCGACCTCCCTTGGTCAACTCTTGTTCTTTTCTGATCCCGACAGTATTAGGGTATCCGAGGCCTAGGGAGTCGCTTCCTTTCCCGCCTTCATTGGCCCTTGTCTCATCTTTTCTGATTCCCTCCTTCTGCGAGGGGTCAGCCTTCTTTTTCATTTCCTTTTACCTCCTGCCCTCTGCTCAAGGCCCTTAAGGAGGCAGGGTGTATGTAGCCCCACCACTTTTGGTGCACCCTAGATAATGCTACACCCTCAGGGGCTCACGGCTGGGGAGTTCGGGAGTTGGCGACCCCGAGGGATTCCTGAGCTGGGTCCGTTTTCCCCTTTTGTCCCTTACCTTTGGGGCGGACCCTCTCCTCTCTCCTCTTTTCATTATATTTCCTTTCTCTTTAAGATTCCCGCACTGTTTTTGTTACTTGGTTCACCGTGTATCTAAATTCCCTTTTAGCGATTTTTAAGGTATTTTTAATCTACGTTGAATTTTGTAAGTTTTTTCGATCTAAATTACATCTCGCGATTGTTTTCAATTTCAATTGCATTTTATAAAGATTGACAATCTAAATTGCTTTTTGGTAAGTCTTTCAATGCAGGTAGCCGGGCCTTTTAGTGAAAATTTTGAATTTCAATTGCATTTTGTAAGTATTTTCAACCAAAACCGCATTTCGCACGAATTTTGAATCTAAATTGCATTTTGTTTGGTGGGCATTTTGCACATATTTTGATTCTTAGTTGCATTTTGTGGGTATTTTGAATCTAAATTACATTTTGTCAAGTATTTTCAATCTAAATTGCATTTTGTAAGTATTGTCAATCCACATGAGTCGTTTGAATCTACCGTACATTTTGTAAGCATTTTCAACTTCAATTGCATTTTGTAAGTATTTTGAATTTCAATTGCACTTTCTGAATAATTTGGATTGGAACTGGGATATTTCAATCTGAATTGCATCGTGTAATTTCAATTTCAATTGCATTTTGTAAGTATTTTGAACCTCAATTGCGTTTTGTACGTAATTTCGATCTCATTTGCATTTTGTAAGTATTTTGAATTTCAATTGCATTTTGTAGGTATTTCGACGGTACATTGCATTTTGTACGTATTTTGAACCTAGCCTTCATTTTGTGGGTATTTTTCAATCTATTCCTTTTGTGAATCTTTTCGTTCTAAATTCCCTTCTGTAAGAACATTTTGTGAGTTGTTTCAATCTGAGTTCCTTTTTGTAAGTATTTTCCGTCTCACTTAATTTTCGTTCTGGTTTTCCGTTTCATTATCATTTTCGCTATCACCCAGATCATTCGGGGCCGATAACCTAGATGTTAGACCTCTTAAAACAACAATTATCATCATCATCATAATTTAATAACTTACTGTAATGGGCCATATCATAAGAAGAAGAGCTGGTATCCAATAACTAGTACTGTATTATTTTCAGAATCTACGTCCCAACCAGACGGCAGTTTTTGCTCCATAAGTATTCAGTTAGATTGATATCCGGGCATGGGGAGGGGGTATGATGTAGCTTAGGGGTATTATGTAGTACAGCAGACATAGCCACATAGGCCCTATCATGAATGGCATACATGGGATCTTGTCTTTCCGGAACGTGAAATCGTTCAGGTGGTTCATTTGGCCGACACTATACTCTATATTTCAAAAGAATGAACTTGACGGAAATGGCGGGAGCTTGGAACAGCTGAGATGTGTTGCCAAGTTTTTATTGTTGATGTAGAACAGCTGATTCGATTAATACACAGGGCTACACTTCGGATATTATTTCGGTACTATTATGCGCAATATAATGCAAATGTCGATCCTGAGTCAACGCCGAGGACATTCAAATAGAGAAATACGGTATAAAATGAATAAATAACACACCGAAGCTATGCTACCTTTGTCACCGTTATTCAATAAATACGAGAAAGAGGCCAAACACTCAACAGCTATACAAATATAATACACAATACAAACACAAAGTAATATGATGATGAATATATCAACACTCACCATGTAATGATTATATCCTTCAAGATGAAACAAGAGTTTGGGTGAAGGTATTTCACAGTTTACAGCAGTTAACACAGAACGCAGAAATAACATCATGACAATACCAAGTACACTCACTCACTGTATCGCGACTCTGTACGGTTAATATTAGCCTCCACATACGTAATGTTAAGGTAAAGTATTTAGCACCAAGCACACAAACAAGCTGTTCTGTGGCGATATTATTGCTGTGATTTTACATTGTCGATTTGTAGGTTATTGAATGACAAGCGTTAATTTGAACACTACGGTATGCAATGAAACATTACTGGATACGTAAACATTAAGACTAAATGTACATAGCCTATTTTGTACGTCACGCAAGTATTTTAAATCAAGTATATTTAAATTTGAATTGAACAAACAAGGCTAACCATGAAAATAGTTTGATGTCGAAATGAACGATAGCCGGCCGTTACAGGTTGGCGCGCGCGGTCTCCAGTTGTATTTCCAGTATTTTCCCACGTTCTTCCTGTGGTACTATTTGTAACTTATTGACTCGATGCTTAAAGTAAACGAAACGATGACAATGAAACAAACTCCGACACAGTTAACAGGCGACAGAATGAATGGCAATAAGCTGGCAACGTATGGTATTTGTTGTCAAAATCCAGCCAATAAGAGCCCGCGGCGGTCAGCTGTTCCAAGCTCCCGCCATTTCCTTCACGTTCATTCTTTTGATAGCAGTCAAATTTCATTTTAAAATGCCATTATGGTGCATTATACAGTCTATAACATGCCGCTACCCTACTCTAGTAATGTCCATGCACTTACAGTGGAAATGAAAATCCACAGCCTGCTTTCAGTCTCCGACCGGGTCAGGAATGGAATGAATGAAGCCCCCATCTAGCGGCGAGGATATGAACTGTGCCGGCTGCCGAGGCCTGACGCACTCCTCTGGGCCATGCACTTACAGTATTTCCATTTAAATGTCTGACTGTGGGACGCAGATACTTATGCTCTTCCATAACATGAGCCATCCTCCGACTCGGATATACGAGTATTAGATTTACTTTCTTCGGAGATAGTAACTCGATTTCAAAACATGGGCTCTTTATCGATGTGTTCATTTGCGAAAGAAAGGCATTTATTCAGATTCTCTTCATAAATGAAATACTTCCTGCAAGCAACGCAGGTATTGTATCCTTCGTGTTTACAATCACGGCGCAGATGCAGAGACGCCTTGACTCTGTCACAAACATGGAGCACTTTATTTTAGATCTATATTAATTAGACGCACAGCTTTATGTTTGTTTATCCAAGCCATTTTGTATAAACGTTCAATGCTGGGCATGTTTTGCACAAAGTTAGATGCATAGTACCGACTGAACTATCGAACGAAGTCTTCCCAATAAGCGCTGAGGTATTAAAACGAAAAGAAAACAATACCTAATAAAAAAATGTCTGTTTGCATCATTCGGTTTCTTTTTCGCTACGACCCATAATGACGCCACTTTACGATCATTCATCCAAACAGATCTCTTACTGAATTAAAGCTGGTCGGCTTCGGGGCCGATAACCGTGATGATAGGCCCCTTGAAACAACAATCATCATCATCATGAAAGCTGATCGGATGCATTTCAACTGCTCTAGTTTCAATGTCGGTGGAACGCTCTCATGCCTATACGAATACTTTTGACATGAAATATTTTATCATTTGTAATATCTTTGACTATGTACAATGAATTTTTCTTTAAAATTTCACAAATACAGAAATGTATTGTCTTTGCATTGCCGTCAGCTCCATTATTGCAGCCCCAACAGTTATCGGACAGCTGCTGATAATTGCAGCACATCACTGTATTAATGGTTTATATCATCGTTAAATAAAGAATTGACATTTGTCAAATTTATGCCCTCCTCCTGGGCCTCCGTGGCTTAGGCGGCAGCACGCCGGCCTCTCACCGCTGGGTCCGTGGTTCAAATCCCGGTCACTCCATGTGAGATCTGTGCTGGACAAAACGGAGGCAGACAGGTTTTTCTCCGGGTACTCCGGTTTTCCCTGTCAAAATTTCATTCCAGCTACACTCACCACTATCATTTCATTTCATCTGTCATTCATTTAATCATTGCCCCGGAGGAGTGCGTCAGGCCTCTGCAGCCGGCACAGTTCATATCCTCGCCGCTAGATGGGGGCTTCATTCATTCCATTCCTGACCCGGTCGGAGACTGGAAGCAGGCTGTGGATTTTCATTTTCATGCCCTCCTCCTGTTTATAACTTGTTATGAAACCATGTCGTGGTCCTTGAACACATGTTAATGATTGTTCCTTCTTATCAACAGTGCAGGTTGGATAGCTGTGTTAGAAAGCTGAACAGTGATAACAGAATTGCTTCTGCACGCGAGGCTTTCTAGTGGAGTGGAACATTTTCAACCAATTGGCCAGAAACTCGATGATATTCTTGTTCGAGGCACAGTATTCCTCGTGCAATAAGAGAAATACGATGTCAAAAGTTGTATGGTTTTCGTTCAGTCCCTGGCACAGCGACTTTCAATGCCCGGCCGTGATTTTCCCCCGATTTCTCTTTTGTCCTCACCGAATAACGAAGCTGAGTGCGTTAATTTACGCTTCGTGACTACGATGGATTGCTTCACATTCAGAGATCCCAGGTTTGTTTTCCGTTGCCGTAAATCGCCATCCTAAATGTGTTTACCTGATGGTTGTATTTACTCTCCCTCCACGTCTTAGCCCTAAGTTATACTACAACAGTCATCACAAAAGAAGTTATCAGGCAGACTCCTGACCAAGATGTCCCAAACCCCTCAATGAAGTAACAACTACAACCAATTCTGCTGCTACTCTTCCATTTTTTCTGAGACACGACACTCCTTCATTATAACTCATAATCTGGGTTAGTTTTCGTTATGGCCTATATTAAATGAAAAATGATAATTTTCTCTTTTATTGGAAATATCCAAATACTTTTTTTTTTTTTTACATTCGAATTGAGCCACCATGGACTACGGCGTAACAATTAAAATCAATGTTTCGTTCTAGATCGTCTGCCAGCTTTGATGTCCTGCCAGTATCTCTTGAGCCCATCACTCAGCGCCTTCTTCCGATCTTCTGAAAGAGGTCCCCTCCGTCTTTTGGGTTCTGCCCCTACCTTAAATCCCTGGTAATTTTTGATTAGGTGTCTGAATTCACACCTGTTCATAATTTTGCAGTCCGGAATACCAATTTCTAGAAGGTCTTTGTTACATTCTTCAAACCATGCCAATTTTTTCTTCTTTGGTTTCACGAAATTCCAAGTTAAATTTCGGATTCCAAAGTCAATTGGATCATGGGGTCTAAGGCAGGCTGTTCCAGCCGAGCAACTCGCTCGTGAGCAGCGGAGTATTCGCCGCCTTCCGCTAGTAAACCTGCAACATGCAATACAGCTGTGGGGGGCTGCCGTCACTTCGGGGTGGATACATCATGACTGGCATGAAGTGCATGGACTTGTGTTATGACCTTCGCCCAGTGACGCATTGGCTCTCACCCCCAGTCCCACTCCAACCTTGCTCCGAATATCACTGCTGAGTACTCGCGTGTACGCGTACTCAAACCCTTGGATTTGGAACAGCCTGGTCTGAATGAAAATGAAAATCCACAGCCTGCTTCCAGTCTCCGACTGGGTCAGGAATGGAATGAATGAAGCCCCTATCTAGCCGGCTGCCGAGGCCTGACGCACTCCTCTGGGGCAATGATTTAATGAATGACAGATGAAATGAAATGATAGTGGAGAGTGTTGCTGGAATGAAATTTTGACAGGGAAAACCGGAGTACCAGGAGAAAAACCTGTCTGCCTCCGTTTTGTCCAGCACAGATCTCACATGGAGTGACCGGGATTTGAACCACGGACCCAGCGGTGAGAGGCCGGCGTGCTGCCGCCTAAGCCACGGAGGCTTCTGAACAGCCTGGTCTAAAGTGTTCAATTGGATTAATAAATTATTGGCATTCAAAATGTCATTATTGAGAACTACTGTACAAATATGTCGTCGACGTATCTACCCCAAAAATCTAATCCTGGAATTCTGTTGACTATTTGACCATTTTCCATAGGGCCTATGTAATTGCTAGCTAGAATAAATTTTATTTTATTTTATTATGGATAGTAAAGATAATATTTAATATGCTATATTACAGCAATTCAACAGGAAGCAAGGACATAAAATTTTCGATTTCAACTTTACTTAAGTTACTGTGTTCGAATAGGTTCCTCCTAATGATGTCTATTGTATTGTCAATTGAGATGTTTGAGTACATGTCATTTATGTCTAAAGAATGGTTACTATAAGATTGGGTTAATGTTTGACCTTTTAGTCCTAAAAACAAAATCATTAGTGTTATTAAAAGTAGGCGAGGCTTCTCATTTACAATGTTGTTTGGAGATTGTTTGCATGAATTGAGCCAGTCGATCTTTGTTTTGTGTTTGATCGGCCTAATTGTTATGTCTGCTTTATCTCACAATATTTTCATTTTCTTCTATTGTTCAGTATCTTGAAATTATACGCGATACATGGATGATATATTTTCGAATGCTTACTGGAGTTTCCATGAAACGTTTCATATGAACCCATATATTGACATATTAGAATATCAACATACGTTTTTTATGACAATACTAATATTCTCATTCTGATATTTGGCTATATGATAATTTGATCTCCAATTTTCCTGTGGGGTAAGTCTTATTTTAACACTTACGAATGAGCTCTTTTATTCGATCCTATGGCTACGTGGAAAGCAGTCTGGACATCTTCACCCTAACGAAGCTTCCTACGAATTAACAACCCAACTCTAAAACCGGCAGGTTTCAACCTATCTCGCGCCACATGGTGCAAACTTAATCGTATACGTTATGGGACAGGAAGAACTGCCAGTACTCTTTAAAAATAGGGATGGCAAGATTCTCCTCACTGTGACTGCAGCGAATTAGCTCAAACAATCCAGCATGTTGTGCAAGACTGTCCACTTCGTGCTTTCTCTAGATCTCTGGATGAGCTGAATGAAGCCAACCCCGAAGCAGTTGTGTGGTTGGAAAACTTAAATATTGAAATTTAGTATCATTTGTTGGCCTACTATATATATGATATTTATTTGATTGTCTGTATTGCATCATACGCTAAATAAATAAATAAATAAATAAATAAATCATATCACCATCTTTATCTCATTTTCTCATTTGTAGTTCAGTTAATTGCTCATTGCTCATGATTATAACCTATAGTTGTAACAACGCCACATTCCTCATAAAGATAAATAAATTCTTCCAAATCTTGCAGATTACATCAGGGGGTAAGGATAACCTTTTTATGAATATTATTTACATTTTAACGAATTATTCCTTTTATTTATTCTATATAACGGGGTGCACTCAGCCTCGTGAGGACAATTGAGTAGCTGTCTGACAGTGAGACAGCGCCCCGATCACGAATACCAAGTTTAACGGCCGAGGGGACCTGACGCGTTGATCACGCTGCAGGCCAAATGGCTGGGCAGCGGTCGCTTGGTCGGCCTTAGCCCGTCATGGGCTGTATAGTGCCAGGGGTTGTTTGTTTTTTGTTTATTTATTCTATATTTCCTGTGTTTAGTGGTCTGGTAGACACCACTTCATTCCGTTTCCGTATTGACGCCAAATGAATTTTGGATAGATGAGAATAATTAATATAATATTGCTATTAGCATTAATAATTGACAAATTAATGTACGGTATTCAAAAACCTTCCTTTATTCGATGTAGTTAATTTTAGAATTTTTGTTATAATTTTCATGATCAATTCACAGGCGCAAACCGTAACAAAGTACGGCACATTAATTAATGGTAAATTCACCAGCAAATCATGATTAAAGAACTTACCTTTTCACAGAAGATGCTGAAAATGTTTTCCTTAAGCTGACAGACAGGCGTTGTACCGTGTAATTAAATTAGCGTTTACACGTTGTAATTCCCATCTGTTGTGAGGGATATCTGCTGCCGTTAATTGTTCTCCAGCTCTACTAGAGTACGGGTAATTGATCTGTACACTTTGTATTTTAAATTATCCCACAATTGAACATCAAACGGGCTTAGGTCCGTGCTTCGATTAAACACGCAAGAGGGCGGGGGAGGGGGGGGGGGGGGGGGAGAGGGGGACACGAGTAGCTACATAATGTAACGACGTAACTCCAATGCTACTGCCTGTCAGCTGAAGGAGAACGATACGATGTTGAAATTTACTCTCGATGTTAGGCCCCTTAAATCAACAATTATCATCATCATCATCATCATCATCTTACTTTCTCCTTTTTTTAAATTATGATAATCACTCCGGGGAGGGAGGACGAAAGCCAGGTAGGAAGGAAGGTCAAACTGTGTGCTGTGTAGAGACAGTTTTCTTGGGAACGAGTTGGGATGATCAGACAGACAATACAGTATAATATATCACAATGACACTCAATGGTTGTGCCATCTACGCCATGGTCTAGGACATGCGAGTCGCATTGCCCCGCATGCTCCCCGCTCATCCACACTGCTTCGCTCTGCAATATCACTTGGCACGGAGCCGCCAGCTCTCATTAATCATCACTTCTCTCTTCTTGTACTAGCGGGAACCTATGTAATTGCTTTTATTAAATTAGTCTGTTGCTTTGAGGATACGCTTGTGCTTTGACTGCTTTACGTGTTTCACAGCATTATGATTTACTTCTAAAGGAGCTATTAGCGAAGAAGTTCTAATTTAATCAGAATTACTGCAAGGGAATGGACCAGGAGTAGGGATGATCGATTCCCTTCAGAATTAATGTTTATGGCTGTCGAACTTCACTGGTGCTTGTCAGCAAAGGATAAGCTAACATTGATTTATTGCTGGGATTCCAATGTTAATTTTTAGACTATTTTCATTTATGGAAAAATAGGCTTATGCGATCACCTAATAAAATGTAAACGGCTGGAGCGATTTCAATAAAACTCGGTACGCTCATAGTACTAATTTGTCCGACCCCGACGGTGCCCTTTAAATTGTATTACATCTCACCATTCCAACATGGCAGCTGTGCGAAATATTTCACCGGCATTCTATATCTCCGAAACTATTACTGATATAACCTTGAAATTTTGTACGATGATAAAGGGCATTATTAGAAGTTCACCTATGTGACTCCCAAAATCCGGTTAAGTACAAAACGAACATGGCGGCCAAGCGAAGTTGAAACATTTAAATAGACGTTTCTCAGTGAAACATGGTGCAGCAAATGTTTGTACACATTTTATTGCACTATCATCAAATTTAGTTCAATTTTTTGCTTAACCTCAAGATGGCGGCTGTGCGAAATTTTAAAATTAAGTTTTCATTTCTTGTGTCCTAATTATGTGATCGAAATGAACGTTTGAATATTTTTTTAAGCGTATGGCTTTTTGTGCCTGGAGTGTCCGAGGACATGTTCGGCTCGCCAGAGTTTGTAGCTGCTTCTATGCGGACACCCATGGGGTGAGCTACAAGTACCGTCGCGTGTGGAGTGTTGTCTGGGGAGGAAAGTGTAATTGTAAGGACGAGGAATTGGAAGGTAGCGGCTGTGGCCTATCGTTAGGGACCAACCCCGGCATTTGCCTGGAAGGAAGATGGGAAAACACTGAAGACCATCTTCAAGGTTGCCGGCGGGGGGATTCGAACCTCCTCGCCTCCCGGATGTGAGCGACTGCATGCAGTCCCGCCGTAACGACCACGGCTAACTCACCCGGTATTTGAATAATGAACCTAGGCAATAATCTTCATCTAATAGTACATACATAACTCTATGGCTTACATATATAAAAATCCAACATGGCGACCATCCGAAATATTTAGACGGTTCTCAATATCTACGAATCTATCAGAGCAATCCAACTGAAGTTTTGTATGTTGACAGAGGCAATTGACATAAGTAGGACATATGAAAATAGGCTAATTAGCTCTTCACGGAATTACTTGCTAATATTGTAGCTTTCAGTCGGTCAACACAAAATCGAGGGAACAGTACAAAGTCGGACATCATTTCTCGAAAAAAATAAAAAAAAAATAGAAATTACATATTCGTAAATGTATTATAAGTTTAGTTAGGGGGTAAATCTGTTGTTTTAATTCATTTTCGGGCTTTGGACATCTTGGTCATCAACCCCGTGTGCTTATCTCATTAAGATCTTTCATATATGGATGATGTTCAATGTATGGGCTCCTCTTCTTGCAAACTGTAATGACAAGAACTTCACTTTGAGAAGATGAGTAATGGTTTATATATTTTGATAATAAGTGTTTGCTAAGAAAGGGATATAAGTACCTTATGTTCCGTAATTAATCTTGCCCACCATTATAGAATGTAAGAAGCTTCTCCGCTTTTAATTAACACTAGCTCTACGTATAATGCGTCTTAAAGAACGGAGATGATGTTCGCTAAGGCTTGGGAACGTAATCCTACCTGGAAGGAAATTGTCTTCTTAAAATATTAATTAATTCTACCCAGTGTTACATAAGGGATTAAAAAAAAGTGTACCTGTTTACTGCCAGAGTATAATATTGATCCCTCGTTCCCCCCCTCTTCCAACAAAGAAGGACGATGTGCTTTATGTAGGCTATAGCCTTATAGACGGGTTGTGCAAAGCTGACTATAGAATCACCTTCCTTTGGGTGCCACGACACATGAGAATTGTAGGTAAATGAGTTAGCGTATGGAGCTGCTAAAGAAGCGGTATCTCTACCACCTCAAACAATGAAGGTACCCGCTAGAGGTAGTCGCTTTATGTTACGCCGCCTAGTATTGTCAATCTGGGAAACTCAGTGGCTAGCTGCTCGAAGACCCAGTAAACTGAGAGCCATGAAGAGGACTAATTCACGTGTGACTGAGGAAGTCCGTCATTTTATACAGATAAAGGATAGGTAATGCAAGGTCCACCCACTCGTACCTGATGACCAGGGAAGACACCCTACTTTGTACATGTTGAACCGCAGCTCTTTCAGCTAGTATAATTTTTCCTTTAACCAGAAGTTCCGTTTTACGTCAAAAGGAAGGGAGATTAATGGTCATGTAAAACTCTCTCATACTGATGACGTGCATTTGAAAGCAGGCTGATCTTAACCTGCGTTATTTCCTTCGTTAATTAAATGTGTATGATAGACGGTTCTTGGGCTGATCTTACGCGTGGTTAAGTAAAATAACCAAACTGAGGCGCCAAATAAATAAATAAATAAAGTTTATTTTGCAGGTCAATTACAGCAACAAACAAGAACAACACTTGGCACTACGGCCCGTGATGGGCCTAGGCCTACCAAGCGACCGCTGCCCAGCCATTTGTCCTGCAGATATTGGGGTGACACGTGACAGCGCATCGGGTCCCCTCGGCCGTTAATCTTGGTTTACGTGATCGGGGCGCTGCCACACCGTCAGACAGCTACTCAATTGTCCTCACGAGGCTGAGTGCACCCCGTTACAGCCCTCACGTCAGTTTCTAAAATCCCTGACGGAGCCGGGAATCGAACCCGGGGCCTCCGGGTGAGAGGCAGGCGCGCTACCCCAACCCCACGGGGCCGGCTAGCAGGTCGATTATCTTCCATTATTTTGCTTCAAGCGCAGTGACAATATGCTTTTCTATAATTAAACTTAAAATGGTAATGGTGATAATGGTGTGTGGCCTCCGGGGAGGTCTGGTGCATGTATTTCACGAGCATAGGCGACCTGCGCTTCATGTTGTTGAAATGAATGATGAATGCGTCACAAGCGCACAGGAGCCAAGATAATTAACCGTACGAAATTAAAATCTCATGACCCAGTCGTGAGGATACTTAGGCACGAGACACTTCAACTAATTAAGAGTTGCCAAACGATTTGAAAATGTGTTCGCTCTCGGGACTCGTAAAACGCATGCAGTCCGAGGAAGTGCGCCATTCAATTTCGTCTGGACGGTGCACTTCAGAGCACGCTTATACTCTTGGATGTTGGGGCTGATTATGAAGGACTATGTTGGACTAAGACCAAGGACATTTTAGGTTGTGGTCTTTATCCGGACGTGGTTATGTTACAGTTCCTCGTTGTTTTCAAATTGACTTATCGATAGAAGTTGCACTCTAATGAACTGCACTGTACCGAAATGGTTTCTAAGTGGAGTGCGATAGTAATTTCATATAAGTGCGTAGTTGTTAGCATGCTGAACTGCTGTGCCCAAGATAGTGGGTTCAAACCCGGCCGAAGTCGTCGGATTTTTTAAGCGCGTTAAAAATCCTTCAGTATGCCTTCCTTCGGAGGGGAAGTAAAGCCGGTGGCCCCATGTCATAGATTTATGGCATGTAAAAGATCCTTCCACAGACTAAACTTGTGTGAAGCTCAATTGTTAGGTTGGATTTCGTCGGAACGCTCTATCTAGTTCTAACGTTCACCACTAGGTAGCATTGATATCTGGTGGCGAAAGTTGGAACTACTTGAAATTGAACGGAACTTGTAGCTCACCCTAATAAGGGTGTCCGCTGGAAGCAGCTACAGACTCTGGTGAGCCGAACATGTCCTCGGACACACCCGGCATTAAAAGCCATACGATAAATAAATAAATAAATAAATAAATAAATAAATAAATAAATGATCATCACTGGGAGTCTGCTAATTTCTATTTGTTATCTATGATTAGTTGCTATAGTTTTATGTAAATATATCAATGACTAACAGATTCAGAGTTCCATTGCATTTAGGGAAAAAGAAAATGTCCTTGTGGTAATATAAAATGTGATCACATATTGCCGACAACATGCTTTGCAGCACTACAGTAAGCCCAGCAGCGTAACCGTGAGTATAGTCATGCACTACTACTAAGTTACTACTATTACTACCTGTATTCTATTTTTATTATCGTGTGGCCTCTTCAGAGGCCGAGTGTAGGTCTTTCTAGTCGACGCCCGTGGGCGACCTGCGCGTCGGGATGGGAGATGGAATGGATGAAGATGAAAGAAACTGGACAAAGATGTGGAAGGAAGTGACCGTGGCCCGTCAGAAGGTACCGTCCCAACATTTGCCTGGTGTTGAAAATGGGGAAACCACGGAAAACCATTTCAAGGACGGCCGACGATGGGGCTCGAACCCACGCGTCTACCGAGTCAGCAGAGAGCTTGGCCCATGACCTAACGCTGCGCTTTAGCCAGCGTAGCCACTGCTGTCGAAAGTATTCTAATAATGGTAACCTATGGATTTGACGTCTCTTTTAACTGGTGGTTTTGGGGTAGCGCACCTGTCACTCACTCAGATGCCCTTGGTTCGAATCCCGGATCCGTTAGCGATTTTAGAAACTGAGTTGAGGGCAGTAACGGTGTACACTCAGCCTTGTGAGGACTATTAAGTAGCTGTCTGACAGTGAGGCAGCGCCCCGGTCACGGAGACCAAGATTAACGGTCGAGGGGTCCGACGCGCTAACCACGCGTCTCTGTAGGCTGAAAGCCTGGCAAGCAGTCACTTGGTAGTCATGGGCTCTTGATGGGCTGTAGTGTCACGAGATTTGGATTTGGTTTGGTTTAACTGTGTAACGTTTCGTAGCTAGTGCACAGCTTGCCCCATGCTTGGGTGACATGTAACGTTTCATAGCTCGTGATACAAAATGAGTGCAGTAAATAGCTCGGTTAATAGGGCGCCAATCTCCAACAGACGGTTGTGAGATAAATTTATATTTATTAAATTGAGATTCTTTACTTTCAGGGTAGGGGCAACAGAGGCTAGCTGCAAAACACCTTATTCTATTATCTTGACCTCTGGGAAGTCTAGCATTGGGTAAATATTGACTGAAAGTCATAGAAGTTAAAAATAATTTATTAACAAACAGGATGAGATGAATGACGTCTTGCGACCTTCCAAACAGATAAAATAAAAAGGGGAAGTTATTTCTTTAAATTATTGAAGTTAATAGTATTTACGTCCGACTTGCAATTGACAAATATGCATGAGCTCACCGGGTTGTAGATCTTCATGGGCGATGTTGGCGGAGGTATCTCGTTCCTGAAGTAGACATGTCGCGTGGTCTTCCATGGTTCCAAGTACCAATCCTCCCTGATAAAGCTATCTGCTCACTAATTGCACAGATGCTGTCGCCTAGCTGAGTGAATGGAATTGTTTCACTCGTCTTCGATATTCAGCGCAATGCTGGAAATATCCTAGCTAGATCTCTACTGAGTTTACTAGTTTAACTTTATGAAATTTTGTAGTTGAATCTCAACAAGTGAGGTCCAAGTTTAGAATTTGAAGTGCTTTCAAGTGAAAACATAATAATATTCTTCCTCTCCATACAGCTCTGTCCCGGCTTATATATGGCAATTATATCTCCCACCAGCAGTAGGGGATCTGCCAATTGCAATATCAAAGTATTGTCTCCAGAAAGTGACGCTCCTTCCTATTGGCCGAAGTAAGTCCTTTATCACGCACCAAGTGGCTATATTGGGGTGAAGGTCTCTCCCCCCAGTGACACACTTCTATATTGGTGTCATGTAGCGGTATCTTCCTTAAAAATCACAAGGCTGCAGTTTTCTCGTCGTAAAACAATTTATTCTAAAAAGCTGTATAGTACATTGTTTTGACATCTTTTAGAATCAGCCTGCTGGCTACCGAGGGTCTTGGTTGGGACTCCCTTTCCACTCTTCCTGCCTCTTCATAAGCGGTTTATGACGGTTCGGGCGATATCTATTGTCAGTTGTTAGTTCCGCAAGTGAGCTCAAGAAATATATTTATTGGGGGAGGGGTTGTAAATTTACGGTTTGAAATCTCGGGTCGACGTCTAATTACAAGAATGGATGAGAATGAACATATGATTTTATATTACCCTTAAACACAATAAATATATACTTGCACTATCGTTGCAATTGCACATCAATATATTACTCTTAGTTCAATTGTTTTGGGTGTGGTGTACAAACACCACAACTGGTGGGGCTTTTAAACCCCGGGGTGTCGGAATGTTGCTACTGTATGTAAGGGATCTTGAACGTGCCAGTTTTTCTTACAGTTAATTCGTTTTAGGGGCTTGGGGCATCTTAGTCATCAGCCCAGTGTACGTGTGTGTGTTCAATATGTCCGATAACTAAGTGTTTCTGCGGTGTCTGTAGTAGTGTGTTTAATTGTAATTGTTAGGATATGGGAGGAGCCCCGGGACTTGAAATAAGGTACTATTCTGGCTTTTGCCTGGCGAGATAGTAGTAAACTTCGGAGGAAAATCACAAATAGGATAGCTATTGCCAGCTCAGGGATTTGAACCTCCGATCTTTGGACTTGCTGCACCCTCCCCCACCCCTCCGTCATGCTCGTGGTGAGTTATTTAACGCGGACGGTTTCACCGCACCACATTCGTTCAAGACTCGCAGTGGTAGCGTGCAAGCCGGAAGAATGTTACTAGAACAGGTGTAGTGGACTTGTGTCCGACTCATCCGGAAGGATATTTTAAAATATTTTTTATTAACTTGATCCATGTGATTAACAAAGCAATTCTGATCAATAACATCGTTTATTACTTTCCGTGTAGAACGAAACTTCACGTAAAATATTTTTAAGCCATGAAAAAGGGCTGTTTATCCCGAATAAAACTTGCCACTCAACAAGGCGTCCTAAAATTGCTCGGTTCTAAAACATTCCGAAGTCATCGAGGAAGTATTGGTAATAAATATTGAAACAAATTATTTATAGCAGATATAATATGCCACAACATACCAACTAATTGCCAACGTCGCCTTATGGGTTGGGGGGGGGGGGGGGGTGAATTCGGCCAGTTGGTCCTCATCAGTGGGATTAAAGTCCGGAGCATGAGGTGGCCAGACCAGAATTTCTATGTCTTGCCGTTCAGATACCCATATCTGATTCGTTGACTTACCAACGTATTGTGCCCGGTCATACTCTCATGAAGGAAACCATGTGAACGGGCAAGAGTAATATTGACGGGAAACAATGACCGTATCGTTTTATCTTCTATCGAACTTCAGGTCAATTGAACTCGAAATGGATTGAGCTCTTTATGATGCCATTTCACTAATATAGGATGCTGTTTGGCATCCCTCTGTCAAATAAACGACTCCTGCCGAGTATCACGAAACAGCTAACACCGCCCATGCAATAATTTTCGCTTGGAGTCATTTTCAGATCTAAACTCTCTCCTTTTGTTATATTTCTACACCCACTAACAAGATCGTGGGCGTGATGGCGCAGTGGTGAGGCCAATGTTGCCAACTCAGGGTTTCAATAGTTTTAAAATATTCTTTGTTGGGCTATTTTCATCCATAACATAACATTTCAGTCTCCTTTTTCTGATGGAATCTGTGATTTCTTTCAATACTTGGAGAGATTTTATGTGGCTTCTTTTTCACCTAGGATTTATCTGAGGCTATTATTATTATTATTATTATTATTATTATTATTTATATTATTATATTTTGAAGGTAAATAGCTTGCATAATTACTGTATTTAGTATTTTTAATGAATGAATTTTCATACCCTATTAAGAATACTCACAATGCAATAGTAGATATTCTTATGTCAGAGGATAGAGCACAGCCCTCTCTCTAACTCTCTCTGCATTTGTATGAGTGAATGCTGCTGTCTATCGTATTATATCGTGTAAGAACAAATTTGCTGTGAGATAATTAATAATTACGTCAGGTATACAAATACCTGCTGGCGGAGTAAGGCCCCAGCATCCTTTTCATGGCTTTCTTCGAGGGCTGTAACAAAGACGGAGCAGAAACGATGGAATATAAGAACATTTTCAACACGAGCTCCTCATTAAGCCCCAGGCCTATCATACTAATGTTTCCACTGTTGTAGCCTATGCTTTCCTCCTTACCCCTACTCTCCATTGCTTTTCGCCTTTACAGGTAAGCAGCCGAGCTTCGTTTGATATTTGATAAGATAACCATTCATTTTATCGCTTGTTCTGTACTGTTTCGAAGTTCTTTCAGATCAAAGTTCTCTAAACGGTAATATATACGTTTTTGCGCACCCAGGGTGGTGGGAACCTTAACCCGTCGAGTGCTTCGCCCGTTTATAAACGTTGCGAATGAACTGTGTTTTTTTTTTTTTTCATATTCCCCATTTGCTTCCAAGGCAGAGTTAATCTGTGGTATGTTCTGCTATCTATTGGGCATTTAGTACTACTTTTGTTTGGATTTTTGCTTTTGGAAGTAACTAACAGAGCATTATGTAGACGTCTGTCCTCTACAGTTGGAGTTCGTCTGAGATGTAAACAGGGGTGTCCGGACATAACGTACCACTTGATTTTCGAGGACATAACGTACCACCTAGGTCGTTATCTACCTAAGAACGGTTTTCCCGTAATCCCCAAATATTTACACTAGGGCATAACGTACCACTTGTTGTCAGACGGGCATTCCAGTTACAGGTTCATTACCACATAAACGTCAGAGGCGATCACACTGTGCGGCTTTAAACATTTTGGTATTGTAACATGCGCCTTTATGAAGTACGAATTGTACTTTAAAAGTTCAAAGAGAAAGACGAAATATGTCAAGTATGATGAACGGATTGACAGAATAATGAAGCGGTATGAAGAGAATTGAAACTTGAAATCTTGCTTGAAAGCTCACTCATATTCGCAGAACTTGGAATGAAACTACACATGACGAACTTGCTATTCACTTAGAATGAAACATCCCATGACGAACTTGCTATTCGCTAGGATATAAAACTCACAAAAATATTTTTTTTGTAAGAACAAAGTAAAGAAATCAACAAATGACGAGAGCTTAACCACAGCTGATTTTAAACACGCCAAAATGTTTATAAACATTTTGCCAGTCCAAAGCCCGGATAAAGTGTGATGGGAATCCAAAAACTTATCATATTTTATGATATATGTTATGTTATTGTCCACGTATTTATTACCAGGATTAATTGAGCAATACCGAGCAAGTGGCCGAACGGTTAGGGTTTCATGCACCCTAAATACTTCAAGTGGTACGTTATGTCCTCTCCTAAATATTTTAAAGTCATTAGGTGACTCTTCGCAGGTAATCAGCTTTTCAAGTGGTACGTTATGTCCAGTGGTACGTTATGCCCTATAACCGTAAACAGGCCTGGCGGAATAACAGGCAAATCCTTCACACCGCGTTCTGATTTCGAATCGAAGGACACCAATTTTTGTACCAATAAGGATCATAAAATTGGCAGGTGAAAAACTAAAGGAAGTAGGAGACTTTTGTTACTTAGGATGCAAAAAAACAGTGATGGACGAAGCAAAGAGGATATAAAAAGTAGGTTAGCCCAGACAAGGAAAGCATTTCTACAGAAAAGTACTCTGTTGACATCGAATGGCCTATAGATTTATGTATTAGGAATTCATTTTTGAAGGCCTTTGTCTGGAGCGTGGCACTCTTGGAGTATTGGAGCAGCAGAAAAGAGGAGAATTGAAGCGTTTGAAATGTGGTGTTACAGGAAAATGATGAAGATCAGATGGGTAGATAGGGTTACAAACGAAGTGTATTAAAACGAGTGGGAGAGGAGAGATGTTTCTGGCGACTGCTAATTAAGAGAAGAGATAGGTTGGTAGGACACATACTAAGATACCCAGGGATTAGTTATGGAAGGAAGGGTCGAGGACAAGAACTGTAGGGGTAGACCAAGGTTAGAATATGTTAAACAGATTGCCTCGGATGTAGGATGTGGTAACTATGTAGAGATGAAACGGTTAGCTCAGGACATGGAGACATGGAGAGCTGCATCAAACCAGTCAAAAGACTGAAGACTCAAACAACAAGGAGCAGCAAGTATTACTTGGCTACTGATTTTAGGAAATAATTTTATTTTTGAACCGTTACATGTGTGTTAAGATGGGCAGATGACCTCGTAGTTCCGACCCTTAAAACAACAACAACAATTCTTTACCTAGTATGGTGATGCAAGCATTGGCGCAATAACTTTAATTTTGGTTCCTCTGAAAATAAAAATATATATAAACGTAGGATTTGAGTTAACATTTATATAAATAAATGCCCAAAACCTTTCGACATCTTAACCCCCCCCCCCTCCCCTGATAAGTTAAAAATTATTACTAATACATTTTTTAAAGTGCGCAGGGAAAGAACTCAGCACATAAAAGGTTAGTTAGACATGGAGCACCTGTTTAATGCTCATCGAGCGAAGCTGGTTTTGAGTGCTACAATGTTTTATTTACATTATTAATTACTTTAAAGTGCAATATGCATGATGTTTCATAAACAGGCCCGGTGACAGGATTCTCGTGACTCTGGGCAACTGAGTGGGCTGGGGAGCTAAATCCTGGTACACACCACTCCTCCCTCCTCGCTTAATATAGACCAGAATATTTGAATATTTAATAAATCACTCGAGAATGTTCTTTGCTACTAGGGTTCTTACAGATAATACACTTTCAAAACTATTTTTAGGAGTCTACTATATAATTTTTGGTGGACATTATCATATGTTAATGATTTTTTCAATATATTTCACAAAAGTTTGCCTGTTAGGGTATATTTATTAATTTATTATTAAAATGAATCTCCTTGATTCCAGTAGCTTATAAAATTTTCTCTAGAGCTCTGTTAAAACCTCTGGTACCACAAATTGACTCCTAAATTGGCGAATATCAAGAGGGATGTAGAAAAAATCGCTCTTGCAGCGAACAAATTTGTAATCTTCGTACAATCTTGTCCATAAGACACTGCAGGATTACTACAGTGACTGTTGTAGACTTTCAAAAAGGCTATGACTCCAGAGACTGAGACACACTATTCCAAACTCTAGAGGAGATGAAAGTAGACATAAAACACGAACTCTCATCCGAGATACCCTCACTAATACCGTCTCTAAGGTCAAATTTATGTGAGAATTATCAGAGCCCTTTCCAATTACAACCGGCGTCAGACAAGGCGATGGACTCGCACCCATCCTATTCAATGTAGTTTTAGAGAAAATAATTCGTACATGGGAAAAAGAAGTCAAAGGAATTCAACTAGGCCAAAAAAAAAAGAAAGAAAAACGTAACTCATATAAAATGCCTCTCTTTCGCAAATGAGATCGGCATACTAACAAATACTAGAACAGAAGCACACCACGCCTTAGAAAAACTCCACGAGATCGTCACGAAAACCGGGCTCCAAATTTGTATTAAAAACGCAGTTTTTTGATACAAAATCCTCAGACAAACTCCCAATAAAACAAAATACGGAGTCAATGACTTCAAATATTGAGGAGAAATCATGCAGAAATCTGGTCTGAACACAAAGGTTAACGAAGAAAGAGTCACAAAATTACAGAAAGCTTACAAACTTAGCTGGTCCCAGTACAATAAAAAAAATGCATATCAACGGCTGCGAAATTACGACTTTATAAAAAACGGTAGTCTTGCCGGAAGCCATATCCGCATCAGAAACTACAAGCACCAAAGGAATGGCCAAAATTAAAGACATTGGAAAACAAGAAAAGAAAATTCTGAGAATAATTTACGGCGCCGTTTCCTGAGATAATAATTTCTGGCAAAAAAAAAAGACCCACAGAATAATTATACAGAAATACTGAATTTATCACGACACTCATCAGAAATCGCAGAATGAAGTTCTTTACACATAGGCCTATCGCCAGAATGAACGACACCAGACTGACTAAAATAATTTTCAACTTAATGTCTATGTCGAAATTGGGCACTTCTTGGTACAAAGAAACTTTGGAAGACTTACAACAATTACATATCACCATGGAAGACATTCACGACCGCAGCATTTGTACAGAAAAAAGTCAGAAACAAAAAATTAGATCGCAACCCAAAAGAAATAGGCGTAAATGGACAGATGAAGAGAGGAAGGCACACAGTGAACGGATGAAAGGTTTTTGGGAAGATGATGAAAAGAGCCACCACCGAGAGCTAGATTTTTGTGTTTTAGCGCTCTCCTTAAAGGGGAATGTACGCAAATAATAATAATAACATACATTATTAAATACAATAATTTACGTGTAACACATTTCAACGTAAAGATCTCAAGATTTTATAGCATATGCCGTCATTTTTTGCTACCGCGTGTTTTGAGATTTAAGTACATGGTGATGATTGACTACTCATTGCGCAACGCTGGGAGTGCGACACATACTATCGTTTTTTTAAAATTAAGGATACTCGAGTTTAGGCCTTAATTACAAGCAAACCAACAGATCTATTGAAAAATGACTCATACCATTATTTTCCTTGTTTAATTCTACGTTAGACTATATAAGAAAATTATTTTCAAGTTTATTATTTATTTATTTATTTATTTATTTATTTATTTATTTATTTATTTATTTATTTATTTATTTATTTATTTATTTATTTATTTGTGGTTGTATGAAAAATTATCCGTGTTTTTGACGGCTCTTCTAGGAACCGCTCACTTAAAACTATATTCATGGAAAACTACTTGACTGAGGGTAATGAAATTTTTATATGTTATAGGCACAAGTATTTGTAGTGCAAATCTCAAGTTTGAATTTTTTTCAAGTACCCAATATAAAGTTCTTATTCTTTTTCTGACGTAATGTTTTCTCAGCCCAGGATAAACATACAGCAGGAAACTTGGTCTCATTTTCAAGCTCTCATACAACCACAAAAAAATAAATAATTAATAAACTTAACAATAATTGGCTTATATAGTCTAACGCAGAATCAAACAAGGAAAATAATGGTATAAGTCATTTTTCAATAGGTCTGTTGGTTTGCTTGAAATTAAGGCGTAAACTCGAGTAACCATAATAAAAAATCCGATAGTAGTTAATAACACCACGCTCGCTCTATTGTCCCCATAAGGCCATCACCCGCGTCACATCCCTCTATGACCATAACAACTACAACAAGGTTAACGCTCTGCTGCACACTGAAACACGCTCTACCTTTATTTGTTGTTTTTTTCCTTAACAAACGTTTGTATTCTTATTGGCATTTACATTTATTTAAACTTTAAATTCAATTTTTTAGTGCCCGGGCCCCTGGGCAATTGCCCCCTCTGCACCCCTTGTCGCCGGCCCTGTTCATAAAATAGTACTGCCTTTTCAGGTGCCCTATCCGAGAAGTTATAACCAATTCCAATGTATATTGTGTTAAAATTTGGATTCGATCTGATGACGGGTTTTTGAGATAATAATTCTTAAATGTGACGCATGGTTGAAACACTCTTAAAAGCGTGCACTTTTTGTGTTCCAACTGCGATAAAAAAATATTAAAATATATATTAAAAATTCCAAACCTACACGACCTAACGTAAAATAGAACGACGAAAATGATGATGTTATTGGATTTTATATAGGTCTATTGGTTACTTCACAAACAACCTTCAAACTCGAGTGCACATAATACTTTGGTCGACAGTAAGTATGCCTTCCTTCGGACGGGAAGTAAAGCCGGCGGGCCATTGTCATATATTTATGCCATATGTAGGTTAGATTTGATTGACGCTCTATTAAGTTCCAACGTTCGTCGCTAGGTGCTAGTTGTGGTGGCATCTAGTAGCAAAGTTCACAACTAGGTGTCGTTGACTGTACTATTTGGTAGGAAAAGTAGGAACTACTTGAAATTGATCGTTTGCAGTCCTTACCTAAATTACGGATAACACACACTAATACAGCCATCACAATTAACACCGGTTATCAGACAAATTCTACACACACCCAATGTACACGGGGCTACATGAACGCGTTGTCGCAGCCCATAAACTAAGGGACCAACCAACCACCACCATCTTATGTTAGATCACTGCCAATGAATTTTCGAACTACTGTATTTTAGTTTTAGACAACATCACTGCCTACTGAATTAATTAATACTGTACAAGTTAATGTCCAGATCAAGCTCTTTTAGTCCCTGCAGAAGCTTGTTGTTGTTGTAGTTGCGCTTTAGGGGCGTGGGACATCTTGATCAACACCCCTTGTACTAGGATGTGTTTTCAATTTGTCTAATAACATGTGTTTCCGTTTGTGAATGTAGTAGTGTGTGTAACTGTAATTATTAGAGTCGGAAATGACTAAGGTGCCCCGGTACTTGAAATATGGTAGCCTACTGTTCCTGCATTTACCTAAAGGAAGTGTGGGAAATCCCCTCCGAAAAACTACGCTCACGATAGCCGCTATCAGCGCCGGGATTCGAACTTACGATATCTGGACTGGCCGCAGCTCCTCATCGCAGTCGTGGTGAGCTATTTTACCGTCCACAGCTACGCTGCGGGGTTTGGAAGGAGGCGGCCGTGGTTTATTAGCAGATCGCGTAACCATGTAAAGAATGCCTGACGGTAAGTTTCGAACCCACTCTTCGTATGGGTTTGAAGATGACCTGGCTCCAAGGTCTCGCACATTAACGCACGTTTTGTAGTGGCTAGCATTTTTGTCCGCGGCCCGGGCTCGATTCCTTGCTCTGCGAATAAATTTAATTCTGGTCTGAGGGCTGGAACGGGGCACACTCAGCCTCGTGAGGCAAAACTGAGAAGAGGCGGGTTCGATTCCTTTCTCAGCCATCCTGGACGTGTTTTTCCGTGGTTTCCCACTTCTAGTACAGGCAAAATGTCGGATTGTTACCTAATTTAAAGCCCCGGCCGCTTACTTCATTAATCCCACCCCAATTACAAATACACACTAGTACAGACATCACTGTGACACGGGGCTACATGACCACAATGTCGCAACGGCCGTTTAGAATCAACAACAACATCAGGGCACAGATCGTGTATAACCAAATAAGATATATTTGCCCTAGTGCTATCAAATGTATGCACTGTACGTTGTGTACGAAGACCTGCTTTGCTCGTACCTTGTACTGTGGTCGAACTTAACGTAGGTGAACGGTAATTGCATGTAACGCAACGTCAATTTGCAAATGAGAAATGACCGATAAGCTACGTCAGTGATTGTGATTTTGTGGTGGGGAGAGACTGCGCATTCGGTATCGTTCAACAGCCGTCAATGCCCACCCACATTCTTTGGTGCTCACCAAGGCAGTCCTATATAGGTTCCGTGCGTATACTGGAGTGCTGATGTAAGCGGACGTTTCAAGAAACTGTTGCATGCCGTGGCCTGCTAAGTATTGCTACACTTCGGAAAACGTGTGAGTATTTTATTCTTTTATTTTATACAGTAACTATGTCAAAACGTTGTGTAGAATTGTTGGTTGCATTAATAGATATTGTAACACACATAACAATGTAATATTCTACACAGTTTCCTTCACGAACTCACGAAGTTGATTTGAAAACACGGTGGATATTGACGGTGAATTGCAAGCAGTAAGTTTAAATTGTGCATTTGGGATGTAATTACCCTGTATCTCAATTGGTTTGTCGATGTTAAAAGTTAATTTGGACATACAGCAAACGTTTGAACTCACAAAAACTATAAGTCATCGCTTTGTAAGAGGGGTTTATCTACGGTTTAACAAATGCTTACTTACACCGTTCTTCTCTTAAGCCGCCATTTCAAAACCCTCCAACTCGATCTCCTCGAAACATTTACAGTACCGGTCAAAAGTTTAGGACCACATAAGGAAATCATGATATGTCACCTAAAACCTAAACTTGTGGCACTGCGATTTCTTTACTGAGCTCTTACATCTGATAGAATATAACCGTCCTGATTTCGTTCAATTGGACCATGTATTTTAGAAGTTATGTTTTTTTAACTGTTGGAAGGTCACACAAAAATCACCGTTTTCAGAGGTATAATGATTGCATATTCCAATTGGTTGCAGGTATTACCCTCAATTTTCTATTTCAGACTTAGGAATAGTTGGGGATCATATTGGTATAAATATACAAATTCCGAAAACAATGCAGAAACTCTGTTTTTTTTTTTCAAGCCAGCGCTAAAATGGTCTATTTTCCCTTGTTCTTATCACGCTTGTCGTAAGGCTTCCTTGCTACCTACCCGCTTCTAACTTGTCGTGTCTAGTAGTTCCACTTTCACTCAACAGATGGCATCCAAGCACAGATTTCTGGCTTGTAGGATTTCGCCGTGAGATTATTTTGTTGTCATCAGTACATCGACCATTTTAGCGCTGGCTTGAAAAAGTATAAACCTGCAAAAAAAGAAGGTCCTGCATTTTGTCGTAATTTGTATACCAAAATTATCCCCAACTATTACTAAGTCTAAAATAGAAAATTGAGGGCAATACCTGCAACCTGTTGGAATACACAATTCAGTATACCTCTGAAAATGGTGATTTTTTGGTGTGACCCTCCGACAGTTAAACAATCATAACTTCTACAATACTTGGTCCAATTGACCGAAATCAGGACGTATATATTCTAGCTATCATATGTAAGAGCTCAGTAAAAAAAATCGCAAGAGCTCTAGTGCCACAAGTTTAGGTTTTAGGTGACATATCATGATTTCCTTATGTGGTCCTTAACTTTTGACCGGTACTGTAGAATATTTTAGACTTTTATAGCGATCTTGTGAATATCCGATTCGCTGGTTCTAAGTTTCATGTTTCTAGGAAGTCTATAAATCCCTCATCGATTCATGTTTATTTTCAGAATTTACCTACTCATTGCTCGACCTCGGCCATAGTAACATTCACAAGCTTATAAATTTGGCCACTCGTAGTGCGGCGGTGCATTTCTCACCCTAACGCACGGAGCCTATATTGCTGAACGATCGTCGCCGGTCGATTTGGTAAGAGAAACGAGTTGACATTTAAAGAAATATCGAAATAATTTTTGTGATTATATTTAATTTAATTTTAATTTTAATTTTTGATTCTCGGTGTCTTTTCTTTCTGTTGTTCATGATGATTCGTTTAGGAGCTTGTGACATCGTTGTCATTTAGTCCCGTATACTTAGGTGTGCGTGGAATCTGTCTCATTACCTGTATCTTTATGAAGGCAGTACTAGTGTGTGTATTTGTAATTTCGGGAGTACAGTAGGTGGTCGTGGTCTAAGTAACGTACCATCCCGGCATTTGCTTGATGTAAAAGGAAAACCACCTGTAGCCTGGCGGAGGTTACAATCGAACCCATCTCTCCTCACAAGTCACAGCGTACCCCGCTCCAGCCTTTAGACCAGGAATTCAATTTCGTGACAGAGCCTGGAATCAAACTTGGACCTCAAGGGTGACAGCCAAGAATACTAGCCACTACACTAAGAGGTAGTTTGTCGTGTCTTTCTTTTCACGATGGGAGAGATAATCTTAATGTTACTCTTCGTGATTAATTGATGCATGCGTGACATTCTGAATCTAACACGAAACGGAAGTACAATTACAGACATTCATACCCATGGCTGGATGATCACCTTGTGGTGTAACAGCTGTCGTTTCCTGGCCCTGTCAAGACAGTTTCATTGTGGTCTGATTGCTGGAACGGGGTACACTCAGCCTTGTGAGGCAAAAATGAGAAGAGGAGGATTCGATTTTCATCTCAACTATCTTGGAAGTGGTTTTCCGTGGTTTCCCACTTCTACTCCAGGCAAATGCTGGATGGTTCCTAACTTGCCACGATGGTCTCCTTCCCAATCCTCATCTGAATTACAAATACACACTCTACAGCCATAGCAATAAGACAGGTTATCAGTCACATACCCATGTACACGAGGTTACCACGATATCGCAAAGCCCCTAAATAAATCATCAACAACAACAACGAAAACCATGTCTAGCTAACCCAATGCCCAGTAAACTGAGAGCGATCAAGGGAACCACTCGCGTGTGGCGGAGCTCTTTCCGGTTACGGAATGAGTCCGTCATTTTGTGTAGGCTATGAATAGGTCATACAAGATCCACCCACTCGTACCTAATGGGAAGGGAAGACCCCCCACTTTGTACCTGTGGAGCCGTTTTCACCGAGGCCCACATTTTAACCTAGTGTGTGGATCTTGCTGACTTACGAAGAAACCTTGGTTTGCAGATGACACTCAAACTTATATTAGCCGATGACGCGGTGGCTGCTGATTTCGTCATCCGCTTTGTAAGTGGGAGTGGGTTAGGGCCAGCAATCTAAATTTTCCAGTGTTCATTGATTCAAAGACTTGTCCATTTTTCTGCTATTTTTTTGTTTTTCCGTAATTTTTGTTTATACAGTATTATAATTACTAGTTTTTTGTTTTTGTTTTATTAATTTCCGGTGTTTCAAATTTAGGTGTCCACCTCTAAATTTTTATCTGTGTTAAGAGGGGCAGATGACCTCGTAGTTCCGCCCCTTAAAACAACAATAACTAACTAACATAGCAGACGCTATTTTACGATTCTTATCATCCTGGTATCTGTGCAGGGATGACTTAAATGAACACAGTACACTTCTCTATTTGACTGACAGCAGTAGCTACTGGTCGGTTCCAAGCTCTGTGAAATTGAGGGGTGAGGTGACGCGGGAGGCAGGAAGAGAAGGACCGGTTGTCCGTGTTGTCTGGAATTCCTGTCTATTCCAATACTGCTAACATAGAGCCGTTGCCCAAACCACTGTGGTGTTGCGAATGAGTGAGTGAGTCACCGACCAATGTATTTGATTCTGTTACTACACACGGACTGGGAACCTCCAACGTCTCTCCTCATAGTCCGCGACCCACAATCCTCTCAGGTTCACGGAGCTTGGACTCCAACAGTACGCTAGACTTGGGTTATACTGCACCGTCGGCCGTCCTTGAAATGGTTTGCCATGGTTTCCCCATTTTCAACTTCAGGAACATGCTAGGATGGCACCTTCTGACAGGCCACGGCCTTCTTCCTTCCACATCCTTGCCCAGTTTCATTCATCTT
The DNA here is from genome assembly GCA_946902985.2 of Meconema thalassinum. Lineage (NCBI taxonomy): Eukaryota > Metazoa > Arthropoda > Insecta > Orthoptera > Tettigoniidae > Meconema > Meconema thalassinum. The sequence goes on from OX336396.1 coordinate 153,596,219, forward strand.
CATTCATTTCATCTCTAATGAGGTTGTCGTCAGGAAGGGCATACTGCCGTAAAAACCACCCGCCACATTGCCTCTCATCCCCGACACCGTTGAAAAAAAATACTAGCCTTACAGTAGTCGCATATGATGTGTAACATCTGACATAGAAGAAACCTCACGTGAAATTGTTGATACACCGGTATTTTATACTATTATTGGCACACATATTAATCTATTGTAAAAGGGAGTGTTTTACAGATATTGGAGTTTATAATACGGAATTCATTTTATTAGATGATTTGTAGCTTCCACCAGCACTAGTCTAAATAAAGAATACGATATGGATCAACTAGATTAATAGACGCGACACCTTATGAATAGGTCCCCTTGTGAGTAAAGAGAATGTATTCATTAATAGTTCATGAAGGCTTGCTCAATTCTCGTATAACCACAACGATTATACTATATTGATGACTGCATTACCGTTATGTGGGTTAATATTTGAATAGCCATTGTGCAGAAACATAATACCGGCAATGCCGACTACTTACAATGTTTGATATTAAGGCATTTTACTATTTAAATACTCATTCGAAGACTTCGAACATGTACCATGTCATTTGTTTCAATCACTTGACACCAGAGTTCACATGAGCGTTTTACGTTCAGTATACATTCCAAATGGCCGAGAGTACGTCACGGTATAAATTTCTGACACCGCGCGCTCATTGTTTCTCGTACCACTGCCAGCTGGGTCTTACCACTGCCCGCTGGATCGATCGATCGAGCGGGCAGTGCATACTTCCGTTTTGCACCACTGCCAGCTAGTACACTTCCGTTCGATCGAGCGGGCAGTGCATACTTCCGTTCGATCCACCACTGCCAGCTCGATCGTTCCAATCCACTTCCGTCCCCAATTTTCAAAATCACTCCCACAAAACTATCCATCAACCGAGCGGAAAGATGTTACACATTAAAATAAACTGAATTAATAAGGGGTAGACATACATTACACTTTTCTATTTGGTGAGTGATACAAGCAACAAGTTCATTTGGCTATCAATGTGATTTGTATACAGTCGTCTATTTGATAATATGTTATTACTACGGTACATGTTATTTTTAGCCTACTTTTCACATTTTGCAAAAATGAGGAAAAAGTAGACTTATGAGATCGATCCGGGAAAATGTGTGTGTGTCTGTCTGTCCGAGTGTGTGTGTCCCCCCCCCCCCTATCAACTCCTAAACGGCTGCAGCAATCAAAACCAAATTTAGTATGAGTAAAGATGTGCACCGGAATATCTCACGTCCATATTTGAAAATGAGATCAGTGCTACCAACTGCTGAAAAAACGCACTAGAAATTTGAGCTCCATGTTGGATATCTTGCAAGGTATGCATGGGAGCTATTCCAAAATTGGCACACATGTAGATAATACTGTTTCAGTTTAATTTCCAGGAGGCCAACCATGACAGTGTTGCCAAAATAATTTTAAGCCTTCTGATAGGTCCAATGTTTAAATGCATATAACTTCTATACTATCAGTTGGATTTCAACCAAATTTCGTATGTGCTATGTGTACCATAACAGATATGACTATACGTATTGTTAAGAGCAATCAGGGCTGCCAACTGTTAATAAATGCTGTCTATATTTTTTTACCCTAATATCAATATATCAGAAAGTATGCAAGCCAACAGCTCTATACTTTGCACACGTATAGCACCTGACATTCTAGATTAATTTGGAGTAATTAATACAAGGCAGTGCTGCCAACATGATTCTATGCCTGCTGATATGTCCAATTTTAAAATACATGTAACTTCTATACTAACAAATGGATTTCATCCAAAATTGGCACAACAATATTTCAGATTATTTCTGACCAGCACACGCATGGTATTGTTGGTATCATGCTTTTACGCGTGCTGATAGATCCAGTGTCTAACTGCATGTAACGTCCATTTGACTTCAACCACATTCTGTATTCTGTACCTTAAGAGATGGAACTAAGAATATATTCAGTCACCAGGGCTGCCAACTGTAGTGCTCTATTAGGCTACATTATACCAGGTATATTTTGAACTAATTAGATATTTCGATATTACCAACTTAATTTCGTCATTATTCTAGATAGGTTCATATACTGTAGAATAATCATTGGCATGAAAAGTAGGCTGTATAGTTCTTCACGGAACTTCTTGTTACTATTACGTCATAGCTTTCAACAGGGACAGTTAACTATTTTACAAACAATTATCGTCATGTTTTAACCTATTTTTAAAGATGAGCAAACAGCTATAAAAATCAGAATACTGACGTTCGAGGTGAACAGATAAAAAGATTGATGGTCTAAGTCTCTAAGGAATGCATTAAAAAAATTGGTACAAGCGTGACTGAAGCCTCCGTGGCTTAGGCGGCAGCACGCCGGCCTCTCACCGCTGGGTCCGTGGTTCAAATCCCGGTCACTCCATGTGAGATCTGTGCTGGACAAAACGGAGGCAGACAGGTTTTTCTCCGGGTACTCCGGTTTTCCCTGTCAAAATTTCATTCCAGCAACACTCTCCACTATCATTTCATTTCATCTGTCATTCACTTAATCATTGCCCCAGAGGAGTGCGTCAGGCCTCGGCAGCCGGCACATTTCATATCCTCGCCGCTCGATGGGGGCTTAATTCATTCCATTCCTAACCCGGTCGGAGACTGGAAGCAGGCTGTGGATTTTCACAAGCGTGACTCGAGCCTCATTTCACGCACTGCCTGCACACGAACCTCATGCGCTGCATTTAACTGGTAAGTCGTATCATCATATACTGGATATTATTTCAGTAGTATGGATCCCTCCTGCGGCGCTCACAAGCGACCGATCGTGACAAATGAGCATTCAAATGGAAGAGAATTGACATTAGCAGTGACTTATCGCACTATAATTTCATAAATATATATATATATATATATAATTTCTTTAAAAATGACATTTTAAAATATGTACGAAGTGTGCGATTTGCAAACACCGTTGCTGTAGAAAAATACGCTCCATAATTGCTATCCGCGGGCCGCTATGACACGTGTTTCATGTCGTATTAACATTGCGAGGTCTTTCCTTTATTCTGAAATGTAAATAGTGTTCTATAATCATTTGGTTGAAATAAAAACATAACTTTTTCTCCATAAGTCTTTCATTATAAAACTATTGGGGAAAGTGTGGTTTATGAATATGCGAGATTTCTCTCACGGGTCCGCTAGTGACTCATAATTATCCATTCTTTTTTAATGAAACAACGCTGAGATACGTGACATTATTTTTGTTATAGCCTACTTACAGTACAGTAAAGCATGCTGAGCTTCTATGCCCAAGATCGCGGGTTCAAATCCGAAGTCGTAGGATTTTTAAGAGCGTTAAAAATCCCTCAGTATGCCTTCCTTCGGAGGGGAAGTAAAGCCGGTGGTCCCATGTCATAGATTTATGGCATGTTAATGAACCTTCCACTAATTACACCTGTGTGAAGCTAAATTGTATAGGTTAAGAATGTAAACAACGCTCTTAGGTTCCTACGTTCGTTGCCAAGAGCTGACTGCGGTGGCATCTGGTAGCTAAGTTCTGAGCTAGTAGTCGTTGACGGTGGCGTTTGGCGGCAAACGTAGGAACTATTTGAAAAATTCAAAAGTCTGCTGTCCCTACTTGAATTAAAAAACAGATAACACACACTAATACAGTCATCACAATTAACACCGGTTATCAGAGAGATTCTACACGCACCCAAAATAGACGGGGCTACATGACCGCGATGTTGCAGCCCCTAAACTTAAGAACCAACCAACCAACCAACCAACCAAAGTAAACCCATAGTTTTCTGACCCGAATCTCGACATAAGTTGCATGTAGGGTGGTCTCTTGGTCATATTGTTACGGCTGTGAGTTTGTGTCATCGCTCGCCGCATGAGTCACAACTGCCCCAGGGCTGGGCTGTGCCCTGCCTCATGTATTGCGTGCGCCTTATGCAACAGGGCTACGAGGACAAAGGGATGATCCAGAATATTCGTGACTGAACCAGTGAAGGAAATGTCGAGAAGCCGTGTGCCCTGGACGATTCTAGAATCCATTGAGTCACCAGCCTGCTATATAAGCGGCTTCAACAGTGAGGGGACCGAGTTTTCTGTGGGTGTGTGTTTGTGAGCGAGTGCGACAGAAGTGTGGTGACGAAGTGCCGTGCGAGTTACGAAATCCAGTGACATTGTTTCCCCAGCTTGTGGACAGCGAAACAGCGGGTAGCGGATTATCGTAAGTAACTGTGGTTGGTGTACATGAGGAAGAGGAGCAGGTAGTTTCTGTCAAGGCCACCGTACTCATTAAGACGGTTTAACTTTTGTGGTTTGTTGACAAGTGAAAGGGCCAAGAGCGCTCAAGGAAGAGACTTGAGGAAACTGGAGTAAGGTTCTAATTGTTTGCATTTGCTGATGAGTAGTGTATCTTTCTGGCCACAATAAAGTTAATTATTTCTTTAAGCAGTAATTGGTGTTGTGCTTCCTACACACCGTAATCCAGTTAACAAAAGTGCCACTAGGGGGTTGGCACGTAACAATATTAATTGTCCGTACTCCGGAAATACTAGTAGTTTACCATACATGCGTCCACCTCCTGGTGTAGCGGCTAGCATTCATGGCTGTAGCCCCGGAGGTCCGGGTTCGATTCCCGCCTCTGCCAAGAAATGTAATTCTGATCTGAGGGTCGGAACGGGGTATACGCAGCCTCGTGAGGCAAAACTGATAGAGATGACTTCGTTTCCCAACTTCAGCCATCGTGGAAGTGGTTTTCCGTGGTTTCCACACTTCGATTCCGGTCAAATGTCGGGATGGTTCCTAACTTAAGGCCATGGCCTCCTCCTTCCCAATCCTCACCTATACTACAAATACACACTCTCCTACAGACACATGATATCACAGGTTATTAGACAAATAGGGATAAATGACCACAATGCCCAAGCCCCTCAAACGAAGTAACAACAACAGTTTAACGTGCAGATTTAAATGTTTTGGAGCATGACTGAATAAGTTATGACTTGTACTTTCCAAAAGTTACCCCTTGACAGTTACCGTTACTTGTTACAAATAGTAACGACGTTTCAGTCACAATTGTCGAAGTAAAGAATCGTTCCTTTATCGTTACTTTTTAACTTTTTCCCCCCGCTACTATAATTTACTTGATTTGAACGGAATTGTGGTTACCAGTAATGTGGAAAAACAAAATGAACGATCACAAAACAAAACTATCACTTTGGCGTTCACTGTCACTCGGCTGTCCTGGGTAATGAGTGCATCAACCAGCTGGACGTTGCCATCGGTAATGCGGGGGGGGGGGTGCCCCAGACCGGGCATCATCGGCTAACGACACCCGTCCTTCCCTGATGCGCTTGTGCCACGCCTTGACCCTTGCAAGGGACATGCAGCGTTCGCCGTACACTTGTGACATTCGGCGATGAATGTCCGTTCCCCCTACTCCTTCCGCTGTCAGAAACCGAACAACACCTCTTTGCTCTTAGTTTGACGCCTCCATGTCACTGTTTGCAATGCGACTGGCAGCGTTGGACGATTGATGCATGCTGCTGCTCGATTTGTATCGTCACGTGACGTGCACGCGTGCCCTCTAGCGACGGGCTGTGACCTCCCACGCTCTGGTCGGAACCACACCTCGTTATACACGCCACGATTAGCCGATGTCGGCACCGGTTTGCGCATTACAGCCTCCGGTTCGTTACTTTTCGAACGCACCTTATATTTATTCCAGTATATGGAAAATGCATTTAAAATGTGGAAGAGTTTTTGAATGGAAAAGACCGGTGTAATTTATGAAAATATACTATTTAGTTATTTACGGAACTACTTGTTACGTTTGTGATACGAGTTAGATGTTGGTAACTTAGTGAATATTAAACATGTATCCCTCCGACCTTGAAATTTGCAAACCACCGGAACTTATAAATGTAGATTTGTTTGACCGGTGTAGAAGGAAGTGAATATTGAATATGAAAACTAAAACAACTGGCTGCTTGACTCTTATTAGGGACGCATTCATGGTGGCGCCTCCAGACCACATACAGCGCCGTGTCCATCGCTCGTGTGCTGGTCACGTATTGCTTCGCGATAAAACGAAAGATTGTCTGTCCATTGCATACTAAGCAGATGGTAAAATTGTGTGAAACTGCGTGTTGGAAATGTGGAGAAAATAACATGTAGAACGGTTTCAAACAGAATCTGCTTAATTGTGTAGCACGCAGGTTCTCAAACTGTAGAACACGTACCATCAGTGGTACGTGTTACCTTTCCATAAGGAAATACTGTATAAGCTATTCTCCAACACATACATTGTTTAGACCGGGGGTGTAGAAATCCTGGATGCTAGATCATAACGGTGACTTGAGTATTTGCTGACAGTGTCTAAGACGTCTCCTCCTCCCTCAATAATATTTCTATTTTTTAAATGTATTTAGTTATTTATTTGAATATGTATTAATTTATTCATTCATCATCATCTGTCTTCTACTCCAGTTGCCCGGGTGTAGTTTACGAGCGCCCTCCACTTGCGTCTGTCCATGTACCATTCTTCTTTCAGGATTCTATCCCAGCTAACTCCCCTTGTTCCTATGTCCTCCTTCACCTGGTCTAGCCATCTCTTCCTTGGTCTTCCTACCGGCCTTCTACCAACCACATCTGTGTGTAGTCTTTGTTTTGCTATCTTCCCCTCGGCCATTCGCTTGACATGGCCAAACCATCTCAAACGGGCCCTTGTCACTTTTTCTTTCAAAGTTGGGTACACTCCAGCTTCTTCCCTAATTTGTTCATTTCTTACCCTATCCCTCCTAGTTTTTTGGACCATTGTTCGTAGAAACTTAATTTCTGCAGCTTGTAGTTTGCTGTCTATCTGTCTGGTTGTTGGGCAGGTTTCTAGGCCATATGTTATTATGGGGGTAAAGTATGATTGAAAGAGCATCTGTTTTGATCTCAAGGGGACTTGTTCGTTCCAGAGTAGGTTCCGAACTTGATGGTAGAACTGGGTTGCTTTTTGGGTTCGGCTATTGATCTCATGCTGTATCCTGTTATTGCTTGAAATAATGCACCCAAGATAGTTAAACTGGTCTACTGTTTCAAGCTGTGTACCTTCAAGCCTTATTTCTCCTTTCTTGTTCTGTCTGTTGACTGACATCGCTACCGTTTTTGATTTGTTTATTGTTAATCTGTGTGCTTTTAGACAGTTATTCCAGGTGGCCAACCTCTCCTGTACTTCTTTCTCTGTATTACCCCAAATTACTACATCATCTGCAAATGCAAATGCGCTGATTTCTGTATTGTTGTTATGCTTTATTCCTTTCATAACTTCATCCATTACAGTGATAAAAAGTAATGACGAGAGGGCACTGCCCTGTTGAACTCCTTTAGTTGTTTGGAACCAGTCAGAATTACCATTTCCTATCTGAACACAACTGTGGCAACCTTCGTAAAGCATTTTAACTTTCTGGATTAGCCCCGCGGGTACGTTTTTCTTTCTTAGGCATTCCCATATAGTCTTTCTTGGAACGTTATCAAATGCTTTTTCAAGATCTAAAAATACAAGTGTTAGGTCTCTACCCTTCTCCCAGTGCTTCTCTAGCAGCATTCTGAGGGAAAATATGAGATCTATAGTTGCACGGTGTTGTCTGAATCCATACTGCTCTTCCTGCAGTTGCGGTTCTATTATTTTCCTTAGCCTTTTCTCAAGTATTTTTTCAAAAATTTTCAGGCCATGAGACAATAAAGTGATCCCCCTATAATTGCCACATTTCTTCCGGCTTCCTTTTTTGAAGAGAGGTACTATTATTCCTTTTTTCCAATCATCTGGAACTTTTCCATCCTTCCATATTGCACCTATTACTCTATGAAGCCACTGTATTCCTAGTGGACCAGCTGCTTTGATCATGTCCGCACTGACTTCATCAAATCCTGTCTATTTTTCTTTGGGCATACTATTAAGGGCTATTTCTACTTCCTTCCGTGTTGGTGGATTCTCTTGATCTAGTTCATCATTACAGCTTAAACTGACCTTTGTGGTTCCATCGTTGGGGTCTACTCCTGTACTGCTGTATAATTTTTCGAAATAAGATTTCATGACCTTTCTTATTTCTGTCTCTTCCCTGACTATGTTGCCATCTGGTTTCTCTATTGCTGTTATGTATTCAAAGTCTCTTCTTATATTTCTTATTGTTCGGTACAGTAGTTTAGAGTTGGCTTTGCTGTCCTGTTCCAGTTTATCTGTGAAATCAGTCCAAGTTTTATGTTTTTCTTCGGCCACAATTCTTTTAACTTGTAGCTTCAGATCTCTGTATTTCTGCTGTAATTCATTCACACTGGATTCATTTCTTCCATTTTTGCATTTCTTTATCTCTGGCTTTCCTGGTTTCATTCTTCTCTTTTACGGCTTTCTTCACCCTATCGTTCCACCAAGGGGTTTCTTTTGCCTTTATTTTGTTGCTAGCCTTGCCACATACTTCTACAGCAGCTCCGACAATACTTTCTTTAAATCTAGTCCATTCAACATTTCCTTCCTGTAACGAGTCTGATGGTAACTTATTGCCCACATTCTTCATGTACTCTATTTGTTTCTCTGTCTTCTTTAATTCCCATGTCCTAATTTTTGGTTTCCTGCATTTCTGAGGTTTATGAACTGCAATGTTTTTAATTGTTGCAAGGAGCAATCTGTGGTCACTGTCTAGACTTTCACTTGGTATAACTCGAACATCACAGATGATCTTCCCTGCTTCATAGTCTGATATGATATAATCGATCACAGTCTTAGATTCTCCGTTCCAGCTATATCTTGTTAGTTTGTGACTTAGCTGTTTCTGAAACCAACTATTGTTTATTTTCAATCTACTCCTTAGACACAGATCCAGGAGATTTTCACCTTCTTGGTTCCTATTGCCATAACCATGTGGACCCAGTACGCTTTCATATCCTAGTCTATCTGATCCAGCTTGGGCATTCAGATCTCCTATTATAATTACATTTTCTTCTCTTTCTATAGTTTCTTCTAGATCAGTTAGGAATTCTTCTTTTTCTTCTTCACTGCAGCCTGTCTGTGGGGCATATACCTGAACTACTGTCAGCACTTTCTTGTTTAATGATATATCCAGTTTAATAATTCTTTCATTCACGTATATTACTTCACTAATAACATCTATGTCTTCTCTTAGTATAAAACCTACACCATTTTTGGCTTCCGTTCTATGACCATTCCAATGCAGTTCATATCCTTTCCTTAGTTTCCTTATTCCTCTGCCTTTCCACTTCGTCTCACTCAGACCAAGAATACAGAGGTTTCTCCTTTCCATCTATTAGTTCTTCGGTTCTACCATTCAGAGTCAGGATATTTAATGTTCCAATTCGGTGTTTAGGGTTCTTCACGTTGGGTTTCTTCTTCTTAGAACATCGTACATGAACATCAGCCTTACGGTCATTATACGTTGTACATGTTTGAGAAGATTTTTCAGTTCGGTATTTTTGTGTTCCGAGGCTCGTTTTATTGTTGAAAGCAATTAACATCTTTACTCATCTGCTGGCCTGCTAAGCCTAACGCGTCTGAGGATTTTTTTTCGGGGTTTACTCCCTTAGCCTTTGAAGATCCCTCTTCACCACAAGGCAGTGGTATCCTCTTCTAATGTTCCCCAGAGAGGATGTGTTGCCTCGTCCACCATCTCCGCCTTTCCAAAGGTCTCCTTCTCTGCCGAAGATAATGTATATATTTATTATTCTTCTTCTTCTTCTTTCGGATGGACCTCCTGGGGACCACGCTTGTTCAACTGTTGGGTTTTGAATTTTGCCCAGTACTGACGCATCTTTTCCCGGTGTGTCGCTTTTCTTTCCTCCAACCAGGAGGTGCCTATCTTGAGAGGGTTGTCCTGAAAACCACCGACTCCTTTAAGAATCTGTCTCACAGTTTGTCTGTCTTGTAGGTCAGTTAGTCCGAGTTCTTTGATGTCTTCCTCAGCTTCAGTCAGCCAAGTGTTTTTTTTTTGTTAATTCATTCATAAATTGTTTTATTTATTCATGCATTTATTTATTTATTTATTTATTTATGTCATTCATTGATTTAATTATTTATTTTATGTGATGTTATATTATGTTATTTGTTATGCATGTTATTATTTTTACATTTACATTTTATTTTAATTTTATACAATTTTTACATTATTTCTCCTTTCTCCGTTAGGGTCTTCTGAGGACCACGAACCAATTTCAATGTTTAGTCCTTTGTTGTCCTTTCATCTTCCTCCAGTGCTCCTTCATCTTTTCGCTGTGTGTCTTCTTTCTCGCTTCCAACCATTTTGAGCCTGTTTTCTTATATTGCGTTCCTCGGAGTCCTTCCATTCCCAATACCTTTTTTTTGAATTTTTTTCTCTCTAGTGCATCTTACACATTGTTTCTTTCTAATTCTTTCTTTACTTCTTGAAACCAGACTGTTGTCGATTTCTTTCTCCAAAGATATTTAAAAATCTGTTTGGTTAACCTGCTATCATTCATTCTATATAAATGTCCGAAAAATAACTATCGCCTCTTCTTTATTGTCTCCGTTATGTTTTCAATGTTCCGATATATTTATTTCTTCGTTACCTCTTAATTTCCAAAAGTCTGTAGTTCTGGACCGAGAATTTTGCACATGATTTTTCTTTCTGATACTTCTGATTTATCCAATTTATAATTTAGCATTATACATTCACTGGTATATAAGCATTCTGGTTTAATTACTGTTCTATACATTTTTATTAATGAATGAATTAATTAATTTATTTATTTATTTATTTATTTATTTATTTATTTTATTCTCCTACTCGTAAACCTACAGCAAGAAGCTCCTAAATCCAAAAACAACAACCAAAAGCATGATGTTTTAGAACATATTTCTTCTCGTATTCTTTACGAACCCAAACTACAGTTTTGTGCTTTCAGCGCATGTAGGAGCACTCTCCTGTTTCTTTTGTTCTGTTGTGGTCCTCGTTTTGTTTGAGTGTGAAAGGCTCTTATCGACGGGTGTAATTGTTCTTCAAGTGGGGACGTGATGTGAGTATTGGCCTAGGTATTGACGAGACATCTCACCCACACGACTGCGGATCGAACTGCGATGAGAAAAGTTTTTTTTAAGAATCGCATGGCTTCAGGAATGGAATCCGAATTTTTAAACCTCGGCCTAAATCAGAAATGAACCAAGGTGGTTCGTGCCAACATATCTAACACACAGGATGACGACCACGATACAGAGACGAATGGTAAGCATATGTTGCACAAATTTCCAAGTGTTATGTGAATCGAAAGACAAGTTTTATCATTTTAAATGATATTGTCGACTTCGTCGTTACGCTGGGGTCTGGCGTTACGTTACGGTGACGGGACGAAATGTACCGAGAATGCACTGAGGTGTGTGACGTCATAGTAGCGCCTGAGCTTCCTCCTTTCCTTGCGCGCTCCGGTGAGCGTGACGTCATCCAGCCAGCTACCTCCTTTGACCTTGGTTTGCACTTCACGCAGTTCGCTGCATGATCATGAGACTTTCACCCAGCATTTTTTCAGCATTTGTAGCATTTTAAATGATATAAAATCTAGTCTTTCAGACTGACTATGACTCTCTTTTTTTAATTTCTTATTTTTGTATTCCATATAATTGTTTTATGAGTTTTATTTTATTTATGTTAAGGCTGTTTTCATACTCAGGCATCCACTTATGATATTTTCAACTTTAACAGTCTTATGTCCTGTTGTCATATTGTTCGGATGTTTGTGACACTGTATTCATGTCTTTGTTTTCGTTATTGTGTTTGTATCATACGATAAATAAATAAATAACCTCAAAAGTTTTAAATAAGCAAAATTTGTACTTTACTGTGTTACGTGGGGCGAAGTGACCTCCCTGTTCTGTCTCTTAAATCAGCAATCATCATCAGCATGTTGCACAAATTCTACGTCAGTTAGAGTGTTCTTTGCTGCGATGTTGTATGATGATGAATATCCCATTACTTTACATACAGCGACTTATAGTTTTTTACCGTACCGCCTCTTCGTAATGTTACTGTTCATTCTTCTTCTTCTTCTTCTTCTTCTTTAATCGTATCGGCCAACTAAGGATCACGTTATTTCAACTGGATTCTCTGGGCTTTGATCTTTGCCCAGTGTTCCTTCATACGTTGCCGGTGTTGCTCATTTCTTTCTTCCGTCCACAACTTTCCCGTCTTCAACTTCGGGTTTTCTTGAAAACCCTGGTGCTCGTGTAGTTTCTTCCTGAGGGGATTGCGTTTTTGAATATCCCAACAGGTAATTTCCATCTCTTGCAGGTCACTTTCCACCTCTTCGAACCAGGCTGGCTTGGTCTTCTTATTTTTTAAATTATTATTATTATTAATCTAGTTTCATTTCGGCCAACTAAGGACCACGCCATGTAAGGTGGCTCTAACTGAATAGTTGAACAAAACAGTTCGGTTTCTTAATATGCTCCTCAAGTACAATAAAATTTGGGAGATCCGCCTGATCAATACACAATATTTACATATACAGGGTCTTTCCTGCTTTAAGCGTGTATACAATCCTATATGATGCAGCGGCCTTGCTAGCGTGTGTGCAATGCTGAAATCTTACTTTAGTTAGTTAGTTAGTTAGTTATTGTTGATGAAACCGAACCCCCTACTTGTGCTTATTTTGTGAGTGATTTATTCGGAGACCGTTCAAGATTCTCGCCAATGTCATCTAGCTCATCCTCTGTTAAAACTATTCGTGTGCGGGCATGTTTTTTATTGAGCACCGAGCCAGTATTGTCAAACTTATTTGCAATTACGCGAATCTGTGCTAGTGAAGGTGGCACTTCATCAGGAAATTGTTGAACAAATGCATCACGTACCCGCCGAGCCGACTCGTACTTTAAAATAAGTTTTACATAAAAAATACAATGTTGCAATGATAAATGTCTCACCACTTGAGGTTTAGACTGGTGACTGAGCAACTGCACGCTTATTGCAACGTCAAGTTTGGTAATGTCAATCTGTTATTTTTATACAGTCCATCGGAACTTGAGGAAAAAAAAAACAGCCATCGTATGTACTATGCGCGCGCTTTCAATACTATAGGTGTTTCGGTTTCATCAACAATAACTAACTAACTAACTAACAAAAGTAAGATTTCAGCATTGTACACAAGCTAGCAAGGCCGCTGCATCATATAGGATTGTACACACGCTTAAAGCAGGGGGCCTTGGCGCGCCAAAAGCTTGGCCAAGGTGACTGCAGCAGCGGTTAACAAAGCCGCCGCTTGGCGCTCTTATTTTATATGAAAGACTCTGTATAGGGCTATATTAAACCCATTTGGTACATGTTTCGGGGCCTATTATGATGACCCCTTCATCAGCCAAAAACATACAGTTCATCAGTATAATCATAGGATACATCACAAAAGGTAGATCTAACATGAAAAAGAAAGGATGAAAATGAAACATACTAATCATGAAAGATGATGTGGTGATAAAACACTTGAATGTGACAAATTAGAGAGACACTTAAAAATGTTACAGGCGACAGATGAAAAACACATTAAAATAACATATACCTTGTAATAGTTACTGAAAAGACATTATCATTCACTGATACCAACATTACAATTAATGATTTTTTGAGAACAAAATGTTAAGCAAATGGTACATGTATGACCTATTGAAGTTAAAGGGTTGAAACTTATATACAATTGAAGAAGATTTCATGGCTTACAATCCAAATTAGAGTCATGATTTTAGTGCTTCAAACGTTTTATTTGTAATTTTTTCTTTTTAAGTTTGAAATTTTTTGAAGCAATGCATTTTTCTCAAGTTACATAATTACTGCACCCATTATTCTAGATCAGATTAATACACATCTTCACATAAGGATACTGTTTAAATTTGAAATAGATCGGTGGAGTAATTTCTGTGATAATGTACCGGTACCTTATTTGCATAAACATAAAAATTGTAAGAAATGGCTGTCAAAGAAATGTCTGCAAAGGTTGATGAATAAAGATGTTTACCAATGTTGACAAATTAAAAAAACAAAACAAAAAAAACTAATCTCGGAAACAGTATAACATTTTTACTCCAAACTAACTTCATATGATATTTCAATATGCAGAGAATCTTAAACATCGCAAAAGAGAAAATTGAATTGTTCAACCGAAACCTTATACTGTTTCCTTTTAGCTTTTAAATTAGTCCAGTATTCCTTCATTCGTAGACGGTGTTGTTCCTTTCTTTCTTTCTTTCTTTCTTTCTTTCTTTCTTTCTTTTGTCCACACCTTTCCAGTTTTCGGCGTCGGCTTTGGTTGGAAATTCTACTGTTCTAGGAGTTTTCATTAATCATGCCTTTGGATATATTTACATGATCCCAATCTCGTCCAGATTATTTTGTATCTCGCTGAACCAGACTTCCTTTGTCTTTTCCTCTTGGAAAATAAAATGAAAATTTGATAGGTTGATCTTGTTGACGTAATTCGGGCCACGTGCACATGAAACGTAATCCATTACGTTATTATTATTATTATTATTATTATTATTATTATTATTATTATTATTATTATTATTATTTATATTATTGTTGATGGGTTAACGGACACTTGCGTTTTAAGTCAAACGAAGAATTATATAGAAAGATAGAACCAGTCACGTCAACAATAAAAAGGAAAAGGTTGTTGTTCTATGGACACATTTTCAGAATGTGCAACAATCGTCTAACTAAGAAAATTTGGAATTTCGTGAAACCAAAAAGAAAAAAATTGGCATGGTTCGAAGAATGTAACAAAGACCTTACAGAAATTGGTATTTCAGGCTGCAAAATTACGAACAGGTCTGGATTCAGACACCTAATCAAAAAAAATTACCAGGGATTTAAGGTAGGGGCAGAACCCAAAATACGGAGGGGGACCTCTTTCAGAAGATCGGAAGAAGGCGCTGAGCGATGGGCTCAAGAGATACTGGCAGAACATCAACGCTGGCAGACGATCTAGAACGAAATATTGATTTTGAGTGTTACTCCGTAGTCCATAGTGGCTCAATTCGAATGTAAAAAAAAATGTTGATATTATTTTAGAGTAGAGCCTCTCTTATCCGGAGAAACTTGGAAATTAAGGATTAATATTAGCCCGCCATCGGGACTAGAACTCGTGTTCCATGCATTGAGGGCAAAAATGCTACCCCACTACAGCATGACAGGTCACATCTGAAAGAATCTCATTTACTGCTCGTGATGCAACGACTGAAAGCTACATTGTGCTTTTCGGGTAAACACCAAAAGCTATACAGCTTTATTTAGCGTTGCGCATTTTTTTAAAAATAGCTGTTGTCCCGAAGGCGATCTCATATTCAACCCTTGCGTATCAAACTATGAATCAATTTTGTTAATAGGAAAACACTGCCTTTGGGCCCGGCCACATATAACGTAATCACAAAGAGTTGCAGGGGTTGGGGGGTTCGAAACGTATGAATACGTTGGTGGGGAGGGGGTAAACGAAGTGATTACGTAATTACTTAATAACAAAAATCAACTCATCAGGTCATTTTTGTTTTACTTATACAATTATCAGAAGCCTTACCTTGTTAAAAGAATGCTTCTAGTCAGATCATAAAGAGGTGTAAAAAACCTTTTTGATGAAGAATAAAGTAGGACTTTCTTCAATTGTTCGTTCATTTTTAGCCTATTTTCATGTATGAAAAAAATAGGCTTATGGATCACCTTTAAAATTAATTACATATATATCAGTGATCTCAAGTGTGCGCATTTCAAAGGTAGACTATAGACATACGCGATGATTTACGTACGACCAAGAGATGCGGGCGTCATTGTTCATATGGGTACAGTCAGGCACCAAGTGTCTTGTTGTACGTACACGGTGTTTAACTGCAACAAATTGCTAAGCTCACAATAGGGGTACAATATTTCTTAATTTGTTTCAATTTTAAATTAATTTACTATATAAATTTGTTTTATGCTTGACGTACGCGGTGTCTGTGACGTAGCACTTGAAATATTGATTCTTTTTACTGTTATTATTGTTTCTCGTCCTCACAACCACTATACTAATCTTCCGGAGGTCTGAGTTATTAATAATGTAAAAATGTATGTTAACTTTAGTCTCTATGTACAGTTTAGTCTCTACAGCGGAAGGGGGCGCCACAATAAGATCTCGCACCGCCTGAAAATCTTGCTAGGGCCGCCTCTTGAGTAGGCCTACTGATTCTCCAATACAATAAATAGTATTCCAAAATTCATCAATGCCACTATCCTACTTCATTCCACCATACCAACTCTTAAACCGGTCAGTACCTAAAATATACTGGCTGTGTAGGGTTCACAAGTAAGTAAGTAATGTTGTGATCATTAGTAGGTAGTTAAGTTCAGTCAAGTTACAAATGAGACCTCATCCTTAGAGACTGGCTGTGTGGCTTAGCGGTAACGATCTCGCGTACTGTGTACAAGGTTGCACGATCGAATCCTGCCGCAGTCAGTTGGCATTTGAGGGTGGCGGCTTCGGTGGCGTAGTTGATAACATGCTGAGCTTCTATGCCGAAGATAGCGGGTTAAAACCCGGCCGAAGCCGTAGGATTTTTTAAGAGCGTTAAAAATCCCTCAGTAAGCCTTCCTTCGGAGGGGAAGTAAAGCCGGCGGTTCCATGTAATAGATTTATGGCATGTTAAAGAACCTTCCACTAATTACACCTGTGTGAAGCTAAATTGTATAGGTTAAGAATGTAAACAACTCTCTTAAGTTCTTACGTTCGTTGCCAAGAGCCGACTGCGGTGGCGTCTAGTAGCTAAGTTCTGAACTAGGCCTAGTAGTCGTTGACGGTGGCGTTTGGCGGCAAAAGTGGGAACTATTTGAAAAAATCTAAGTTGCAGTCTTTACTTAAATTAAAAAACGATACACACACTAATACAGCCATCACAATTAACACCGGTTATCAGACAGATTCTACACACACCCAAAGTACACGGGGCTACATGACCGCGTTGTCGCCGCCCCTAAACTGAGGAACAAACCAACCAAAATGCGAGGGAGCTGTGTCAGTAGATTTACTGGCATGTTAATGATCCCCTTCGGGGTAAAATTTGGGTGCTCCGGCGGCTCAAAAATCCGCAGTATGTAAAAGGGACGTAAAACCAATAACATTATTATTCATCATCCTTTTTTTTTTTGCTGGCTGCGTAGCTCAGCGATAACGTGCTTGCTCGCTGTGCCCAAGGTTGCAGGATCGAATCCTGGCGCAGTCAGCTGGCATTTGATGGTGCGCAAAATGTGAAGGAGTTGTGTCAGTAGGTTTACTGGCACGTTAAAGATCCCCTTCGGGGCAAAATTCTGGCACTCCGATGTCTCTATAAGCCGCAGATGTTAAAAGGGACGTATAATAAATAACATTATTTATTTTTAGTGGCTTTTTTTTCTGTCTAATAGTGTTGTGTTTCACTTACGTTGTAGCTTGAAATATTTTCGAAACGGTACAATATATTAGAAAACTGTGTTCCCAAGAATGTTTCAACGTAAAGGGCTTACAATTCGAGAGAATACTATATAGATCCCGGCGGCTAGCTACGCACTTGATTTGAGAGCTCAGTGGTAGGAGAGGGGCGTGGAGTGGTGTGGGGATCGTACAGAATACTGAAGAAGATTGACGCGCGCGATAAGTCTAAGCCTGTGGCAAATATTTTACGCTGCAATAGTATGCAGGAGGACGGGGATTGGCAAGTGCAGAGCTAGCTGCCGGTAGTTGTACTGCGGTAAACTTTGAAAGTACGTGTTTCAAGAAAGTTATATATATTTAAAAAAAATAGATCGTACCCTTTTTTCTTGTGGAATTTGAAACTAGATGAAGAAAGTATGGAAATCCAAATTAGCTTCACTTCTCTACCTTACGTGGAGTATTCCTATGAACTCAGTTTTTCAATATCTCGTAGACCTACCGTGCCGAAAATATTTCAGGCCGCAACCCTATGTGAAACACCTTGTATATCTTTCGTATATGTTATAGTTGAGCAAATTTTTAACGATGTGGATATGAATTTTCTCGCAACAAATCACAACGTTTATTTTTATTGCTAAATTTTAATCACACAATGTCTAGCGCACATTGACCCAACTTGATGAGTAAAGGTCTTGTAGTTTCCTGTATTGATCTGTCATTAAATTGCCGGTTATTTTAGCTTGGTCAAATAGCTATGATGCGAAGGTTTGTTTGAAAGGCCTGCAAACAGTAGTTCTGTTTTGTGATTTGTATCCCAGATGGAATACAACGCCACTGATTGTTGTTTTGTTTCCTACTGAATTGTTTGATTACGGTTATAATTAACCTGTGAACGTTGCTTGAAAACGTTTGTCCAACTGTTTGGCATTGTTTGTTAATGAAATCAATCAACAAAGCTTCCTCACTAAAACAAGTAAAAACCACTCGACTATCAACTTGCAAATATTTTGTTACAATATTGCATTAAGAAACTACACGTTTCAGAACACCATGAGGAATACAATGCAACTGATTGGTTAATGTAGAACATTTCTGCTCTCTCGTTTGAAGTCACTGTGCTATGGCTAGGATCACAAATGAAGTATGCAAAAATAGAAAATGTAAGAGGGAGGGGACAGGTTATCCAGTCCCCACCATCGTTTCGGTATCTTGCATTATTAAATTGGTTTCGTTGCAAGTATTGTAGAGAGATACTAGAATTTGTTTCAAATATTCACATTGTAATATTTTGAAAATTCTGTTTTACTTAATATTTTTAGAATACCTCCTCTTACTCTCTAAAACACTGTTTATAGCCATTTAATTTAATTGTCATAATCACCCTAATCGTCTATGGATGAATTAATTGTAACACCAGGATCCTGAATTACGCACATGCGTGAGTTTAAAGCCTAATTTAGGGCTGTGTGGAATTATATTGGACTGAACAGAGTCGTGCCCAAGATTAGGCACTTATGATAGACGAGGTACCCGGGTATGGAAGAGTTCAATGATGTGTCTGAATTATAGATATGTATGTATGTACGCCATTTATATCGTTGTTTATTTTATTTTTAGGTACGTGAAACGTATTCCACACGCTATTAACACAGTAGCAGAGTTCTGCGGTGGGACGTGCTAAAGGTAAGTCACAAGGAAACTTACGTAATTAACTTCAGATATTCTACTTGTATTGAGAATTGATTTTCTATGGGGTGTCCTTAGTTGAAATCAATAACTCTAAAACCGGACAAGGATCAAAGCCGCGTTCAAATGGTGAACTTTTTTTTTCGATCATTAATAGATTTTTTTGAAAGTATTGAAGCTAAGATTATAACAATTATTACCAGGGTGATGGAAATAAAATTATAATATCGTATGACCTCGGGTGCCGGGTGCAAGCTTTGTTATTTGACACCCAAAGGGTAGCTTGCATGTCGAATTTCGTTGTTCCTTGAAGCACTATGAAAGTCAAGGAGGTTAGATATCTAAGCTCCTTGAACACTATAGCGCTTTCTAGTGGAGAAATGAGGAACTTTGTGTTGGCGGTAAATCCCGAGATTAATTTTGCCATTATGAACACGGCCTACTGAATTCAAATGGGTTCTTTGACATGCCAACATCGTATGACATGGTGTCGTAATTTTTGCCGCCTTTCAAAAATCACTTACCACGGCCAGGAGCGAACCTGCAAGCTTGGGGTTGGTAGACCGACACGTTGACCACTCACCTACCGTGGCAAGCGGTGGTGGAAATGATATATATGTCATTCAAATTATTTATTTTGAATAATTTCAACTGGCCCCTTTTTGTTTGTTTTCGTTCAAATCTATGAAGACGTTGACAATACTGCTCACACATATTAAGGTATAAGGGGGAAAGAGAGATGATTTCTGTGCAAAAGCGCTCGCGAACGTACAGTAGTACGCTGTTCGCATGCATAGCTTGTTCGACGTTGTTCGATCCAGCTCAGTACGGGCCGGTCATATGAGCTGATCGTTTCTTGCTGGCTCATTCCTCCTCGCTGAAAATGTAGTGGGGGGATGTGGAAACATGAAAAACTTTTGCCCGCGTGCAAGGGATCGAACTTTATATGAGCAAATTTTCTGGCCAGTCCTGATGTAGTGGAATATGGGAACACCCAGTATTGTTATGATTCGCGGGACCGTTATCATGCCCTTTCTAAACTGAAGACAAGGTTGCATATTTATTATTCGTTCATCTCTTTGTTCATTTTTAATTTTTTTGTAATTTAATAATAAATTTTTAATCCAATTAGTAGGCCTATATATTTTTATTTTGGATGGATAATTAATTAATATTACGAGTAAGGCTAGATGAATGCCATTATAATGAACAATGACAAGTTCGTTCGTGGTGTATTTGGCGATGTCATTTTGGAAAATAATACTACACATAATATGCAGAATCAAACATAGCTGTCAATTTAACAGCTAATGATTTAACAGTGAAGTAATTTCACTTTCAATATTTTTTTTTAATTTTTGCGAGAAAGTGTCCAGATTTAAAACAATTCAATGGAAATGTTGCAATGAACTTATTTTAATTGTATAGCATATTATCTCATCAAGCAGGGCATAGCAAGTAAGAATTAATCGTCGCGACCAACAGCCATAGCGCCAATTCCAAGAAAAAAAGGAAATCGAAATTCTGACTTACAATTACTTGATCTTGCGCTAGCCAAAATTTTATTGTTGGTTAATTTACGGGCTTTGTGACATCGTAATCATGTAGCTCCGTGTACTTGGGTGTGCGTGGAATCTGCTTGGCAATCTATATCATTGTGATGGGTATAATAAGATGTGTATTTGTAATTGCAGCTAGGATTTCTGTAGGAGGCTGCCGTTGTATTGATTTAGGTATTATTCTGGCATTTGCTAGAAAACAACGGAAAACCACTTCTAGTATAGCTTAGGTAGAAATCGAACCCAACTCTTCTCAATTCAGCTACACGAGGCTGAGTCAACCCCGTTCCAGCCTTCAAACCAAAATTACATTTCTTCGCAAAGCCGGAAATCGAAACTGGACCTGCGCGGTGACAGCCAGGGATGCTAGTCACTACGCCACGAGGTGGACCGAAAACATTTGGTGCCTTATAATATATGTTGCCACGTGTTGAAGTGGTTAGCGTAGTTGGCTGCCTCCCCGGAAGCCTGGTTCGATTCCCATCTTAGCCAAGAAATTATATTTCTGATTAAAAGTACTGAAACAGAAGGTAGCAATATCCTAGATGTTGGGCCCCTTAAAACAACTATTATCATCATCATCGTACTGAAACAGTATCGTTGACACGCAAGTTACCCAAACGGTGTCAATCTCAAAGACTTCACCAGGCTAGTTGGCCATGTCTTTATTCATACCAAAGGAGAGTTTACTTCAAAAAGCTCGTCCTGCTTGGTAAGTAGGATGATCCTGGGGGTAGAGGCAAGACATTTGTTCATTTTCCACTTCTTTTTCACACCGTTCACACATGCATGTTTCTCGTTGATGGAGGATGTTGACGGTCCTGGGCTACGGGCGGGATTTTGGTGACTTGTCCATTATTTCCTGAATGTTGGGAGTTAATTGAGTCTGCTTCTACAGACCCCATGGCATGGTTAAAAAAGCAAACTGATGTCCACTCTCCCATTCCCTTCCACCCGAGAGAGAAGAGATCACGCTGTTGGGATTAATGCACGCGCGTGTCCGTGTTGGCACGCGACCCCCGGGTAGCTATGATGTTGAATTGAGAGCAGGAGTGGAATTTCGTGTTCTGGAATCAAGAGGAGAGCACGCACAATCATGCCATACTTCCTCGTTCCCTTAAACCCCAACCTCTTCCTAACATAGGCGTTCCTTCCCTTTTCTAACCAGAATCTGGTGTTGTTTCATTTGTATTGCTAATTAACCCGTACAAAAGCTGTCCACTTGTTCAAGTAATTGACTTTATTGTCTCATGCTTTTGCAAATTCATTTTCACAAATCGAAACTCTGTTTGAGAAGGTAAGAGTTATAGACTACTGCAATACAAATTCCATCTGGTTTAAGTACGCTACTTTAGCTTTATCATACTTGCTTTGTAGTCGAGAAGTGCTTTCCTGATATTAGAATCCTCGCTACTTTATTCACGTTTGCAACAACTATTATAAACGGAAAGATAATGAAGAATGTACTACAGTAATAGCCGGCCCCGTGGTGTTGTGGTAGCGCGCCTGCCTCTCACCCGGAGGCCCCGGTTTCGATTCCCGGCTCCGTCAGGGATTTTAAAACTGACGTGAGGGTTGGAACGGGGTACAATCAGTCTCGTGAGGACAATTGAGTAGCTGTCTGACAGTGAGGCAGCGCCCCGATCACGAAAACCAAGATTAACGGCCGAGGGGACCCGATGCTCTGATCACGTGTCACCCCAATATCTTCAAGACAAAGGGCTGGGCAGCGGTCGCTTGGTCGGTCTAGACCCCTCATGGGCTGTATAGTGCCAGGAGTTGACCTCTGACTACAGTAATAACGTTATTCATATTTAATTGGCATTCATATATTGACCTACAATACAGGATGGTGTATTAGCCGTCTGACGAGTCTTTGCTGTTTTGAAGCGAGTGCGCTGTCAACCGTTTATCGGCACCTCAGGGTTGGTGCGGAGCAAGAGGGCAGGCATGTACACTCCGCGTCAAGTGTTATTAACAATATATTGTAGATTGTGTGCTGGTCTGCTAATACATGGGTTGGTTTTTTAGTTTTGGCACCTTAGTTATAACTGGATTAATAACTCACTTAGATGGTTCCAAGTTTCACAGGCCCTCGATGTTGTCCCCACCGTTGCGTACAACGTGTTCCCAGCGATGCGGAAGTCGTTGGATCCCGTTGGCACTTCCCAATCTATTGATGGTACGAAGAGAGCGCTCGGCAGACTGCTTAAGGTCTTCAATGGTACGGAAGCGCTGCCATACTGTTCCCCGAGGGCAAACCGTTAATGCGGCGTACTATTGTTCGTTACTGCAAGACTATCTCCGAGGAGCTCTGAGAAGGAAACGGTACCACCACATGGTTACCTCGCTGTTGCCCCGAAATCGGGGTTCGATTCCCGTCTCTGTCAAGAAATTTAATTCTGGCCTGATGAAAGGAATGGAGTATACTCAGCCTCGTGAGGCTTGACTGAGCAGAGGTGGATTGATTCCCACCTCATCCATTCTGGAAGTGGTTTTCCGTGGTTTCCCCACTTCTATTCCAGGCAAATGCCGGGATGTTTCTGCATGACAATGCTAGGGCACACACAGCAGGCTTTGTGTCGGCATTGTTGGATTGCTAGGGCTGGGAGGCCCTCTATCACCCCCCATATTCTCCTGACATCAGTCCCTGCGACTATGATCTCATTCCGAAGATGAAGATGACAATGACAATACATTGGGCAGTGCCAACGGGATCCAATGACTTCCGCATCGCTGGGAACACGTTGTACGCAACGGTGGGGACTACATCGAGGGCCTATGAAACTTGGAACCATCTAAGTGAGTTATTAATCCAGTTATAACTAAGGTGCCAAAACTTAAAAAAAAAACCATATATATATATATATATATATATATATATATATAGGCTAATACTACTGGTAAAGCGGAAAGTATTCCTCGCTGTTGCCCCGAAATCGGGGTTCGATTCCCGTCTCTGTCAAGAAATTTAATTCTGGCCTGATGAAAGGAATGGAGTATACTCAGCCTCGTGAGGCTTGACTGAGCAGAGGTGGATTGATTCCCACCTCATCCATTCTGGAAGTGGTTTTCCGTGGTTTCCCCACTTCTATTCCAGGCAAATGCCGGGATGTTTCCTAACTTTGGATATTTGAAATATTCTCCAATGATTCTCGCGCATATAAGTAGTTGTAAGGTAAATGATTGTTCTTTATTTCATATCTTTGTGTATACTTGAAAATGTAGTTCAGAGTCTTAAGCGCTTGGAGGCGTGCGTGGTGGCGCAGCGGTCAAGCTGTTGGCCTCTCACCACGGTGGACTGGGTTCGATTCCCGGTCAATGCATGTGAGATTTTCAAAGTGAAATGCCATTGTCCTGTGGTTCGGATTCCACGTAAAAAGGAGGTCCCGTGGCTCGAGATTAACGGTCACGTAATACTACAACGTTGATTGGACTAAATTGTTTGACATTTTGAAATCTATTGGAATAAAGTACAGGGATAGGAGGGTGATCTACAATCTATACAGAATCCAGACAGCAGTCATTCGAGCTGAAGGACATGAGAGAGAAGCTGATATTCAGAAAGGTGTTAGGCAAGGCTGCAACTTATCACCCATACTTTTCAATCTTTACATTGAACAAGCAATGAAGGAAATTAGAGAAAAATTTAAAGTGGGAGTGAAGATTCAACTCTGAGATTTGCTGATGACATCGTCATCTTGGCCGACAAGCCTGAGGATTTGAATGAGTTTTTGAATGGTATGGACTCCGTCTTACGGAAAGAATACATGATGGAAATTAATAAATGTAAAACAAAAATACTAGAATGCAGCCGAAATAAATCAGAAACCTCTATGGACATCAAATTGGCAGGTGAAAAGCTGAAGGAAGTAGGGGACTTCTGTTACTTAGGAAGCAAAATAACCAGTGATGGACGAAGCAAAGAGGATATAAAAAGTAGGTTGGCTCAGGCAAGGAAAGCATTTCTACAAAAAGGAATCTGTTGACATCGAATATATATTTAGGTATTAGGAAGTCATTTTTGAAAGCCTTTGTCTGGAGCGTGGCACTCTATGGAAGTGAAACTTGGACTATTGGTGCAGCAGAAAAGAGGAGAATTGAAGCATTTGAAATGTGGTGTTACAGGAGAATGATGAAGATCGGATGGGTAGATAGGGTTACAAACGAGTGGGAGAGGAGAGATGTTTCTGGCGACTGCTAATGAAGAGAAGAGATAGGTTAGTAGGACACATACTAAGACACCCAGGAATAGCAAGCTTAGTTATGGAAGGAAGGGTCGAGGACAAGAACTGTAGGGGTAGACCAAGGTTAGAATATGTTAAACAGATTGCCTCGGATGTAGGGTGTGGTAGCTATGTAGAGATGAAACGATTAGCTCAGGACAGGGAGGCATGGAGATCTGCATCAAACCAGTCAAAAGACTGAAGACTCAAACAACAACAACAACAAAACTACAATCTTCTTCTTCTTAAGCGGTTTATATTAATTTGCGTGTTGGCTAATTGTACTGTATATTGTTTTTCGGAGCGGCATCTCATCCCAAAGGATAAGTCTGTGTTCATTTTTCCTGTTGGTTTGATCGTCGTATGTTTGTTAGGCCGGGAGAGGGCGCGCGATGTTTTGTACCACGAAAGAGCTCGCGCGGAACTTTTCTTCGCGTTGGTTTGTACTTAAAATAAGCAATGTTAAATTTGATCAAAGCCTTAATTATTGGTTGTTAGTAAAATAACACGTTTTCGTGCCATACGCATACTATTTCTTTGCATCTGCACAAGCATTATGATACAATATACCAATTGCTTGTGCATGATATTACCAAGGAATATTGTTGACTATTATTTTTCTTCTTCTTTCTTCGATTCGGCCAACTAGGACCACGTCAGTTCAACTGTCTCTTCTAGCGAGCTCTAACTACCATCCAGTGTTCCCGCAGTCCTCTCCGGTGTTGTTCTTTTCTCTCTTGGGACCACGCCTTCCCTGTCTTCAGCTTCGGCTTTTCCTGGAAACCTTTGTGCGTACGTAGTTTTTCCTGAAGTAGATATCATTAGGATTTTTTTATTATTATTTATTATTTTTTACTGTTGTAAACAACTCACACATCAAGTAAATCTCCTTTCTTACTTTTGCCAGTCAATGTCTAAATAATAATAATAATAATAATAATAATAATAATAATAATAATAATAATAATAATAATAATAATAATAATAATAATAATAATAATAATAATAATAATAATAATAATAACCTCCTTGACTTTCAGAGTGATTCAAGGAACAACGAAATTCGACATGCAAGCTACCCTCTGGGTGTCAAATTACAAAGCTTGCATCCGGCACCCGAGGCCATACGATATTATTATTATTATTATTATTATTATTATTATTATTATTATTATTAATACCCCACCACTGGACTCGAGCTCATCAGGCTGATATCCTGATAGTTTTAAATTACACTTATTAAAGAAAGAAATAAAGGAAAATACAGGAATGATCTTAAGGTTGACGACAAAGGCTTTATTAAAGGACTGATTGGTTTTCGAATTGCTACATGGAATGTTAGGTCAATCATGACAGGAGGAACGAAGCAGCTGGGATCAGTGCTGGGTAATTACGGGTGTATACTAACAGCAGTCCAAGAGACAAGACTACCGAAAGGGATCATGAATGTTGGAAATCAATATATGATGTTTAATAGTAACGAAGATCGATCTGAATGGACTTCGGGAGTTGGAATTGTTGTACATAATAAGATATCTTCTGCTGTAAGTAAGTGGTTGCCCATAAATGATCGAATTTGTGCACTGATCTTGAAAGCATCCCCATATAAGATATGTGTTGTAAATTGTCATGCACCATCAGAAGATTCGGAGGAGGAGGTGAATAACAACTTTTATGCAGAATTGGAATCTACTGTAGATCAGTTACCAAAACATGCTATTCATCTCATACTGGGTGACTTTAATGCACAAGTTGGACGTGATGACGAATATCGTCCAACCATCGGACCAGATAGTCTCCATGTCAATAGCAATGAAAATGGTATCAAAATGATCACATTTGCATATGACAGAAGAATGGTCATCAGCAGCACATATTTTCCACGTAAAGAAATACATAAAGCAACATGGATATCACCAGGTGGAGATACGAGGAATCAGATTGATCACATAATAGTAGATGGTACACACCGTGGGTGTGTTGAACAAGTACGAACATTCCGTGGAGCGGATATGAATTCAGATCATCTTCTAGTAGTAATGAAATTGCGCCTCAAGCTGTCTACCAAATGGCGAAAGCGAAAGCAAGAAATGGTCATCCCGGACAAAGATAAACTGGCCCTTACGTCTGTGAGGGAAGAATATCAAGATAGAATCAAGGAGTGTCTATCTACATCAAATACATTAGAAGATGTGGAAGGGCAGTGGTCTGTTTTGCGGAGAGCAGTTCTACAAAGTGCAAATGAAGTTTTGGGACAGCGACCAAAAACCAAAAACAAACCCTGGTTTGATAATGAGTGTCAAGTCGCAGTGAAAAACAGAACAATAAAAGGATTGCAATGGGTGAAATATCCATTGGAAGATAATAATGCAGCGTATATGGAAGTGAGACGTATGACATATCGACTCATCCGACAGAAAAAAACGGGATCATGGTAAGGCACTACTGACAGCAATAGAGGAATCCAAGAAAGCATCGAGATCCTTCTTTAGAATGGTTAACCCTGCGAGGGGAATCTACAAGCAACATACACTAATACTAAAGGACGAAGATGCAGAAATTGTACCTCCTGAAGAACAGGCAGATATATTTGGAAAACATTTTGATCAGTTACTAAATGTTCATGTTGAGATGGATGCTATAAATGCACAGGTGCCAATGATGACGGCGGAAATGCAAGTACCTGAGCCAACTATTGATGAGATAAGACATATTGTGGAATCTCTAAAGCACAACAAAGCTCCGGGAGGAAGTGGAATTACTGCCGAGTTGATTAGGTATGGTGGAGCAGTGTTAATGGAAAATCTGCAACAATTAATTGTTAATATTTGGAGGAAAGAAGTTATTCCAAGTGAGTGGAAGAGAGCCGTGATATGCCCCATTTTTAAGAAAGGTGATGCCACACAACCTTCTAACTACCGAGATAGGATATAAAATTTTTACCTCACTGCTTATGAATCGACTTAGGCCATTTTTGGGAGACATTATAGGCTCATATCAATGTGGTTTTGTATCTGGTCGGTCTACTATCGACCAAATCTTTACATTGAGGCAACTCATGGAGAAATTCTACGAATTTGACAAGGAATTGCATTTAATCTTTATTGATTTTCGTCAGGCCTATGACAGTATAAACCGTATAGTATTATGGACGGCTATGCACGAGATGGGCATTCCAATGAAGTACATAAGGTTGATCAAGACCTGTTACTCTGACTCTAGATGCCAGGTGCGGTTTGCAAATCAAGAATCAGAATCCTTTAGCGTTCAAAGTGGACTAAGACAAGGAGATCCTCTAGCCCCAGTCCTTTTCAATATAGCATTGGAAAAGATTAAACGTGGAACTGGTTGGAATAGGGAAATGGAGATGGTCGGATCCGACATAATTCTTGCATTTGGTGATGATGTGGTGATCATGGGGAACACTTTGGATCAGGTAACGACTGATACATCAAGATTCCTACTGGAAGCAAAGAAAATGGGGTTGGTGGTTTATGAATCGAAAAAAAAACATGATTATATCACGTCGACAGAATATTCCGATCGCTATCGACGTTGAAATGCACAAATTTGAGACAGTTGAATCATTCAAATATTTAGGATCAATATTGTCAAACAAAAGTGAAATAGAAAAGGAAATAAGACAAAGAATCACCAACGCTACTCATGTTTCCTATAGCATGAATCGAATTTTCACGTCACGTCTAATATCTCAGGAAAACAAGATCCACCTATACATGACCCTAGTACGACCTGTTTTAATGTATGGTTGTGAAACGTGGGCGACTCCAAGAACTTTTGAAGAACGTATATGTGCATTTGAAAGAAAAATGCTGCGGAAAATCTATGGCCCAAAATACTGCCCAGAAACTGACAGTTGGGAAAGACGTAGTAAAGAGGAGTTATATCGACGTTATACAAAGGCAGACATCAGTAGAGAGATAGAGAGAAGACGATTACAATGGTTAGGACACATTATCGGAGCAGAAGGTACTCTCCCGAACCGTGTGTTCAATTTTCAGCCAACGGGAAAACGTCCAAGAGGTCGACCAAGAACGAGATGGAAAGATCGAGTTATGTTGGCACTGAACCAGGTAGATCCAGATGCAAGTATGGAAGATGCCAGGGATAGAAATCGTTGGTCTAATATATGCAACCATTATTTGAGAAGCTGAAATCATTCTTCCTGTTATGAAGTACAATGTTATGTATTATGTTATGCTTGCTATTTATATTGTAATCAAGAATTGTTTTTCTGTTATGGGTCTTAATGGCCTGTCACATGCAATAAATGATGAGGATGAGGATGATGATGATGATGATGATTAATGTCAAAATAAACTACAGAACATGAAAACAACAAAAGGTGATTACGTTTAGGGCATGCTTTTAGTACGCATCGATATATAGTTCATCATACCTGATAGAAGATATATTCACATATAAATTAAAATGCCTATGAATATGTATGTTTGTTTTTTCCACCTGTCTATACTATATTGAAACTGAATAACATATATGGTACTAGTTTCAGTTAACTTGTAGCCATCCCCAGCTAAAATCTTATTGTAATAACATTTAACTGAGAGCATCATATAATCCAAAACATTAACAATCTATAAATAAAATTAAGCACTAAAATAAAAATATTTACTATAAAAAAATGTAGTATGCGTTCAAAAACCTTCCAAATGTAAAATGAAATCTGCTTAAAAGAATGTTAGAATCAAAAACAAAAGGGAGTCTATCTTGATACTATTTAAAAATCGTTATAGGCTAATCATATGCCTCAAAGAGGCGCGCGCGGAGAATAGTTCCGCTTCGGAGAAAAGTCTAAATAATAATACTCGCCCTAACAATTGGTTCCCAAAATATTCAACAACAATAAGACACCCACGTTTGAATTAGTCAAGGTCACATATTTCGGTTGGTTGCCATGTTCGATTTTTATATATGTAGGCCATATAGTTATGTACTATTACATGAAGATTATTGCGTAGGTGTATTATTCAAACTTCAATCGCAGGATTAGGACACACTAAATAAAATACGAGATTTTAAAATTTCTCACAGCCGCCATCTTTTGGTTATGAAAACAATTGCAATAAATTAGATGTCAGTGGATTAAAATTTGTATCAAATTTCACTGCGCTCGGATGGTTAAATCGCGAGAAAAGTCCATTTCGCATCGCCGCCATGTTGGATTTGGGCTCACCAGGTTTTTGAAAGTCACATAGGCCCCTAGGTGAACTTCTAGTAGTGCCATTTATCACCGTACAAAGTTTCAGGGTGATATCAGTTGTAGTTTCGGAGATATAGAATTCCGATGAAATAAAATTTGAAGGGCACAGTTGGGGTCGGACGAAATAGTACTATGACCTTACCGACTTTCATTGAAATCGCTCCAGCCGTTAGATTTTATTAGAGGGGGACACACACACAGAAACACACACACACACGGACAAAAGGTGATCTCATAACCCTATTTTTAGCCTAGTTTCAATTTTGAAAAAATAGGCTTATAAGATCACCTTTTGCCCGTGTGTGTGTGTGAGAGAGAGAGAGAGAGAGAGAGAGTGTGTGTCCCCGAATAACTTATAAACGACTGGAGAGATTTCAATGAAAATCGGTAAGTTCATAGCACTATTCCGGGCGACCCCGACCGTGCCCTTCAAATTTTGTTACGTCTCACCAATCCAACATGGCGGCTGTGCGAAATATTTCACCAGCATTCTATATCTCCGAAACTATTCCCGATATCACCCTGGAATTTTTCACGGTGATAAAGGGAACTACTAGAAGTTCACCTATGAGACTTTTGAAAAACTGGTAACTACAAAACCAACATGGCGGCCACGCGAATTTGCGATTTTTAATAGACGTTTCTCGCGATTTAACTAACCAAACGCAATAAAACTTGGTACAGTATATGTTTATACACATTGTAATGCATCGACATCTAACTTGGTTCAATTGTTTACATAACCACAAGATGGCGGCTGTGCGAAATATTTCACCGGCATTCTATATCACTGAAACTATGAGCGGTATCACCCTGAAATTTTGTAGGGAGAAAGGGCACTACTGGAAGTTCATCTATAAGACTTTCAAAAACCGGTTAACTACAAAACGAACATGGCGGCCAAGCGAATTTTAAATTTTTAAATAGACCTTTCTCGCGATTTAATGTTCCAACCGCAATGAAATCTGGTACAGGAAATGTATATACACATTGTAATACACTGGTATCTAATTTAGTTCAATTGTTTACATAACCTCAATATGGCGGCTTTGCGAATTTTAACATTAAGTTTTTATTTCTTATGTCGTAATCATGCGATCGATGTGAAAGTTTGAATAATGAACCTACGCAATAATTTTCCTTGAATGGTACATTACTCTAAGGCCTATACATTTAACAATCCAACATGGCGACCATCCAAAATATTTAAACGGCTCTGAATATCTACGACTCTATTATAGCAATAAAACTGATTTTTTTATGTTCATAGGAGCTATGAACTCAAGTTCACCTATAGGACTTTAAATAACCTGGTGATCACAAATCTAACATGTCGGCGACGCGAAGTATAAATATTCACATGGACGTTTCTCGCAATTTAACCATCCGAGTGTAGTGAAACTTGGTACAGTAAATCCTTATACGAATGTTAATCCACTGGCATCTAATTTATTTCAATTGTTTCGATAACCACAAGATGGCAACTGTGCGAAATTTTAAAATCTCCTTGTAACTTCTTGTGTCCTAATCATGCGATTCAAGTTTGAATGACACACGTTCACAATAATCTTCATGTAACAGTACATAACACTTGGACCTACATATATAAAATCCAACATGGCGACCATCCGAAATATTTAGTCGGTTCTCAATATCTACGAATCTATTACAGAAATCAAACTATAATTTTGTATGTAGATAGAGACATTTAAAATAAGTAGGATATATGAAAATAGGCTGTATAGTTCTTCACGCAACTACTTGTTAATAAATTTAATGTAAATAGGCTAAAAATGTCTTGATTTTCTCCGTGGCGCGCCCTCTACCGGGTTTAAGGGCTGAGATCTGGGTTAAACTCAGTGCTTCCTCTCGTAATATTTTTTTTTTAGTGGAAGGGAGGGGGGGGGGGGGGTGGGGGAGATGGGGTATTGTGAATGAGGGATGTGACTGCTGTGATTTTCGTTCGGGGTAACTTGTTCTGTTGGCCCTATCCTTTCTTGTATGTTAATGCTCTCAGCCTTACCCAGTGCTCTGTAAATGTGTTCTGGTGGCATTATATTTGACACCACTGCTGGGGTGGTTAGTCCTGAACCAGATGTGAAAATGTTGCAATACTGATTATGGGTGTGGATAACTTTGAACTGATTTATAGTTACTGCTATTTAAGGAAGTATGTGGCACGATATACGCCTTAAATGCTCATTATTACGTCATTATCAGACGAATGGCCGGATTATGTTGTGTTTCTCTAGCAGTTTGTTTCGAGCGTCGCAGTAGGATGCCGCCCTACGCCATTGGAGACCGCTTGTCTTAACCAAAGGGTTGGAGGCGATCAACAGAGTGGAGTTCCGTGTCACTTCTTCGGTCGCACTCCGTACGCACAGCCATCACCCCATCCCCCTCCCTCTCTCCTGCCAATTCTCAACCACTTCCACATCACGCAACTTGGAACTCAACGAGCCTCACTCAAACTTAATTCACACGGGGATCCTATTTCTATCGTGAGAAGACAGGAGAAGTAGCTTTGTAGATAACATTATATTGCGGCTGTAATTACCAAATCCTGTAGCATTCATACCGTGCTCATTAGAGGCGTACCCACAATGCGCCGACGGCAGACGGTATTGGGTAGTTGACAGTCGGCAGTTGAAGTCAGACCAGTGCTCTCTTAGGGCGTCATGCACAATGTGTAGTTGTACGTCGGTAGTTGATAGTTGACAATCGGCAGCGTGTCGTCGGCTGTCGCCAATTTTATCTTTGACTACATATTTAAGAGCCAATCAGAAAAGATCACAAGCTGACGTCACTTTGTCGTTTTCACGCTCGTCACCAGCTGTGTAGTTGACTAGTTGTATTCGCGGTATATTCTTCGCATAAGTTCGTTGTTATATATTAATTATATAAAAAGATGATGACTGAATGTGGTGACCTTGGGATAGAAGATATATTCATTGATCTTGTGAGGGAACGCCGTTGGCTGTATGACATGAGTGAGCCCAAGTACACACATCAAAAAAAGTTTTGCATCACCTCGGTTCCAAGAGGTCCGGAACCTTTAAATACAAAGGGAATAGAGATCAACACAAACAACATTTCAGCTCGTTTTATTGCTCATGAGACCCACACATTGCATGTTGTACCATCATACAGCTAGACTTTCAGCATTTGTGGTCCAGATTGCAGTACACACCACTACCTCTAATACCCAGTAGCACGTCCTCTTGCATTGATGCATGCCTGTATTCGTCGTGGCATACTATCCACAAGTTCATCAAGACACTGTTGGTCCAAATTGTCCCACTCCTCAACGACAATTCGGCGTAAATCTCTCAGAGTGGTTGGTGGGTCAAGACGTCCATAAACAGCCCTTTTCAACATATCCCAGGCATGTTCGATAGGGTTCATGTCTGGCGAACATGCTGGCCACTGTAGTCGAGCGATGTCGTTATCTTGAAGGAACGCATTCACAAGATGTGCACGATGAGGTCGAGAATTGTCGTCCATGAAGACAAATGCCTCTCCAATATTCTGCCGATATGGGTGCACTATGGGTCGGAGGATGTCATTCAGGTATCGTAAAGCCGTTTCGGAGCCTTCCATGACCACCAGTGGCGTACGTCGGCCCCACATAATGCCACCCCAAAACATCAGGGAACCACCACCTTGCTGCACTCGCTGGACAGTGTGTCTAAGACGTTCAGCCTGACCAGGGTGCCTCCAAACACGTCTCCGACGATTGTCTGGTTGAAGGCATATGCGACACTCATCGGTGAAGAGAACGTGATGCCAATTCTGTGGGGTCCATTCAGCATGTTGTTGGGCCCATCTGTACCGCGCTGCATGGTGTCGGGGTTGCAAAGCTGGACCTCGCCATGGACGTCGGGAGTGAAGTTGCGCATCATGCAGCCTATTGCGCACAGTTTGAGTTGAAACACGACGTCCTGTGGCTGAACGAAACGCATTATTCAACATGGTGGCATTGCTGTCAGGGTTCCTCCGAGCGGCAATCCGTAAGTAGCGGTCATCCACTACAGTAGTAGCCCTTGGGCGGCCTGAGCGAGGCCTGTCATCGACAGTTCCTGTATCTCTGTACCTCCTCCATGTCCGAACAACATCGCTTTGGTTCACTCTGAGACGCCTGGAAACTTCCCTTGTTGAGAGCCCTTCTTGACACAAAGTAACAATGCGGACGCGATCGAACTGCGGTATTGACCTTCTAGGCATGGTAGAACTACAGACAACATGAGCAGCGTACCTTCGTCCTGGTGGAATGACTGGAACTGATCGGCTGTCGTACCCCCTCCGTCTAGGCCCTGCTCATGCATGGTTGTTTACATCTTTGAGCAGTTTTAGTGACATCTATGAACAGTCAAAGGGACTGTATCTTTGATACAATATACACAGTCAACGTCTATATGCCGGAGATCTGGGAACCGAGGTGATGCAAAACTTTTTTTGATGTGTGTATAAAGACAACCTCTTCAAAGATCAGACGTGGAGGCTCATTGCCGATGCAATGGGTTGGAAAGGTATGATCATTTATATAATAATAACTTTCATTATTTAAGTTATCGCCAAGAAAATTGACAACTTTCTCAAGGAATAAATGAAAGTCAAGTTATTATTTACTCCTAGCATTTTAACGACTGCATATTGTGGGTGGCTAGGTTGTAAACTACCGACTTCCGACTGAAGCTACGGACTACCCACTACCGTCTAACGACTGCGCATTGTGGGTAGGCCTTAAGCCGAACTCGTGGCAGCATTAGGGAGCTGAACTTTCGGAAATGAAAGGTTCTAATCCCGGCGCTGACTGCAACCATCCTGAGTGTGATTATCCCCTGCTTATGGCTTGTGAGTTTTTTCACACTTCCTCCAGTAAGATGCAGAAATATTACCTTGTTCGTACACTCCAACCGCTGATTCTCCTGCCCTGGCGTTGGACGATGGTGGGAGAAAGAGACCGACATAACCAACCTACGGCAGTGAGAAATAGTTAATAGATCTTCGAAACTATAATTCTTCTCTAACGTCTTAACTATGTAACGTTAAAATTCCACACCCTGTTTCCAATTTAATGCATTATTATGTTATTCCAATGGTTTGCAGTTCAATACCTACATTATTCGATCGCTGCGGAATTCCGCCATTGTTGGCGAAGTTGGAAGAGACTCTTGCTCCTATGGAGAATGTAGTCACCTACCGCCAATCAGCTCTTTTGCTGGTAAGCGGATCTTTGAATTCAGCGCGTTGTTGCAAAGTCTCTTTTTGCAAGTGTGGAGATTTGAAGGCATTCTTTCAGTGTTGCCTATACAAAATTATTTTTGTAGCTCTTCAGTCGGTGATTTAGAATTACGCTTTTCGACCATCACGTGGCCATCGTCCGGTCCTGATCACTGTGTTGATGTTAAAATTTACACTATAATAATTACGCTACTACTGTATTGTAGTACAGCGTGTCCGCAAAGTCTCCCCGCAGCTGCGAGCTACGCGGGACGTGTTAGGTTGGCAGCACATTCATGTCGCTGTATACGCAAAGTCTCACCGCAGCGGTTCGCATAAGCATGCACTTGTTCCATATTGACCTTCAATTGGAGTGATAGGGTGGGGAATAAAATAAATAAATAAATAAATAGCCTTACAAATCCCATAAGGGCTATGGCCTCCTGCTTTGCAGAGAATTGCTCAGTTTTAACTCATCAGGTGAGCAAGTCCTGAGGAGCATTCGGGGTTATTCTTTCTGATTGGGCCTTCTATATTGATGTGCAGCTAATTAAATGTTAAGTAAATTATATTACGCTGGCATAACATTCGCTACATCAATCTTCATTTTGAGTCTGGCGATATCAAGGCCTCAAATATCCATTAGTATTACGGAAATCATAATAGCCATCAACCAATATCTGGGAGCTTCCCATTGCCACTAAGCACAAAGCTTACCCTGTCTAAGCACTTGCACAATGACAGGAACTGCCAAGTCTTCACTCTTCAGTAAAATCTACGTATATTGAACCGTTTCAAATAGAAGGTCTTTTTAAAATGCAATACAAAACCTTACCGGTGGAGTTTTAACATCTAGTTTGGATGCAGATACCTACACACGTTCTTTAACATCCCACAAATCATTCACTATGTTGTGCACATGTGGTCCCGGAACGAATTAACAAGTGTTTCGCAAGATAGTCGAACCTTTTGTATTCCTTGTAACAGGTCCCGGTTCATTATTGCCGAAATTGAGTGGCTGTGCGTGACAGTGGTGGCGCTGTAAGTTGTGTTCTTGCCAAGTTCTTGTGTAAACTGAGTCTAGTGGGGATGCTTACTACTGAAGAGCGTGTGTTTTTATTGGAAGAGGCGTTCCCTGCTGGTGGAAACTTTACGGAGCATAGTGTGATAGTGGTGAGTACTGTATATGGAAATGAAAATCCACAGCCTTCTTCCAGTCGACCGACCGGGTCAGGGATGGAATGAATGAAGCCCGCATCTAGCGACGAGGATATGAACTGTGCCGGCTGCCGAAACCTGTCTCAATCCTCTGAAGCAATGATTAAATGAATGACAAATAAAATGATAGTAGAGAGTGTTGCTGGAATTAATTTTGTTGACAGGGAAAACTGGAGTACCCGGAGAATAACCTCTGCCTCCGCTTTGTCCAGCACAGATCTCACATGGAGTGAACGGGATTTGAGCCACGGACCCAGCGGTGAGAGGTCGGCGCTCTGCCGCCTAAGCCACGGAGGCTTCGAGTACCGTATATATATATAATTGCATTACTTAGTTTAATGTAATTGTTTTCCTTTTAACAACATGACATGAATGTACTGCCAACACAACACGTCCCGCAAGGCGAGACACACGCTGCGGAGAGACTTTGCAGACACACCGTAGTATGTCTTTGGTGTATTATTTACGATTCGTAGTTGAATCTCGTAAGTTAGGTTTGTTTTGT
This sequence comes from Meconema thalassinum, assembly GCA_946902985.2. Lineage (NCBI taxonomy): Eukaryota > Metazoa > Arthropoda > Insecta > Orthoptera > Tettigoniidae > Meconema > Meconema thalassinum. Next base: position 153,633,344 of record OX336396.1, read on the forward strand.
CTTAAAGGTCTTATGAATTACGTAAGTAAAAATGTATATACACGTGTGCACAATTTAGAAAACACAATGTAGTAATAAGTCAATAAACAAACAAGAAATTAGCCTGCACTATAAAGTTATATTTGTAATGTTTACTTACTCGGTCGGGTGACGCCGCATAGGTGTTGAACTTACTTGGCCATCTTATAAACATTAATAACTTAATCTAAGGCTCAACTTTTCAAACTCCCCGCACTTAATTACACCAAATATTCAGCAAACAGCTTCAATTTACTACTATATTAATTAACACCCATTTCAGGCCATGACTGAGCGAACGAATAACAACAACATCTTTTGCCGCTGCGAGACAGACGGTCAATAGCTCCTTTGCTGACCCAATGTCTGTTCTTGCAGCTCTACTATGGCAATGAACATACTCTTACTCTCAAATCCTACGAAAAATTAAGTCCTAAATAAACCAAAATTATTATACACGAAATAAAAATTGCCAAAAGACAAAATCTTTCCCTCCAATGTATTATCTAATAATGCAGGGAGGGTCACCACACTCGAATTCATTAAAAATAAAATAATTAAACAAAAATTCAAAACTTTTCAACCAACATATAAAGGAGTGAAAGGAGCCCAGTAGGGCACCAGACTCCAAGCATTTGCCCATCGCCATTAGGTGATAACGGACTGACCGAGAGTAAGTAAGTAAGTAAGTAGGCTAGTGACCGGCCGGCCTAGCGATTCAATTACGAATCGTAAATATTCGTAATACACCGAAGACATACTACTGTACTGCAATACAGTAGTAGCGTACTTCGTTAGCCATGTTTAAACCTTGCCTGCCCTTCCAATCGGTTAAGATAATTACCGACGACTAACGAACATTGAAAAAAGTCCCCCGCGCTTAGTATTCATGTTCCATGCCTCGTGCACTTGTATACAACAGTAGCTTAATACTTGTAAATACTTTTGTACATAAGTGTTAGATACATAGGCCTAATCACCGAACCTAAAATAAGCTTGAGTGAGTTAGATCTGATGATGTTCGCTTTCCAACGAAACTACTCATCCAATTGAGCCCCCCATTTGTGTGAGAAGTGTTTTATTGTTTGTCTGTCTGTTAGGTTGTCAGCTCAGAGGCTGGTTGGACCCTCAAAAGTACCGCCATAGGTTAAGTCGGTAGATACCCAGAAAACCTCAAAGCAGCACTATAATGAGGCGTACTAGGCAAGATGAGAAGTGAGGTAGTTTGTCAAAACGATAGCACTGACCATATGAGTAGAACCTTTCACAGTACACACAGGCACTACTAATTGTGCCCTGAAGGCCATCACTCAGTACCACTCATACCTCAATGCTCCCATTAATCACAGCCATAAATGAGACTAAGACATCGGTAGAAAGCCTGTGCCAACAGACAAATGCAAATGTACTTCATTCATCAAGAGATGGCAAACAGGCGTTTGTTAAGTGTATGAACAATAAATGTATTTATTTCAACTAGGAAATATATTGTACACCAACCCCCCCCCCCCCCCCCCCGCAATCTAATTGGGTACACTCGTGTTAGTAGGTTAGCATATGCAAGGGAAGCATTTCTACAGAAGAGGAATCTGTAGACATCGAATATAGATTTAGGTATTAGGAAGTCATTTTTGAAACCCTTTGTCTGGAGTGTGGCACTCTATGGAAGTGAATCTTGGACTGTTGGAGCAGCAGAAAAGGGGAGAGTTGAAGCGTTTGAAATGTGGTGTTACAGTAGATCAGATAGCTAGATAGGGTTACGAATGAAGAGGCATTAGACGTGTGGGAGAGGAGTGATGTTTCTGGTGACTGCTAATGAAGAGAAGAGATAGGTTGGTAGGACACATACTAAGATACCCAGGAATAGCAAACTTAGTTATAGAAGGAAGGGTCGGGGATACGAACTGTAGGGGTAGACCAAGGTTAGAATATGTTAAACAGATTGCCTCGGATATAGGGTGTGGTAGCTATGTAAAGTTGAAACGATTAGCTCAGGACAGGAAAGCATGGAGGCGTCAAGCCAGTCGAAAGACTGAAGACTCTAACGGCGACAACAACAACACTCGTGTTGACCGACAGGAAAGCTTCTACTAATAGATTACTTAAGTAACTTTGAAAAATATTTCAAAACAACAACAGTAACAAATCTCATCTGATACAGCTGCTTTTAAAACGGTTTTGGCGTAGCCTACGGCGATCTGGAGTTCTGTGTAGCTATATTTTGCAAACCCTTGTTGTAACACGTGATTCCATTGGTTGGTTGGTACTAAAAGAACTCATTTGATTTGAATTCTGTGTGTAATTATTACGCAGCTCTATTGCGATGCACATGGTATTGAGTGGGCGGCTGTTAATCAACTCCCCCGTGATGAACGGACAGATAAACGCACGTTTGTTTCATGCGAACTCTTTAATTATTCTTGCACTGTTCATTTCAAATGAGAGGCTGAAACGAGACACAGTACTCATAAAGAATGCGAGTGTAATTTGTGACATGTCGGTGTGATCGAGAGGAGGGTATACAAAATGATATCCTGTGGCTAGATATGGCCCGTTATTGAACTGGCCATCTCGCTACGCAGTGACTAGCATTCTTGGCCGTCACCCCTGACCTCCGGCTCTGCCAAGAGATTACATTCTGATCTGTGAGCTGGAACGAGGTACACTCAGCTTCTTGAGGCAGAACTGTGAAGAGGTGGGTTCGATTCCCACTTCAGTCATCTTAGAAGTCTACTCCAGGCAAATGGCAGGATGGTTCCTAACTTAAGGTCACGTCATATCTTTCCAACCCCCACCAGGGGCTCACGACTAGTGGGGCGACGGATTGGTGACCACGGGACCCCAGCTGAGTCCGGCATTGCTTCCACTTCTGCCAGGCTCCTTGCTGTCATCTTTCCTGTCGACCTCCCTTGGTCAACTCTTGTTTTCTTCCAACCCCGATGGTATTAGGATATCCGAAGCCTAGGAAGTCTTTCCCTTTCCCGCCTTAGTTGACCCTTGTCTAATTTTTAGCCATTTTCATTTATGAAAAAAAATAGGCTTATGAGATCACCTTTTGTCCGTGTGTGTGCGTATATGTGTGTCCGCAATAACTTTTACACGCCTGGAGCGATTTCAATGAAACCCGGTGAGGCTGACCCCGACCGTGCCCTTCAAATTGTATTACGTCTCACCAATCCAACATGGCGGCTGTGCGAAATATTTCACCGACATTCCATATCTCCGAAATCATTACCGGTACTGATATCACCCTCAGATTTTGTACGGAAGTTCAGTTACGAGACTATCAAAACATGTTAACTACAAAACGAACATGGCGGCCAAGCGTAGTTGAAACATTTAAATAGACTTATCTCACGATTTAATCATCCAAACGCAATGAAACTTGGTACAGCAAATGTTTATACACATTGTAATGCACTGACATTTAATTTAGTTCAATATTTTATACAACCTCAAGATGGCGGCTGTGTGAAATTTTAAAATTAAGTTTTAATTTCTTGTGTATTAATCATGCGATCGAAGTGAACGTTTGAATAATTAACCTACGCAATAATCGTCATCTAATAGTACATAACTCTATGGCCTACATATACAAAAATCCAACATGGCGACCATCCGAAATATTTAGACGGTTCTCAGTATCTACAAATCTATTACAGCAATCAAACTGAAATTGTGTATTAAAACTCAGCAATTCTTCTAGGTTTTTGCCGTGTCATGTGTGGGTTTCGCTTAGGATACCAATCTGACTCATCAGCGGACTCTTGATGTCCCCGCCCGGGTCCCCACTGGCCCGCTAATGAGCCAGCTTGGTGTCCTAGGCGAAACCCACACATGACACGGCACAAACCTAGAAGAATTGCTGAGTTTTAATTCACTGGCCGTGAAAGCCATTATACCATCTTTTTGAAATTGTGTATGTTGATGAGAAAGGTTCGGATGTTAAGGAAAAGTAATATTTTTTCCTGAGCTCATTTTACCCGAAATATGAAAAATAAGTTTGAATGGCGGGTCCCTGACCTCGTTTAAAGCAATTTGATGTTGCCTATAAATGCATATTTCGGCCATTTTTTATTGTTTTGGTCATATTTGGTCATATTTTAGTGATATAAGGTCATATTTGGTTATAATTTCAGCATTTTTGTTTAAATTGAGGCGTTAATAAGGTAGTCTACGTGTTATCGGCGTCGAGTTTCAAACACAGGATTTCCGAATAGTGTAGTAGATATATTTTTCTTTCTTTTCCCGGAACAGGAAGATAGCAGGTTTAGAATACCTGATTCCAAGAAGGCGCTCCTCTACGCCCGTCTTTTAGCACATCTTTCTGGACAAGTTAGATTGCGACACTGTACGCATGAGGTCACGGAACATGACGATAGTGTGCTCCACCTTTCAATAGAATGTCACTCCAGTAGATATATTTAGCTCAGAAGCAATTAGCAAACAAGAAAATGACATGTTTCTTAGGTCATATTTTATACTTTTAGGTCATATTTACCTAGTTTTAGGGCATATTTGCTTGCATATTTTGTACTTCTTTAGGTCTTAAACTTCCGAACTCTATTGATGAGGCAATTAACATAAATAGGATATATATGAAAATAGGATGTATAGTTCTTCACGGAACTACTTGTTCCTAATACAGTCACTCTTCGAGGGACCATACCTCTTGTTTTCCTTTTCATGATATCTCCTGCTTCTGCTCAAGGTTTTAATGGAGGCAGTGTGTATAGCCCTACCACTTATGGTGCTAGTGCTACATCCACAAGGGCTCACGGCTGGTGAGTTCGGGAGTTGGCGACCCTTGGGGATTCCTGAGCTTGGTCCGGTTTCTCCACTTTTTAAATTGCCTTTGGGGTGAACCCTCTCCTCCTTCTATCTGCCTTTCATGGCTCTACTTATATTCAGAGTCCCTCATTCTTCTAGAGCTGAGGACATTTTCCCTGTCTTTTTCTATCCTTTTTCCTTAATTTTGTGTATCCTTTTCTCATTCTAGTTACGTAAACTAGTTGTTGTCAGTAGTTAGTTTTAATTGTAAATTTCATATCGTCATTTTTTATTTTCACTATCACCCAAACCATTAGGTGCCGATGACCTCGAGGTTAGGCCCATTAAAATAATAATTATCATTATTCTCTTTCCAAATTCTAGCCTCAGTTATAAATACAAATACGCGTGAGTAATTGGCATTTGTATGAAGTATATAGTTTCTTTTTCTTGTATCGTATGCTATTCAATTTCCTCCCTTGTATGCCTGGATTATTTTCTGAAAATGCTGATATAGATCGGTGTAACCGGCCGACTGACAACTGACTCCATTTCTGTTCTCTTATTGCCATAGTGTAGTGTGATCTCTCCGTCGAACAGCATGCTGAAACAGTGTTGCAGAATGACTTCGTGCTAAAAGTTCCCAATGCCAAGGCGTCATCCATAAAATGCAATCGCAAAACTGCGTAAGAATTTAACCCCCTCTCCCCATTGTTGTAACAATTCTTACTACCCCTCCCTCCCTAAGTGAACGCCAAAATAAATAATCTCGTGATCATAACTCACGGGACCCCCCTTTTACGTGGAATCCGAACCACAGGACATGGCATTTCACTTCGAAAATCTCACATGGATTGACTGGGAATCGAACCCGGCCCACCTTGGTTCCTTATTCAATGTATTGTGCATCACAGCGCGTGGAAAAATCTACACTTTACAGGCCCGTGCTCCAGCACTGCAAGCAGGATATATATTTCTGAAATCGTGGGAATGTTACACATGGATGTTTTTCTTTCACAAATCAACCTACAAAGGAAGTTGTTTTATTAAAGCTGTAGTCTATATTATTATATATAAGGGGACGTGGTGGTGCAGCGGTCAAGCTGTTGGTCTCTCACCAAGGTCGACCGGGTTCGATTCCTGGTCAATCCATGTGAGATTTTCGAAGTGAAATGTCATGTCCCATGGTTCGGATTCCATGTAAAAAGGAGGTCCCGTGACTCATGATCGCGAGATTAACAGTCACGTAAAACTGCAAGCTTTTATTATATATGAATTGCAGCCAATGGCTATGGCAGGGTCCGTGGGCTCCCAGCAAGTTAGATTTCTAGTAATTCGAGCTTTGGCTACCAGATCCCACTGTCACTGACACCTAGTGGCGAACGTTGGAACTTGATACAGCGTTTATAACCAGCCAAATAAACCTACAAATATGGCAACACACTACCAATTGTAGTGGTAGGTTCTTTTACATGCCATAAATAGGGATAGGAGGGTGATCTACAATCTATACACAAACCGGACAACAGTCATTCGAGCTGAAGGACATGAGAGAGAAGCTGGTATTCAGAAAGATGTAAGGCAAGGCTGCAACTTATCACCCATACTTTTCAATTTTTACATTCAACAAGCAATGAAGGAAATTGGAGAAAACTGTAAAGTGGGAGTGAAGATTCAAGGAGAAATAATTTCAACTCTGAGATTTGCCGATGACATCGTCATCTTGGCCGACACGCCTGAGGATTTGAATGAGTTTTTGAATGGTATGGACTCCGTCTTGAGGAAAGAATTCATGATGAAAATTATAAATGTAAAACAAAAATATTGGAATGCAGCCGAAATAAATCAGAATCCTCTATGGACATCAAATTGGCAGGTGAAAAACTAAAAGAAGTACTAGACTTATGTTACTTAGGATGCAAAATAACCAGCGATGGACGAAGCGAAGAGGATATAAGAAGTAGGTTAACTCAGGCAAGGAAAGCATTTCTACAGAAAAGGAATCTGTTGCCATGGAATATAGATTTAGGTGTTAGGAAGTCATTTTTGAAGGCCTTTTGTCTGGAGCGTGACACTCTATGAAAGTGAAACTTGGACTTTTGGTGCATCAGAAAAGAGGATAATTGGAGCGTTTGAAATGAGGTGTTACAGGAGAATGATGAAGATCAGATGGGTAGATAGGGTTACAAACGAAGAGGTATTAAGACTATTGGGAGAGGAGAGATGTTTCTGGCGACTGCTAATGAAGAGACGAGATAGGTTGGTAGGACACATACTAAGACACCCAGGAATAGCAAGCTTAGTTATGGAAGGAAGGGTCGAGGACAAGAACTGTAGGGGTAGACCAAGGTTAGAATATGTTAAACAGATTGCCTCGGATGTAAATAGGATGTGGTAGCTATGCAGAGATGAAACGATTAGCTCAGGACAGGGAGGCATGGAGATCTGCATCAAACCAGTCAAATGACTGAAGACTCAAACAACAACAAATCTGCTTTACTTCCCTTATGTAGTCTATATGGAATGTGCAAAAATGAATGTTAATTTGGATTTTGAAATCGGGTAATACCGAAAATAAAACTGACAAACGTACATATTTTCGTAAAGACTTCCTTCCCCCCAAATTACCGTACACGCTTCTCTCATTCTTGTAAGGACCTCAGCCAGTTCGAGCGAACGTTATCCATGAATAACCCCCAAACCCAAGCTCAATGGTTTTTAGCCTACTTTCGATTTTTGCAAAAAATGAAAGTAGACTTATGAGATCACTACAGGGCGAAAAAAGTGTGTCTGTCTGTGTGTGTGTATGTGTGTGAGTCTGTGTGTGTGTGTGTGTGTGTGTGTGAGTGTGTGTACTCTGAATGTCTGTCCCCCCCTATCAATTCGAACACGGTGAAACCGAATTGAACGAAATTTGGTACAGAGGTAGCATTAGCAAAGGGCACCTCAGTGTCATACTTTATATCGCCGCCATCTTTACCAAAACAGAATGGCGGCCACTCAAACGTTCAAAACGTAAAATCAAATTACGGCTAAACTAATCATCCGATCTCTACCAAATTTGGTGACAACATACCTTTATATAGGACGCGTCTTTCATCCAACATTCAAGGTCATCGGCCGTACCATTTCAGGATGGCGGCCGTGTGAATTATTCAACCATTTTAATCAATGGCTTAAGACCCACCAATTCCGATTATCGAGCCTAGGGTGGTTTAAGCTATCCTGAAGGTCGTGATCCGTTATTTATTATAATTTAATATTATAATATTATACTGTATGAGTGGCTTAAAAGAGCTGAGCTGTCTGTGTCACACGACAAGATGGCAGCTGCCCTCATGTGCCTGTCTTATATTTCAATAGTTTTAGTATGTTGTATGTGATATACCCTACTGATACAATAATATAAACTTTGTATGAAATTATCTTTAATGAAGATGTACTGCTGTGAAGAAATCGTTTATTTAAAGTCATTATTTACCAACAGGTTGTATCTAATGTCAGTTAAGAACACCATGTTGTTAAGGATAGGATTAGCTCTGGGCTAGCGTGTTAGTCCATCACACAGTCGACTGGGGATCGAGTACTGCTGCAGTTAACTTTTTTTTTCTTGAATTCTTTTACAAATGATGTGCACGAGCTCTTTCCACAGATACTGAATAAGATGTCATTTAGCTCAAAGGAGAGGCTAATGTATACACTCGTTTATTAGTAAAATCACAGCCCCAGCATCGCAAATAAACAGAAGACATTAGGAAAAGGAGAATAGAAGAACTAGATACACGTTGTCATTAACCACAGCCTTCTTAATGCCTCTGTACGGTGCTGTACTGGAATTTTGAAGACTGGTGAGAAACGTGTTATAACGAAAATTGATAAAATGGCTTGTTGATTGAGCTGCGACGAGGTTGTTGATTGGAATTTTGAAGACTGGTGAGAAACATGTTTTATTAGATGCCCAAATCTTGATTTGGGGGTTTGAGAAGTGGATTGAATTGATCAAAATATTTGGTTGGTGGGTCCTCTTGTGGGTTATGTGGGTAATATTGTTCCAAACTTACCGCTGTGTAAATACCTGGCCTCCTGAAGTATGGCAATTTTGTAATACTGGTAGTTCAACTATTAGCCACGATCGCGCTCCGATTACCTTTAAACACTGCCAGCTGGATCGCCTCCCTCTTGGCTACTTTAAACTGTCGACTCATTCAACACTCTTAGGCCATTGCCATCGTAGTACATTACGATGGCAGTGCATAGGCGTACAACATAAAGATTAATTCACTGATAGGTCGCAGCACCAACCTACTGTGATCGGCGTGGATTTTTAAAGGGGAAGATACCCAAAATGGAAGATTCTTAACTTAGCAGGCTGGCTTAATATAGAGATTAACGGACGTGAATGCATTACAATAAGTTAGTAGTTTTGTTATTCAATCATCATAAAGTATACAATATTGATTTTGACACTTACTGGCTAATTATCAATATAAAAGAAAACAAACAGTACATTGTGGTAGAGGTGATTGTGTTAGGGATGAGGACAAAGAGTCATAAATATACCCGTACATTTAGGAGAAAGTAGGCTATATGTTCTTTGCTGAACATCTTGTTTGAATCATGATGTGACTGTTCAAACTGCTCATATTGGTCTACCAGAGGATAATATTCGGCGGACGTGCCATCCCAATCGATATCCGGAGCGTCTTATTGCTGGATACTTTTCGCGTCCCTTGAGTCCAGATTCTAACCCATTTGACTTCTTCTTGTTGGTGTTCTTAAGAAGGAAGTTCTTTACTATTAGGCTCAACAGTGGACTTGAAATGCATGGGCGGATTGTTGAGTTGTGCAATGAAATTGCTGAGATCTGTATTGGAGTCATCCTGAACACGCGCACTCGTCTAAAAAAATCCATCGTAAGGGAGATCACGGTGAACATTGTGCTCATTAAATATTATGTGTGTTCAAAATTAACGAGCCGGAGGCTGGAATGCGCAAACCGGTGACGACATCGGCTAATCGTGGCGTGTGTAACGAGGTGTGGTTCTGACCAGAGCGTGGAAGATCACAGCCCGTCGCTAGAGGGCAGGCGTGCATGTCACGTGACGATACAAAGCGAGCAGCAGCATGCGTCAATCGTACAACGCTGCCAGTAATGCTGACGTTCTTCTTTGACCAAGATGTCCCCCTTCTGATACACTTCATGCCGCACGGGACAAGAGTGAATGCCCAGCATTACTCGCAAACCTTGACCACCCTTCGCCAAGCGATCAAAACAAAACGACCAGGCAATCTCACCCGTGGGGTCATTCTTCTCCACGACAAAGCACGACCTCATACGGCCAACATAGTCGCGGCACTCCTGCAGAAATTCAAATGGGAGGTTCTCGGCCACCCCCCATACAGTCCTGACCTCTGTCCCTGTGATTACGCCATGTTTGGTCCCCTAAAAAGGGTTCTGCGGGGTCAACGATTAACCTCGGACGCCGACGTCCAGCTGTACGTGCGGAACTGGTTCACATCGCAGCCCAGGGTATTTTATGAGACATCCATTCACCGCCTCGTGTCACAGTGGGACAAGTGCCTCAACAGCCAGTGCCAATATTTCTAACATACAGGTACTGGTTTCTGTAATTATGCATCCGGCTCGTTACTTTTTGAACGCACCTTATACAATAACGTGATATCTGAAACATCGGCATAGGCTATAACAGCTGCATATTGGAAAACAATTTCTTACCAGAATGAGACAGATATCAATTCTTGAAGTTCATTTTCTGCGACATGGTGATTTCTGAGATTGTTGAACTTCGAAAGAGTAAGCTATCTGTTTGTAAAATTTGAGGCACAATATATTGTAAATAATAGTGCCGTAGTTCAAAATTTAGAAGTGTCAGCTATTCGTGCGACATTCTCTATAACAGGTAAATTCAAGGATACTACTTACTACGGCCACTTTGTTCCAAATCATAATCCCAATTATAAACAGGCTTGTATTAGACACATTTCACATATATACAGGGTGATTATCTATGTGCGCCCCGATAAACCCGGCAAGCTACGCTGGCTTTGACTGGCGCAGATCACGGGCGCGCGTACCCCTTTCAGCCGGTGGTCGGCGCGCACTTTCACACTTTTACCAAACATGTTCAATAATATATAATTACAGTGCTCATAGGCGATGCTGGAAATGTCCTCCCTCTTTTGTAACACACACGTGACATCTTCTGATGAAAGAATGTCTGTCAACTGTTTTATTATTTACAGAGCCTGTTTCCTTGAATCGTTTAGCGTGCCTCCTAATTGTACTGGCATTAGGCACAGGCCTTCCTAGAAACTTGATTCGAAATTTTCGTCTCGTTTCAGAAAAAGATTTTCTGCTTTTCGTATACGAATTAGGGATATACACACGTTCGCGCAATGTGAATTGGTGTCTAGGCATGACCAACATTCACAGTAATCACAATACTCACTAAACTTGAAACACTTACGTCGAAGCTTTGCAGATACACGTCCATATGAATGACAAAACACGTGTGAACTAACAATATGAGTCAGCGGCTGAAACGCGTACGCACGCCCACGATCTGCACCAGTCACAGCCGGCTTAGCTTGCCGAGTTTATCGGGGCGCACATAGATAATGACCCTGTAGATGGCTTTGAGCCATTTTCTCAGTGTTGCCTTATTGCCAATTGATATTACAACTTTTCAGTCGACCAACGAAATATAATCCCAATTACTGGGACATGTGAAGGAAAACCTGAACATTTCTTTCTTTACTTCTCCCAATTAATTGGGGTCGCCGGAGCCAACCAGGCTCAATTTGGTTTTGGCCGGGGATTGAAGGCCGGATGCCCTTCTTGACGCCACGTGATTTTTCAGGTGAAAATTCAACCCCGCTGTCACCGGGATTCGAACCCCGGTCATCCGGGTGAAAGACGAGCAGCTAAGCCACTGCGCCATCTCGCTCTCCCTGAAAACCTGAAAACATTAAATGTGATTATTATATATGGTTTGGACTACTAGGCAAGACACGAACAGATTTATCGTTCTTGCGTTTGAAAGTAGTCTACTTGCGAAAGCACACGCCGTTTACCTAAGTAAAACATGCCGATGTTTGAGATATGACGCTGCTGTATATGGGCCATTCATTGGTCCAAAACAAATATATATATATATATAAACTTAGTCATGGGAAGGCACGGAATATGATGTTAGTAACGAGTTGCTCCTCCGCGAACCCTCGAAACGGCAGCGATACGGCGAGACATCGACTCGACAAGAAATGTGTTCGTTACTCGCAACATTCAACTGGGCGGTGATCTGACTCATAGTAGCCCTTCGATCGCCCCGTATGGTTCTGCTGAGGCGACGTGATGTCCGTTTGTTAAACACCTGTGGTCGTCCCGTGGGGCGGTTTACGCGGATGGTAACATTATCTCTGCGATATTGAAGATCCGACCTCGACACTGTTCTTGGAAAACCGAGTTTGCGTGTAATCTCCGAAATGCGATGATCCATGTACTGTGCGCCGATGATCATCCCACGTTCAAGGTGGGTTAAGTCGCGACGTGTTGCCATTTTCAATGCACTCCGCCGCCGCAAAGCTCAGGAGTCATACACGGCACATTTTCTCATGGGACGATCCTCCCCGTGACTTTTGGCCACTCAGAGTACTTTTACACTATGTATCAGGGCGGTTGTACTCCGTGGTTTAGGCGGCCTCTCACCGCTGGGTCCGTGGATCAAATCCCGGTCACCTCATGTGAGATCTGTACTGGACAAAACGGAGGCAGACAGGTTTTTCTCCGGGTACTCCGGTTTTCCCTGTCAAAAATTTCATTCCAGCAACACTCTCCACTATCATTTCATTTCATCTGTCATTCATTTAATCATTGCCCCAGAGGAGTGCGTCAGGCCTTGGCAGCCGGCACAGTTCATATCCTCGCCGCTAGATGGGGGCTTCATTCATTCCATTCCATTCCTGACCCGATCGAAGACTGGAAGCAGGCTGTGGATTTTCATTTTCATCAGGGCGGTTGGTTTTAAGACCTCCGATCGAGCAGTAAATAGGTACCCAATCGAGAATCCAGTGTATATTATACGTGTATTTTTTTCAGGTTATTTTACCCATGTCCCAGTAATTAAGATTACCTGCAGTTGCAACCATGCAAGGTGAACGGACGTGCAGTGAAGTGAAAGGAAATAATGGGAATTGCTATTCAGCAGTACCGGGCGGTCATCGGCCGCTGCCAGGCTGGAGTGAAGTGCGATATCGGTGTCGCGAAAGTAATAGTGGGATAATTAAGATTACATTATGTTCACCGACTGAAAAGTTGTAATATCTATTCACACACACATATACACAAATATGGGGTTGATGACCACGATGTTCCGAACCCCTAAATGAAACGATACCAACAACATTCAATGAAATTATTTTAATCTTAGTTAAAGTTTCCACATTATCTGAATTTTATTATTTTGTTTCAAGGGGAATCTATTCCTTCCGGCTGTCCTTCAACGTCAGGGATCGTCTTTCTACTCACATGACAGTTCCGGTCCCTTGAGAACAAGGAGCGCGTGTCGCCCCGACATCGACCGTTCTTCACACTATGGCTCCAGGGTATTCTGCGACCCAATTTCATATGTCACTTTACAAGAAGAAACTTACTTCTTTCTAAACGAAGCACCACTGCGTTAAGTGTATAGGAGTATAGCGCATCAACGATGAGACTATTCGATAAACAACATTTACTATGTGAAGTTTTACGATGAGACATAGTCAAGGGGATATAGCGACTCTTCTCTAGACTCCTCGTTGGACTGTACGGGAGAGATTGCTATATTGTGTTGGGGGAGTTGTGATGCGTTTCTGGTCCACCTGGCGAGGTAGACAGGCGAGTAGTGGGGAAGGTATTGAACCGAGCGCTGAGCCGTCGAAGGACGCTCCCGCTCAAGTGCACGGGTTGGAGACCTTTGGCCTAGGTTTTAATATTCTAGACACTAAAAACAAAACAAAAAATGTTCCTTGAAGTTTTAAATGGCAATTTTCTAGCGATGTCTGATCAAATATCTAGACAGACAGACATAAATTAAACAAATGGTTATGTTATTGTTGTATATGAATTTAATATTTTATGTAATTCAACGAAAAGTGCAGATAATGAATTCAATTTTATTTATTATTTTTAATTTTAATTTTAAAGTCTTTGAAAATTATTTCATATGTTTTAAATGTTTATATTTTTATTTTATATTTTGTATTAATTTTAATTATTAATTTTTCCTTTGACGTTTGTACTATTTTATATTATAATACTTCATTAAAAGTTTTTTTCTTAATAATAAGTTAAGTTTGAATCCAGGTAGTTTTTCCTTTCTGTATCATCATGGGACGGTGTAAATAAACACAGCTAAGTTATGATAGCTACTCATTTCCCATTATTGTGCCAAAGGCAAAACCTTTCGAAATTTAATCAATTATTTTAGTTAGTTAATTAGGTACGTAGTTAATTATATCGTCAGTCCTGAATGTCGGGAAGACTATTGTATATGTGTGCATTTTGTGGAGTGTTGTGTATTCGCTTCTTTTTATTATTATTGTGCGATCTCACTGTATCACGTGTCTTCTTGACTTGGAAACTTCCTAACCCTCTTAACTGTACTCATTATTTAAATGAATGTTGTATAACCACTTGTGGCAAAAAAAGAAAGAGATAAAACACAGATCTTTTTACTGTATAGCGTTTCTTAACATAAAGCTGGATCTTTTCTTATTAATTCTAAATTCTCCACAGAACTTCCCTTTTTTTAGTCCACTGAATATCGAGGTACTTAGCGAAACTTTCAACATTACTCCCCATCCACACACACTAATTTCGTAATTTGTCAGACAACGAGGAAAAATATATAATTATCTTCTTATTCAGGGTTAACTTTCAAACATTGGCAAGTACTTGAAAGTACATTACAGTTTTAAACTGTCTGAGATGAATTTGTTCTTAAAAGAGAGAACTCATTATATTTGGAAGACAATCAAGATTTTAATTGCTGAAGCATTTTAAGGATATACAGTGTGGTTTCTCTCATCCTCCCTCGCTCACTACTTCTTAATTGTAGATCGTAATTAAATCTTAGAGGTAAATGCTACATTTTTAATTCCTTTTCTCATTTGAATAAAAGTAAAACACTTTAACGCGATATTCACTGTACATTCTTAGTACTAACGTGACAGTAATTTATCTCGTGTCAGGTGTACACGCCTTCCACAACATAAGCAGCCGGAAGAGGTAAGTTTGGAGAATAAATTGCATAAACCCACAGTGCCTTGTTACAATTATCCTACATTCAAGGTGTGATAGCGCCGCAGTCAACCTCTTTGCCTCTCACCCAAGTAGAACACCTATGGACTCGACAACTATACATAAACGTTCCATGTAATACCTTTCCAATACTGTATATATAATCTTGGTAAGAGCCCTCCACAGTTGATACAGTATAATCGTCTCATAACGAATCTTGTTATATTCGACAATAACAGCAATCTATTTAATTCAAGATATTAATTCAACAGGAGGTGCATTACATAGGAGAACAAGCTTTTAACCTCATGCCTTGATAAAGACCAAATTATTTCAACCTACAGCCAGATTGTGCATCTAGACATACTTTAATTAATCTAGAAATCCCCACGCATTCTAGAAATTTATATATGTATACAGTGTGCCCGCAAAGTCTCTCCGCAGTGCGTGTCTCGCCTTGCGGGACGTGTTGTGTTGGCAGTTCATTCATGTTATGTTGTTACAAGGAAAACAATTACATTAAATGAAGTAATGCAATTATTTATACGGTACTCACCACTATCACACTATGCTCCGTCAAGTTTCCACCAGCACGAAAAACCTCTTGGTTCAATAAGTAAATGTTCATCATCATCATCATCATCATCATCATCAATGCCCTACTACTATATATCTGCCTGTGAAATAAAGTTCTTTTTACCTTATCTTATTTTGCTTTGTACAATTTCCTCACCGTTGCTATCACAAGATAATGAAACTGTACTTTTAATTAGAGACGGAGGAACCAACTTATTACACGTTTCTGCACTTTCAGATTATTGCTATTCATCAGTTAATTTAAACATGCTTTGCAGATTATTAATTTTTGCTGTGACTAGTGAGCGCGTGCCTTTGAAGTGGGTGCTCGTCCCATCCCTCGCCTGTCGTGTCTTGTTTAGAACCCCCCTGTGGGTGGGGGCTCAGAATACACTCACAGTATCCCCTGCCTGTCGTAAGAAGCGAGTAAAAGGGGAGACCTTGGCTATACTTTAAGGACTCAGAGTTGATTTGTGAAATGGACCCCGCGTGGGTGGGAGGGAGCGATTAAATCCACGGTAATTCCTGCCAGTCGTAAAAGGGTTTCTCGGATAGGTCCCCTTTCGAGAGTTTGACAGTCAGCTCTAATAGACATTCATCCGTGCGATATAACTCTCATTAGGTTATATCGCACTTCTTTCCGTT
This sequence comes from Meconema thalassinum, assembly GCA_946902985.2. NCBI lineage: Eukaryota > Metazoa > Arthropoda > Insecta > Orthoptera > Tettigoniidae > Meconema > Meconema thalassinum. The sequence continues at coordinate 153,649,656 of OX336396.1, forward strand.
AATGCTTTCAGGGTCTGGCAACTAAAATTTCTATATGTGCGTGCTGTTAGGGGATGGGCCACTTACGCGTGCGACTACGCTCGAAAGCCTGTCCGGTCTTGGCCAAGCCGACAGGTGGGTGCGCCATGTACCCGTACAGTAGTATCCGCCTGAATACGCGGGTCCCTTCACAGCTGAATGTCAGAGCTGTAAAATCCAGTAAATGCCGAGGGGTACATGCCGATATGGCATCGTAAAACATCGGACCTCCGGGCAATGCCTTCCAAGCTAGGCGGGCCTTGCCCTGGATGGGTAGCGCCTACTGTGACGGCCCGTGATCGGATGTCGGTGGCATTCGGGGAGGATGTTCTGGCCATGGGTTCTAAAAGAAAAATCCCCAAACAGGGAGGTCCAACACCCAAGTCTTTAACTTTTGATTCCCAACGGACATAACCCCCTGGGAACATCTGTGCGTGAGAATCTGGGTGCTAACACCCCCAAGTTTCTGATAGCGACCAGAACAGATGGGGGTTTTATTATTTATCTATTTACCGGCTTTTAGAGCAGGGAGTGTCCGAGGACATGTTCGGCTCGCCTGTGTCTGTAGCTGCTTCCAGCGGACACCCTTAGGGTGAGCTACAAGTTCCGTTCAATTTCAAGTAGTTCCAACTTTCGCCACCTGATATCAATGATACCTAGTGGTGAACGTAGGAACTTTGTTAGAGCGTTCCAACGAAATCTAACCTAACAATTTAGCTTCACACAAGTTTAGTCTGTGGAAGGATCTTTTACATACCATAAATCTATGACATGCAACCGCCGGCTTTACTTCCCCTCCGAAGGAAGGCTTACTGAAGGATTTTTAACGGTCTTAAAAAACCCAACGACTTCGGTCGGGTTTGAACCCGCTGTCTTGGGCACAGTGTTCAGCATTCTACCAACTACGCCACCGAAGCCGATAGATGGGGGTGATTCAAGCTGGTAAAGAGTATTTTGTTTTCTCGCCACATAGAGGGTGTCCATGGTGAGCTTGAGAACGTACAAAAGACGAGGAACGGTGGCTTGTTGCTCAAGACTAGGACTGGTGAGCAAGTTGAACAACTTTTGCAATGTGACCAGTTTGGCGGAAAAGTGGAAAAGCACAAGTCTCTGAATCTGGTCCGAGGAGTTATTTTCCACCGGGACCTGATTCTGAACACTGACGAGGAGCTCAAGGAGGATATGCAGCACCGTCACGTGACTGATGTCCGGCGCATTACGCGCAAGGTCAATGGTCAAATCGTGGATACTGGTGCTTTCATAATTTCCTATGAGCTTTCGGTGCTCCCGGAGAAAGCCAAGGTAACAAGTTACCGTTGTGATGTACGGCCTTACATCCCTCCACCAATGAGGTGTTATAACTGACAGAAGTTCGGGCACATGTTATCCCGATGCTCGAGCCCTGCAATCTGCGGAACATGCGGAGGGTACCACACGAAGCGGAAGAGTGCACCACACCATATCAGTGCACTAATTGCCCTGGATTTCATTCTCCTCGGGACAGGGACTGCCCTGTCTTCCAGAGTGAGAAGAAAATCCAGGAGATCAAAACCCTGGATGGTCTCACCTACCGGAAGGCCCGAAAGAAGTTCCATACCACGATTGCTCCTGCTCCAACGATTGATTATAGCGTTATAATCCCAAATTTGGTCCCGGCTACCATAACTTTTGTCCCAGCTATGAAACCGTCATATGTACCACCACCCATCTTGAAATCTACACCCCAGAATCGGAACAAGAGCCCGAAGGTGATTTCCACCCCACCTTCGGCCACAAAGAAGGCTGTTCAAGTGAAGGCTGCTTCGCCCGCACAGGAGGGGAGGAAGTTGAAGGCTTCCTCCCCGCTCAAACGGTCGGCGAAAGCCGTGCCGAAGCCGGCGGAGGCGGCATCGTCGACCAGGGTCCACATCTGTTAGAGAGGCGGGGAAGAAGAGAGCCCGCACCGCGCGATCTCATACTCCTCCTGAAAAAAGGAAGCCATCCTCCCTACCAGCTGCGGATGCTTCTGCGCCTGGGGACGTTCCAGTCCCCAGGTCAGCGCGCTCCCCACGGAGTTCCTCCCGCCACCGAACTGCGTTCCGGAAATCTTCCACTGGGTCGGCCCACACCATTGCCTCGAATGAGGACATGGGGTTTATTGTCGACGTAGTGGATGATGATCCGCCAGAGGTTAAGTTGTAGCTTGCTGCTCCAACTTATTCCCTAGTTTAAAAGTTCACCATATGGCTCTGTAACAGTGGAATTGTAAAGGTTATGGCAGGCATTTGACTGAGCTCCGTCAGCTCATTGCACAATACGCACGGAGTATAGTCTGCCTACAGGAAACCACATCCGGCCTGATCACGAGACTGTTCTGAGGGGTTTCAGACTATACTCTAAAGAGCGACAAGACGCCGACCGGGCTTCCGGGGGGCGTTTGCACCTTTGTTCGCTCTGACTGCTATAGTGAAGAGTTTCCACTAACCACTGATCTGGAAGCTATTGCAGTTCGCGTGTCATTGCCTGTTATGACTACTGTATGTAACGTGTACCTTCCACCCAACCATTTCTTTGATATTAATGACAGTCTTTGATCTTGTGGATCAACTTCCAGTCCCTTTCCTTATCGTGGGTGATTTCAACTCCCATCACCCCCAATGGGGATCACCATCTTCCTGCCCCAGAGGAAGAGACGTGGAGGGCTTAATTCAAGGTTTGGATTTATCTCTATTAAACACAGAGGAAGCTACGCATTTTAGCTTAGCGCACGGCACGTACTCACACATTGACTTGTGTGTGTAGCCGTGCGCTGGTCCCCCTATTTGGTTGGTGTGTACATGACGACCTCTGTGACAGTAACCATTTCCCGATCTTCTTACCCTTCTGAACCAGAAGCCCGTGGAGTTCCCCAATCGTTGGGTACTTAAGTGGGCAAATTGGCCATCGTTTCAAGAACGAGCTGTGTTCGTTGATCTTGGTTGCCGGAGCGTCGATGGCGAGGTACAGCACGTCACCGATGTGCTTCTTGCTGCCGCCGAAGAGTCCATTCCATCCTTTTTCTGGGACTCCTCGTCGCAAACTCGTGGACTGAGGATATTGCAGCGGCAATAAGAGACCGTCGTCGTGCTCATAAGCATTATCGGCGACGCCCAAACATGGCCAATTTGGTGGCGTTTAAGAAATGTCGTGCCGAGGCACGGTTTCTTATCCGCCAGAGTAAGAAACAATCATGGGAACGGTATGTGTCGTCTCTCACGGCACATACCCCCTCCTCTCAAGTGTGGACTAAACTACGACGCATTTTGGGAATTCAGACATCTTCTACTGTACCGGGAATTACCATTGATAATGAATTGGTTACAGATCCTTATCGCATTGCAAACCATCTCGCCTAGTATTTTGCCGATATATCCGGTTAGGATAACTATGCTCCAGATTTCGTTGCTTTGAAGTGCGAGGCCGTTCCCAGCTCTGTTTTGCCTCCCGCGCTTCGGAGGACTACAACGTGCCCTTTACGGAGTTGGAACTTCGCGGAGCGCTGGCGCTCTGCAAGGACACGTCTTCCGGCCCGGATAATATTCACAACCAGATGCTTAAACACCGTAACGATGAGAGCGTTCGTTATTTGCTCAGGGTGTTAAATCGTATCTGGTTGGAAGGTGTGTTACCAGCGCAATGGCAGGAAGGTATAATTACACATATCCTGATGCCCGATAAAGTTCCCAATTTTCAGGGAGTTACAAACCTATTTGTCTCACAAATGGTCTGTGCAAGCTCTTTGAGAGGATGGTCAATCGGCGACTGGTATGGATCCTGGAGAAACGAGGACTCCTATCTGAATACCAGTATGGTTTCAGGGCATCTCGGAGTACCAACGACCATTGGGTACGCCTGGAGACCGCCATACAGGACGCTTTTTTCGGGAGACAGCACCTAGTCGCTGTTTTCTTTGACCTCGAGAAGGCCTATGACACCACTTGGCGTTACGGCATCCTCTCACCCCTGCATCAATGGAAATTCAGAGGTAACTTGCCGGTCTTTATTGCGAATTTTCTGTCCCTTCGCCTATTCCGTGTCCGAATAGGGGGCGGCATATTCGCAATATCATGTATAGGAAAATGGAGTCTCACAGGGATCGGTGCTTAGCGTAACCTTATTTGCGATTACCATAAACGGTATAGTAGCTGCTGCTGGCCCATCGGTGGTACCGTCGCTATATGTAGACGATTTCGCTCTACATTATAGTGCACAAAATATGGCAGTCGCTGAAGGACAGCTCCAACAAGCTATTCGGAGAGTGGAACGCTGGACATTAGAGCACGGCTTTCGGTTCTCTACCGCTAAGACCTCGGTTGTCCATTTCTGCCGAAAGCGCACTCTCCATCCCGATCCTGAGCTTTATCTGCGAAATGTAGCTTGGCCTGTTGTTGCTACGTACCGGTTCCTTGGACTCCTTTTCGACCAGAGATTAACGTGGGAGCCACACGTGCGGTGTTTAAAAACTGCCTGTGCTAGGAAGCTCAACATGTTGCGGTTTCTTAGCGGCACATCGTGGTGGGCGGAACGCACGGTATTCCTACGTTTTTATAAGGCACTTATTTTATCTAGGTTAGATTATGGCAGTGTAGCATATGGTTCGGCACGTAAGTCAGTGCTTGTTAAACTGGACAGCGTCCACCACGGCGGTGTGAGGCTGGCGACGGGAGCCTTTCGGACGAGCCCAGCCGTCAGCTTGCTCGCCGAGGCTGGTGTACCTCCTTTACACCTGAGGCGCCAACAAGTACTGCTGACCTATGCTGTAACTGTTCGACAGATGCCACTTCATCCTAGCTATCCATGTTTGTTTACCAATCTCAATCGCCGGCTGTATGATGCGCTCGCCCGAGCCACTCGGCCGGCGGGGATTCGCTTGGATGACTCATACCGGCAGTTCCGATTTCCTTCTGTCTCCTGTATCGTCCGAGTACCTAGCAAGGCCCCTCCGTGGATGGTCTCTCGCCCTGATATCATCCTGGATCTGCACACCGGCCCCAAGTCGGACACGGACTCCTCCGTCCATCGGAGGCTGTTCCAGTCCCTGGGGGCCGGTATCCAGGATTTGGGCTTCTATTCACGGACGGTTCGAGGGTAAACGAGAAAGTAGGGTGTTCATTTGTGTTTGAGGATCGTCGGTTTCTCTTTTCACTTCCCGAGTCATGTAGCGTGTACACAGCGGAGCTCTATGCCATCTTAGAGGCTCTGCGGTACACGTTATCAAACGATCACCAGCACTTTCTTGTGTGTACCGACTCTTTTAGTGCGCTGCAAGCGATCGATGTGTTTCCCGAGGCACCCGCTGGTCAAGCGTGTGCACGACCTGTTAGTCAATACGTGTAGCGCTGGAGCCGGGATGACCTTTGTCTAGCTTCCCAGCCACATGGGTATTGCGGGAAACGAGCTTGCGGATCAGACGGTGAGAGAGGCAGTCGCACTGCCCTCTCTACCGTTTAAGGTACCTGCTAGTGATGTACGCTCTCAGTTGCAACATTCTATCCTGTCTCACTGGGAGGAAGCGTGGCGTGCCACGCCTCTCCCCAACAAACTGAGAGGCATCAAGGAGACAACGAATGTGTGGAAATCTTCCTTCCGATCCATCCGGAAGGAAGCTGTGATACTCTGTCGACTTCTGATCGGCCATGAGATTGTTACGCACCCCACTTGCTGAAGAGAGAAGTCCCCCCTGTGTGTACTTGCGGCGCCCACCTCACCGTGGCACACATTCTCTTGGAGTGTGTGGACCTGGCCGATCTACGAAGGACTCTTAAACTGCCTAACACCCTCTCCCTTATTCTCCGTGATGACGGGCCGTCAGCAGGTCGTCAGCAGACCTCGTCATCCGGTTTATGAGGGAGAGTGGTTACTTTTTTAAGTTTTAATGTGAGTTAAGACTTTTAATTCAGTTTTTTTATTGCGTTCCTCTATTTTATTGTTCACTATGCCTTGTTTGTTTTATTGTTTTTTCCACCCCCTTTTACTATTTTTTATTAAAATAAGGCATAATTGTTGGGGCTCACTGTCTGTTTTATATATACCATTTTCATTTCATCCATGGCAGTGAGCTGTTTTTATCTTCATCCTTTCATTTCATGCCATTTCATTTCAGTGGGGGCCGATAACCTAGATGTTTGGCCTCTTAAAACAACAATGATGATCATCATCTTGTTAGAACATACGCTCCCTTTGATGAATGTACTCCTTGAGGTTCCAACGTATTACAGCTATCATGAATCAAGATAATGATGATCATGATGCTGATTCTTTAAATACTAATTTATAGATTCCACAGTTAAATATGGAAACAATTCAAACTGGAAACTCAGTAGCTAGCTGATCCAAAGCCCAGTAAACTGAGGCCCAATGAAAACTTGTCGTGTGTGGCGTTCTTCCGGGCATGGAGGGAACCCGTCATTTTATGCAAATTGAGAATAGGTTATACAAGGTCATACCTGGTGGGAAGGGAAGACCCTTCCTCCCCATTTTGTACCTGTGAAGCCGTATTCACCCCGCGGCCCAGATCTTGCTGGCCTACGAAGAAACCTTAGTCTGCTTGATACGCTGAATCTCATATTATCCGCTGATGTGGTGGCTGGTGATCGCGTTATCCGCTTTATGGGTGATTGGGTTTGTTCCAGGAATCTAAATCTAAGTCATCCAAAGAACCTTTTTTTTTTGTTTATAATTTTTAAATTGTATTTTTAGCCGTGCATTTTGTCAGTTATTATAATTATTTATCATATTTATTGTTTTATTCATATTCGGTTGTTTTCTTTAGGTATAATTCTCAAAATTTCCAAAATATTCAAATCTCCTATAGATTATTTCACTAATGATTGCAGACGGTTCGCAACAAATATTATAGTCATTGTGCAACGAGCCTATAATGGCAATAATTAAGACACGAATATGCTTATAATCGCCATACGAGTGTCTTAATTACCATTATAGGCGAGTTGCATACGACTGTTTATGTTCGACGATAATTATAATTTTACTATAATTATGTTCTAACATAAAAATTGATAAATATCTGTCGAGATTCTGTCAGCTGACTTAAGTGAAGAGCGCATGTGCTGGATTCCAAATAAGGATCGAAGTCCTTCCAAAGCTTTGTTCTTCTTTTTCTGGGGACTTGTGTGGGCTCAGCAATAACAATAACAAATTCGGAAGCTTTGAAACATTCAGTGGCGTCTGGTGGTTTAAAATTATGGGTGTGCACTGTTTTAAAAGATTATCTAAATTTGATATAAATGCATGCTTACCTAACCATACAAAATAACAGCTTCATTACGATGTCACGATTTTAATAACTTATTGCTTATGAACAATGTATTAAATATTTAAAAACAAAATGTTTTACTTTGAAAACTGGTCAACGCAAAATGTTACTTTTACATTATTGCATTTACAGTACGTGTTCAAGAATTGAACTTTAAACAATTATAACTGATACAGAAATGTACAAAATGTATAATTTACCGTGCCAATCCTTCCAATTACAGACATGAATCCAATGCTGGGTGGACAGTCTGAAATTTTCTGATATTTACTCTGACGAAGTCACTCACATTATTTTCCCCAAGTTCACTAGTGGCACTTTGAGTCTATTTACAAGAAAATTAGTGAAATGCACAGATTAATTATTAAGTAGTCTATATGGCTTGAAACAACAATGAATATGCAATGTAAAACCCTAAATTACGTTTGAATCACTTTTCTGTGATTCTTTCTTCTCTCCTTCCGGAAGTCCTCACGCATGTACATAACTTCTAATTATGTTCTCAATTTGGATCTATCAACAAGAGGATAGGCTCGGCAAGCTTGGAAGACAAGGGCGATACAAGCAGCAGCGAAAAGTCACAACCTTCCAAACTGCGCGTGAATTGCTACTTGGTACACTAGTTCTACAACAGATAGTGCGGTAGTTGTTATCGAAGCTCGTGTCTGAGTAATGGTCAAGACTTCGTCTGTCATTAGTTGTGAAGGAGATGGGAAATTAAACTCAGCATGCGCAATTCTTTCCGCCAGGCGAGGATGTGGCTCCGTTGTTGTTATTGTTAACACACTCCCCCTCTTACCCCACTGCAGCCGTATAGCCTTAAGTCTGACTCGATGTGGCTACAAAGCTGCAACTGGCGAATGGCGATCACTGGGCGATACCCGAGCCAACATACTGCGAGGAGTAGCAAACACGGTGTACAGGACATTTCTTGACGCGTTATAATACCATAAAATTATGTTGTTATTTACATATTCCTGTTTATAAAACTAAAATGCAAAGCTAGGCTAATAATGCAAGCATGGGTGTGCACTGGCTCCAGGGCGAATACCCAGAAACCGCCACTGTAAACATTGTTATCCTGAACTAGCACCAACAGATAGCACACAGGTACTATGTGGGATCATTTTGTTATTTTGGTCAAATAACACACAATAGGCTGTTACAAACGCTTTAAAATTAAAATGTATCGTATTAACAACTAGTTATTCTTCAAATTCGATGCGTATAGAATGTCAATGGAAGGCAGATCAATGGAGTCCCAAATAGAAGAGTTATGACATCTGATGGAAAAGTTTCATGTAAGAAATCCCTTTACTGAATAGAGCTGGGTTATTGACTCCCGTGGATCTAATGTCATATGCATGCTTCCTCCATGACGTTCTGGTGTGTTTATGTCAACAACAGTATTCACTAAAATTGTCGGCGAAATCGTACGAATGCAATGCCATGTGTAGAAATTGGAGGTGCGGATATTAAGGTACAGTACTATTTCTTTTGCAATATTGCCCAGTTTGCTTATGCAAACATTAGGAACGGTGCACACTTTCCATGTCGGTAATGTAGAAGGATGGTGTTGCTAACTTCTGGACGTGGATTTCTAAATTTCTTTCATATTTTATAGTATGTTCCTGTTACCGTATAGTTCCGTGCTGATCTTGTCTTTCTGTTTGTCATTGTAACTACAATGGTTGATCTGATATCCTTTTCATTGTCAACTTTCAAATCATGTAATACATGTCCGACATGTTGGATTTTGTGTTTATGTACGAAGCTATCAAGTACCTAATTGGTCACAGAACTGTTTCATAGTGAAAATCTTGAGCTCTGATTGGTTGGAGAAACTGTATCATAATGAAAAGTAGTAGGCTACTTTAATGAACACCATTATAGTACAGTTTACTGACATATAATATTTACATTTCGACATCGTCGAACATAATAGTACATTATGCAACGAGCCTATAATGGCAATAATTAAGACATGAGTATGTTTATAAAACGAGCGTATGTGAGTTTTATAATTTTTAAAGCCGGCGGTCCCATGTCATAGATTTATGGCATATTTAAGAACCTAATTACACCTGTGTGAAGCTAAATTGTATAGGTTAGGAATGTAAACAACGCTCTTAGATTTCTACGTTCGTTGCCAAGAGCCGACTGCGGTGGCGTCTAGTAGTTGAGTTCTGAACTAGGTCTAGTAGTCGTTGACGGTGGCGTTTGGTGGCAAAAGTAGGAACTATTTGAAAAATTCAAAGTTGCAGTCCTTACTTGAATTAAAAAACAGATACACACACTAATACAGCCATCACAATTAACACCGGTTATCAGACAGATTATACACCCACCCAAAGTACACGGGGCTACATGACCGCGTTGTCGCAGCCCCTAAACTGAGGAACCAACCAACCAACCAGTTTTATAATTTCCATACGAGTGTCTTAATTACCATTATAGGCGAGTTGCATACGACTATGTTCGACGATAATTATTATAACTATTTTATGTTCGAACATAAATATTCATAAATATCTGTCGAGATTTCGCCAGTTTTATGTACTGAACAGAGCGCATGGGACGCAGAGAATACCTTGTATTTGACCATGGCCTCCTCGATTACCCCACTATGACACTAGGCCACGCAGTGAAATTTAAATTAGAAGGCCTTGGAACTCAGCGCAGGTGCGATTCCTTACCTAATTGGTCAAACAACTGTTTCTTGAGCTATGATTGGTGGGGGAAACTGTCCCATAATGAAGACTTGTACTATAAAGAGCCTTATTATAGTACAGTTTTCTGACATATAATATTTACATTTCGACATCGTCGAACATAAAGGAAATTACGTTACGGAATGACATACATGCGCAATTATTTAAAGTAGCAGGTCAAAGGGCTTTTCGAAAAACTATTATTTCAACATTTCATGACTCCTAGGATTAATAAAACTGACATATGTAATGAAAGTAACGAAGTTCCACTCTCATCCGCCAGTCATGAAAGGCTGGCTATCTCCTTCTTCCAGCAAACCACTCATAAATAAATATAAGAATGTATAATTTAAATGGCATCACAGCTATTAGTCAAGGCGGCTTCGGTGGCGTAGTTGGTAGAATGCTGAGTTTCTATGCCCAAGATCGTGGGTTCAAACCCGGCCGAAGTCGTTGGATTTTTAAGAGCGCAAAAAATCCCTCAGTTTGCCTTCCTTCGGAGGGGAAGTAAAGCGGGCGGGCCCATGTCATAGATTTATGGCATGTAAATGAACCTTCCACTAACTACAATTGTGTGAAGCTAAATTTGTAGGCTAGATTTGATTAACGCTCTATTAAGTTCCAACGTTCGTCGCCAGATGAAGGGTGTGGCGGCATCTAGTAGCCAAATTCACAGCTAGGTGTCGTTGACGGTAACATTTGGTAGCAAAAGTACGAACTACTTGAAATTGGTCGTCTGTAGTCCTCACCTGAAAAACAGATAACACCCACTAATACAGCCATCACAATTAATACCGGTTATCAGGCAGATTCTACACACACCCAAAGTTCACGGAGCTACATGACCGCTTTGTCGCGGCCCCTATACTCGGGAACCAACCAGCTATTATGTACGAAATTATCAAAGGCAAATACTCGGGGACATTACATACCGTATTACACGCTATGAAGTGACGTTGCAAAGGTCTAACAATACCGTGTAATGGTGGTCTGTGTGATAATATGTTTGACATTGTTGTTGTTTGAGTCTTAAGTCTTTTGACTGGTTTGATGCAGCGCTCCATGCCTCCCTGTCCTGAGCTAATCGTTTCATCTCTACATAGCTACCACACCCTACATCTGAGGCAATCTGTTTAACATATTCTAACCTCGGTCTACCCCTACAGTTCTTGTCCTCGACACTCCCTTCCATAACTAAGCTTGCTATTCCTGGGTGTCTTAGTATGTGTCCTACCAACCTATCTCTTCTCTTCATTAGCAGTCGCCAGAAACATCTCTCCTCTCCCACTCGTCTTAATACCTCTTTGTTTGTAACCGTATCTACCCATCTGATCTTCATCATTCTCCTGTAACACCACATTTCAAATGCTTCAATTCTCCTCTTTTCTGCTGCACCAATAGTCCAAGTTTCACTTCCATAGAGCGCCACGCTCCAGACAAAGGCTTTCAAAAATGACTTCCTAATACCTAAATCTATATTCGATGTCAGCAGATTCCTTTTTTGTAGAAATGCTTTCTTTGCCTGAGCCAACCTACTTTTTATATCCTCTTTGCTTCGTCCATCACTGGTTATTCTGCTTCCTAAGAAACAGAAGTCTCCTACTTCCTTCAGCTTTTCACCTGTCAATTTGATCTCCATAGAGGTTTCTGATTTATTTCGGCTGCATTCCAGTATTTTTGTTTTACATTTATTAATTTTCATCATGAATTCTTTCCGTAAGACGGAGTCCATACCATTCAAAAACTCATTCAAATCCTCAGGCTTGTCGGCCAAGATGACGATGTCATCAGCAAATCTCAGAGTTGAAATTATTTCTCCTTGAATCTTCACTCCCACTTTAAATTTTTCTCTAATTTCCTTCATTGCTTGTTCAATGTAAAGATTGAAAAGTATGGGTGATAAGTTGCAGCCTTGCCTTACACCTTTCTGAATACCAGCTTCTCTCTCATGTCCTTCAACTCGAATGACTGCTGGCTGGTTTCTGTATAGATTGTATATCACTCTCCTATCCCTGTACTTTATTCCAATCGATTTCAAAATGTCAAACAATTTAGTCCAATCAACGTTATCAAAAGCCTTTTCTAAGTCTACAAAAGCCATGAACGTTCTCTTATCTTTCCTTATTCTACCTTCCAAAATCAGCCTAAGACTTAGAACAGCTTCCCTTGTTCCCACATTTCTCCTGAAACCAAACTGGTCTTCACCCAACTCCGTTTCTATCTGGCTTTTAATCCTCTTGTAAATTATTCTAGACAGGATCTTTGAAGCATGAGTAATCAAGCTGATTGTACGGTAATCTTCACATCTGTCAGCTCCCACTTTCTTTGGTATAGGGATGATTACATTCTTCTTGAAATCAGGGGGTACCTCACCTGTCTCATAAATCCTTCACACCAAGTGAAATAACCTGATCAGACCTTCATCTCCTATGCAGCGTAGCAACTCAATCGGTATATCATCTATGCCTGGTGCTTTGTTCTTGCCTAAGTCCTCTAATGCTCTGTCAAATTCTGATCTCAATATTAAATCTCGTTTTGCATCCTCATCAATTTCCTCCTCCCTTTCCATTACATGATTCTCAATCTCCTTTCCCTTATACAAGCACTCGATGTAAGCTTTCCATCTCTCAACCTTTTCTTCCCTATCTGTTAGAGGCTTTCCATTTGTGTCCTTAATATTACAGCACTTAGTCTTCTTTTCCCCAAAAGTATTCTTAATCCTTCGATAAGCTGTTTCTACTTTTCCTAATTTCAGACAATTTTCTATACCTGCACATTTCTCTTTCAACCATTCTTCTTTCGCTTCCTTGCACTTCTTGTTAACCTCATTTCTCAGACGTCTGTATTCTGCTTTCCCCATTTCATCTCTTACATTCTTGTGTTTCCGCTTTTCATCCATCAATTCTAGTATATCCTGAGTGATCCACGGTTTTCTACCTATTCTTTCTTTCCTACCAATGTTTTCTTCTGCGGATTTTGTTATTTCATTCTTCAAAAGTGCCCATTCGTCTGCAATTGAAGTTTGTTTAGGGTTTTTCATTAGTCCTTCTTGTATACTGTTCTTGAATCTTTAGTTTACATCCTTCACTTTCAGTCTGTCTATTGCCCACCTTTTTGGCTTTTGACTTTTGTTCAGTTTCTTCAACTTTAATCTGCATTTCATAACAACCAGATTGTGGTCAGAGTTTATGTCAGCACCAGGATATGTTTTACAATCCAAAATCTGGTTTCGAAACCTTTGCTTGACCATAATGAAGTCGATTTGGTAACGCCCTGTATCTCCTGGTCTCATCCATGTGTATATTCTTCTATTGTGGTTATTGAATAAGGTGTTAGCTATGACCAACTCATGCTCGGTGCAGAATTCTACCAGCCTGCTTCCTCGATCATTCCTTTCACCTAATCCGAAATCTCCTACTATCTTCCCTTCTCTCCCTTTTCCTACCACAGCATTCCAATCTCCCATTACTATAACATTTTCATCACCCTTGATATACCTCAGAATTTCGTCTATTTCTTCGTAGACCTTTTCAACGTCCTCATCATCAGCTTGACTGGTAGGCATATAGACTTGTACCACTGTGGTGCAGGTAGGTTTAGTATTGATTTTTGCTACAATAATCCGTTCACTATATTGTTCATAATATTCCACCCGCTGTCCAAGTTTCCTAATCAATATGAGGCCAACCCCTGCTTGGCCATTGTTTGATTTAGTGCTAATGACCCTATAGCCTCCTGACCAAAAGTCCTGTTCTTCCTGCCAGCGCATTTCACTAATCCCAACCAAATCCAACCTCAACCTATCCATTTCCCTTTCTAAGTTTTCTAACCTTCCACTTCCTAGCAGACTTCTAACATTCCACGCTCCGATCCGTAGAATGTCAGATTTCCTCTTTGTCACTTCTGTGATGTTAACCCCCTCTCGAGTAGTCCCCACCCGGAGATCCGAACGGGGGACTAGTTTACCTCCGGATTGAAATTTTACAAGGGAGGAGGCCATCATCACATGTAATTTTGCATAGAGAGGTGCATATCCTCGGGAATAGCATACGGCTGTAGTTTCCCGTTGCTTTCAGCCGTGCAGCAGGACGCAGTGTAGCCATTATTTGGCTGATATTATCAATATCTTAACCGTCTATAAGACTAGTAAAGAATTGATTTATTCTGAAAGGCTGCTACTCCCTTTCAGAATAAGTAAAGAGCAATTCTACTAACAAAAATACTAACCTTCTACCGTACTAACAATTAAATACCAAAATTCTACTAACGAAAAAAATACTAAAGTTCCACCAACAACAAATACTACCACTAAAACAGTCTGTCACCAGGCACACTCACATGCACCCTCACACATCACAGTCTACTGAAACAATGAACTATAACTAATAAACAATGCAACTGCTACCAGACACACTCACACACCACAGTCGAATAGAACAATGACATATATCTAATAGACAAACTAACTACCTACTTACAACTAAAACTAACTACATACGTACTGTACTGCTATTTGAATTGACAATATTTACAAAATGCAATTTAGATAGAAAATACTTACAAAATGTAATTTAGATTCAAAATAGTCACAAAATGCAATTGAGAATAAAAATGCTTACAATATACCCACCCTACACAATATGTCTACCCCTTATTATTCCCGTTTTCAACGGGGTCCGGGACGAGATGCGATGCGAGCCTATGCGGCGGGTGGTTTTTACTGCCGAATACCCTTCCTAACGCCAACCTCACAAGAGGAGTTAATGCCTAGAAAGGGAGGTATGCTCTTGACAATTTTGCTGAACGTGATTTGAATACAGTATGCAATGTGCTTACGTTTGGGGTTTGAGGGAGATAATGAGAAGCTAGTGAAGCGTATTTTAAGATATGTCATTAAAATAGAATTGCTATCAAACCTCGAGTACAACGGGGATGATAAAGACGATGACGATGATTAGGATGAAGAAAGTGACGACAGAGATGATGAATACGATGTCCAGTGCAGTTCACGCTTGGAAGCTAGAGGGAATTCAAGTCAGCACACTAGCAATAAGAAGAAAGTAATATACAAGACAGAAACATCAGCAGAAGACCATTCCTCATTTGAAAAAGTCCTCTCGGCACGCCGGAAGGCGGAGGTAGATTTCACCGGACAAACTTGGGGATAGGCGAAAATAGGCAGAATATGCAGGTTTTCGTAGAAGGATCAGACCTCATTTGTTGCGTGAAAGTATTTTATAATTGGAGATTAATTAACTTTGTTTTTCGTCATTTTATGCATATTTTAAACATTTTATTGTCGTATGATGAGGTAACCTTCTTGTCATTTGGAGTCCATTTTTATACTTGTGGTCACACTGTCCTTATACAAGGTTTCGACACTGATGTGTAACTATGTAACGGTCTGTTACTTCTTCACGTAAAATTATATCTCCCGCAGAGATGTTGGTTGGTTCCTCAGTTTAGGGGCTGCGACAACGCGGTCAAGTAACCCCGTGTACTTTGGGTGAGTGTAGAATCTGTCTGATAAACGGTGTGAATTGTGATGGCTGTATTAGTCTGTAATTCAGGTAAGGAATGCAGACGCTCAATTTCAAGCAGTAGTTCCTAATGTTGCTACCAGATACTACCGTCAACGACACCTAGTTGTGAACTTGGCTACTAGATGCCACCGCAATCAGTTACTCGCAACGAACGTTGGAACCTCCCCTCCAAAGGAAAGCATACTGAGGGATTTTAGCGCTCTTAGAAAATCCGACGACTTCGGCCGGCTTTGAACCCGCGACCTTGGGCATAGAAGTTCAGTATGCTACCAGTTACGTCACCGAAGCCGCTTCACAGTCAGATGGAAATCTGAATCTGATCTCGCGCAAGTGCGTTGTCATGGCAACGTCTGATGGCTCATCCCTCATCAATTTAGTAGTGTTGCCATGGCAACCACTGATAGCTCTTGGCATTTTTTTTATAATTCCGAAATCATTTTTCTCATCCCTTGGCGTAATGGTGGGTGATATCAAAAAATCTTTCAGACAAAAGTTTTAGGTAATTATTAGGGGAATATTGTCTATTTTGTACGGTTTTGATATTGTGCCTATTAAGAGAGATATGATAAATGTTTCCCGAAAAAACCACTTTTTCCCACCCCTTTGGTCAATGGTTGGTGCTATAAAAATACTCTTCAAACATAAATTTTTGGGCTTTATCCGACACATAGTATGAACTTTGAACGGATTCGATATTTCACATATTAAGAGAGTTATAGCAATATTTCATTTTTTCGAAAAAAGTCCCCCATTTTCATCCCCTTCGACCGATTTAGCCCAGTAACGAACTCGACCGAGATTGTATGGGTATACATATTCGGTAAAAAATTCAAAGTGATTGGTGCACAATTACGGCAGTTATCGTGTCCACAAGAAACTGATATATATATACTTTTGAACTGACGGTGGTTTTGGTGTCTGGGGGATGTGAAACGCGATGATATGTCGAAATTTTCCGGAAGTCGAAACATGGTACCCATTGCAATAGTTAGCTTTCTAATGAAATTTACCTAAAATACTACCATCAACGACACCTAGCTGTGAACTTGGCTACTAGATGCCACCGGAACCATCAACTCGCAACGAACGTTGGAACTTCCCCTCCGAAGGAAAGCAAACTCTGTTTTTTTTAGCGCTCTTAGTAAATCCGACGACTTCAGCCGGGTTTGAACCCGCGACCTTGGGCATAGAAGTTCAGCATGCTACCAGTTCGGATACCGAAGTCGCTTCCCACGGACAGATGGAAAACTGAATGTTATCTCGTGCAGTGGCGTTGTCATAGCAACTGCTGATGGCTCATGCCTTATCAATTAAAAGTAAAGATGTCATGGCAACCTCTCTTGGCACTCGGCATTTTCTTATCATTTAAATCATTTTGCTCACCCCGTGGCGTAATGGTGGGTCATATCAAAAATTCTTTCAGACAAAAGTTTTAGGTAATAATTGGGGGAATATTGTCCATTTTGTACGGTTTTGATATTGTGCCTATTAAGAGAGATATGATTAATGTTTCCCGAAAAACCCACTTTTTTCCACCCCTTTGGTCAATGGTTGGTGCTATCAAAAAACTTATTTGACATAAATTTTTGGCACTTATCCGACACATATTATGAACTTTGAATGGATTCGATATTTCACGTATTAAGAGAGTTATAGCGAAATTTCACCTTTTCGAAAAAAGCCCCCCATTTTCACCCCCTTCGACCGATTTTGCCCATTAACGAACTCGACCGAGATTTTATAGGGATACATATTATGTAAAAAAATCAAAGTGATTGGTACAAAATTACGGCAGTTATCGTGTCCACAAGAAACTGATATATATATAGATAGATACATGGTGGCGTGGTGGCTCAGCGGTCTAGCTGAATGCCTCTCACCAAGGCAGTCCGGGTTCGATTCCCGGTCAATGCATGTGAGATTTTCGAAGTGAAATGCCATGTCCTGTGGTTCGGATTCCACGTAAAAAGGAGGTCCCGTGGCTCATGATCTCGAGATTAACGGTCACGTTAAACTAAATGCTTTTTTTTTTACATAAATTATATATAAACTTTTGAACTGACGGTGGTTTTGGGGTCTGGGGGATGTGAAACGTGAAGATATGTCGAAATTTTCCGGAAGTCGAAACATGGGACCCATTGCAATAGTTAGCTTTCTAATGAAATCTACCTAAAACGGGAAAATTCAGGCCGCAAATTTGCGCTAACATTTCGAGATGTGGACGATTCTATTTGCACCATTGATGGTAAAGGAGATTGTACAGTCAGAAAATGATTATGAAATTTGATGAAACAGCTGTTCTGATGGGATGGGACGACATCAGAAGTTGGTATTTGCTAAGAAAACATTGTCTGGTCTAGCAAAACTATTCATTCAAAGTGAAACTGGTTTAACAACATGGAAGAAATGAAAGGCCGCTTTAATAGAAGAGTTTGATGTCAAGATGAGCAGTTCAGAAGTACGTAGACTACCAACTAGGCGGAAGAGAAGAAGAAGAAAGAAGAAACATTTGACATTATCAATTATAAAAAATATTGTTTTAGATCCCTTATTTGGGGGTGGTTGGATCTAAAAGACAGAGTTATTGTGTTAATTTATAGAGCTGTGCCTAAAAGGGGGTAGCTTCCCTTGGCAGGGTAAGCTGACCAGTGTAGAGTGTTGTTGTGTGTAAGGAACTAGGGGGCGCTCCTATAAACAATGTAGTAGTGTTTTAGGGGATGGGACCCAATGCAAGGGTCACTGTGCTGGTCGCTCAGCTGACTGGCTTATTATATAACTGAACGTGCTTGTATCAGCTAAGTGGCACGCGCTGCTCTCTAGCAGCCGGGCCGCCGCGAGGAATACAATGATATCTGAGCTAGCACTATCAGACTACCGTATGTCACGTCTAACCGTGACGGGAATAAGGAAGGGCGTTGGGATGTAAAGAGGCGTATAAACAGTAAGGCGAGTGTAGAGTGTTGACCAAGTGTTTATTGGTCTGTGATGTTATAGTATGAGTCCCTTGTAGGGAATGTAACAATGTTCACAATGTGAAAGTACAAGCTGTGGGTTAAGGTTACAAAAGTAGGAAATCTGAACACGACTGACTCACCTCTGATGACACCAGCGTGGCCTCCGGCTGTACCACTGAAAGACTGATAATGGAGAGATCCCTGTGACCTCCTTAGGCCTCCTTTTATATTCTTGGGCGCTATGCTGTCAGCAGTGTGATGGCATAGCTGCCCCAGTTAATAATATGTCGCTGTGTGTAATAATTGTGCAAGGATTGAGCTGCTTTCTAGAATGGCAAGCTGTCCTTGCGGCGTTGATGTATGTTGGCCTGGCTTTACGAGGGTTGCCCGTTAGGATATTTAGATAGATGCTGGGGGGATGGTCTCCAAGGGGTGCATACCCCTGGGGTACTGTACAATATATATAAAAATTATAAAAATAATTTACAAAAAATCGCTAAAACGTGACATCGTGAACGAAACTCGATTTGTCGCGATATATCGATATGAATGGCTGCCTGTGACTGCCTGATTAAAGTGATTTCACTTCTGACCACTAAATATCTGTAGCGTAGCATTGAAACTTCAAGTCGGGAGTAAGGGTGGCTTTATAGGTGGTTAGATTCCCATCTTAGCAGTTTGTTTTTTTTGCATGCCAATTTTTATGCTTGGTGTTTCATTACATCCTATTTAATTATAATACACACATTTCTGTACGCATTTTTATATTAGTAATTATTTGTATACCAAATTCTTCATTTACTACAGGGAAGTGTTGATAGAGCTAGGGACTTGGACAGTTGGATTTCAGCCCCATAGAAGTTCCACTTTCTTCCGCCCACTGCACTCCGGCTATCAAATGGCCTTATTTATAATTTCCAAAGCGATGGATATACCTGCATTAGTTTGCAAGCAGATTACATTATAACGTCGAAAATTGTCCATTCTCGCTATACCCCATAGTGATATTGAATATGAGCCTACTGCCGGCTTGGTGAAGAAAATTAACTCAGTGTAGGTCTGGAGTCTTCTGGTTATAACTATATTTATCCTGCTTAGCTGCCCCTTTTCACTTGATCTGTCTGATTAGTACCGGTAAATGTATGTTATCTAGACATGGTGCTATTGATCTTATTATGTTAAGATATTTTTTTCATGCTATAATCGTCTGGAATTGATTTTCTTGGAGGGACGTGGTGGCGCAGCGGTGAAGCTGTTGGCCTCTCACCAATGTGGACCGGGTTTGATTCCCGGTCAATGCATGTGAGATTTTCAGTGTGAAATGCCATGTCCTGTGGTTCGGATTCCACGTTAAAAGGAGGTCCCGTGGCTCATGATCTCGAGATTGACGGTCACGTTAAACTTTAAGCTTCCTCGATTTTTCTTGGAAGTTTGTTAGTATGCTGTAAGTTATGTATTTTGATAAATCTCTGACCGGAAACTTCCTTCGGTTTCCCTCCCATACCCGCCCCGTGCAATTATGCCTTTCTTGCTTATTTTAGAAAGTGTCTATGACACGAGAGATGAAGAAGAACTATTGTGTAAATTTTAATTCAGTACGATCATAAATTGAAATGTAAAAGTACATAATCCACGCGTTTCATTGAAGTTTACACACAATATGGGAATCCTCTGGGGGAGGCAGGGATAAAATGGCTGCACAAAGGATAGCCAAAGGCAGTCCTTTGAGGTGCCATTTGTTAACGTTTAAACCAACTCGCACGATGGTAGGAGCTGTGCTCTCAAACATCTAACACCATGCACTGTGCACTACGCCTATCAGCCAACTCAGAGAAGTGTGAACTGGCACAGCTGGAATAACAATAGCCTGGAGCTGGACGACAGTGATGGATCTTATTCGCAGGCTGTCAAATAAACAAAGCACACAGGAGAACAGCAGATGTTCGTAATTACTTTGTTCGTATGTGTGCTTTATACATTTTGTTTCGACTGTCCAAATAAAAGACAATATACATTTGGTTTATTACTTGGAAGTTGTTGTTAATTCATTTAGTGGGTTTTTGGACATGTCGGCAATGCTGTGAGGGTACTCATGTAAGTACTAGAATCCTCTTCTATTATTATAATAATGGCTATATTTTCAGTTTATTTAATTAATTACCGGTATCCTTAAAGGACAGATTGCAATAGGGAGGAGCAACAATTTCCACAATCGGATACGTTCAACATTTTATAACCTAGGCCTATTGTTGATTCATTTAAGAACTTTTGGGACATCGTGTACTTGTGTGTGGATGGAACTGTTTGATAACATGTGCCATTGTGATGGCTGTTCTAGTGTATATTTGTAATTGGTATTAGAGTTTTGGATAGAAGGCGGTCGTGGCCTTAATTTAGGTACAATCCTGGTATTCCGCTGGAGTGGGAGTGGGAATCCACGGAAAACCACATCTAGAGTAGGTGACGTATAAATCTAACCGACCTCTTCTCAGCTCTTCCTCACCAAGCTGAGTGTATCCCATTCCTGCCTTCAGACCAGAATTGAATTTCTTGTCAGGACCGGGAATTGAAGCCGGGCCTCCGGGGTGACAGCTAGAAATGCCACGAGCTGGACGTATTTTATGTTGTTGTTGTTGATGATTGATTTAGGGGCTTTGTGACATCGTGGTCATGTAACCCCGTGTAGTTGGGTGTGTGTAATTTGTCTAATAACCTGTGTTGTTGTGATGGCTGTATTAGTGTGTGTATTTGTAATTCAGATGAGGAATTCAGAAGCGGTCGTGGCCTTTCGTTAGGAACCATCCCGGCATTTGCCTAGAGTAGAAGTGGGATGCCACGAAAAACTATATCCAGGATGGCTGAGGTAGGAATCGAACCCGCCTCTTCTCAGTTTTGCCTCACGGAGGCTGAGTTTACCTCGTTCCAGTCCTAAGACCAGAATTAAAATTTCTTGGCAGAGCCGGGAATTGAACCCGGCCCTCCGGGGCGACAGCCAGGAACGCTAGCCGCTAGTGGTCTCTAAAGAGGAATGAAACACGCCATCCCCTTTATTTATCGCGTATGTATTGATATACAGTATGCTTGTAAGTGTATTATTTCTGTAAGCACATGTTTCCTTAAGGTTATTTTGAGCAGACTTTACGTCACTCTTTCGATATGGGCAAATTACGCGCAAGAATTCGATTTAAATCGGCCAACTATAATAATGCTCCATTTCGATAACAATGTGGCATGCCCGTTATCATCAACTCTTACGGCTGGTCTCTGTTCACAAATAACACGTAGCCTACAAATGTTTAGAGATTTTATGGCTACGTTTTGTTGATTTCTTTATAAACTTACATTAGCTACGCATTTCATTGTTCTTTTTTTTTAAGGAAGAACAACAGCCAAGACTGACCGTATGTTTCTGACTGCATTAACGCATGGTCATGGTGCTCTGAATTGAAATACTTAATTTGATTTGCTTAATTGATGCTCTGAACATACAGTAAGCCCCAACTGCAATGCTCACCACTACTGTATGTTCGACAGTTGAATTAAGATAATGTAAAGTAGCATATACTATCAATATAACTATGAAGAGATGATACGTGTTTGTTTGCGGTAAACATTTATTCCAGGTTATACGCGAGCAACTTGTACCTTCGAAATGGAAGTCCTACAGATAACTTCGACAGTTTCGAAATTACTCTGCACATTTCCTGTGACTATAACAGCCTAAGATGATTGGGCTCCCAATACGTTGGTATTGGTAACTGAAAACTCGGTCTTTGTGTAGAATAAATTAATGTGTATACTATCCTGTGTAACGAATAGTCTGGGCTTTGGCGTGTGTGATTTTATTTTTAATAATGCTGATGATATGAATTTTACATCCCTTTTACTGCTGTGGCTTTGGAAACGCCAATATGCCGATATTTCGCGCCCTAAGGGGGGTATTTAACGTGCAAGTAAATCTACTTACATTCAAGCATCCTGAAAAGTCAACCGACTGCACCTATAATCGATCCCCGAACTTTGGGCTCTGCAGTCGAGAACCTTACTATTGCACCACGCTATTCACCAAGATTTGATTTCTGATAACTTATAAGGGTTAGTCACTCATTTTTTCCCATATTGAAAATAGGGTAATGTTTTATGAG
Source organism: Meconema thalassinum (assembly GCA_946902985.2). Lineage (NCBI taxonomy): Eukaryota > Metazoa > Arthropoda > Insecta > Orthoptera > Tettigoniidae > Meconema > Meconema thalassinum. Next base: position 153,672,321 of record OX336396.1, read on the forward strand.
GCTGCTCCGCTGAATCGATCCTGACGTGAAACAAGACTGTCGTGAATTGAGAAGACCTCAAATACTTCAGATATATTGCGAGGAGATCTTAGGCAATTGAAAAACTGTTCATTGAGGGATAAGTCGAAGTCTGAAGATAAAGGGCGCATGCGCCGTTGAGGAGGGTTGTCCACTCAAGAGCTTGACTGGAAAGAGTCTGCAAGAAGCAATACACCACGAACAGGAAAGAGATCTAGACGCGTCTTAATGCCTATGCACCCTTACGTAAGGTTGGGCCAGGATAAAGTTTAGGATTGGGACGGGGTATACTCAGTCTCCTGAGGACAAATGAGGAGAAAGATGACTTCGAATCTCACTCTGTGCCATACAAGAAGAGAATTTTCCTGGTTTCCCACTTGTACTGCCGGTAGGTGACGGGATGGTACCTAACCCAAATAGCTTCCTAACCTAACCTAACCTAACTTGAGGCTATGACTGATTCCTTAAACATACACACACTAGTACAAACACAACAAACATAAATATAGACTACGAGTATATAATAATAAAAATAATATCGTACGGCATCGGGTGCCGGGTGCAAGTTTTGGTAATTGACGCCCAGAGGGCAACTTTCATGTCGAATTTTATCGCTCCTTGGAGCGAGCGCTATGAAAGTCAAGATGGTTAGATATCTAAGCTCCTTGACACTATAGCTCTTTCTAGTAGAGAAATGCGGAACTTAGTGTTGGCGGAAAATCCCGAGATTAATTTTGCCATTATGAACACAGCCTACTGAATTCAAATGGGTTCTTTAACATGCCAACATCGTATGACATGCGTATCGAGAATGATAACTACGATGCCCCAAGCCCGAAATGGAAACATCATTCAGCCAGGAAAGTGCATGTTGTGCTATTTCAAACCGCTAGCCTGTTGCTCGACGGGCCTAACTCGCTTTTAATAGCGTGAATTTATATTTGCCATTTATATTCCAGCTACTGTGTTTGCCCGTGGTTGTTGAAATATAAAACGCTAGTTGCTACGGGTCTGTGTGGGTATTGTTATTGTTTTGTTCGCTCCCATTTTATAGTGAGGTGACGACAGAATAATTTGCGGCGCAAAGCGAAATTTAATTTACGGTGGCACCGGGGCTCGTTTTGTTATTCTCGATGCCTTTCAGCTAAACCGATAATATGTCATTATAATTAGTTTGTGAATAATATAGCCAATTAAGCGATTTTTATTCTTCATTGGATAAAATTGTTGGTGGGAAAGGAATAGTACTCAGCTGTTATTATTTTGATTTTTTAAATTACGTTAAAGTGTAAGTGTGTTTTATTCCTACATACACTTTATCTCTACTAATGAAGTAAACTTTGTCTGAACATTTGGAATTTTCAGCTAAAACTATGTATTTATCCCGAATGGGGTAAATAATGACCAAATATACCCTCAATTTGAATTTTGCCTGTTTGTGTTCGGCGTTAACTCTGCTGGAGCGAATCATATAAAAATTGGTATGTAAGTAGAAGGTGCCCCCGAAATACAATGAGGCTAAGTGCCTCATGGGGAGGGGGTGAATTTGTATTAGAAACTGAAATCTCAAATATATTAGTCTTATGGTCGGTAGGTAACAATATGTTTGATATTTTATGTCGCGTGCTATTTTATCATATTTGTTGTGTTTGAGTCTTCAGTATTTTGACTGGTTTGGTGCAAATCTCCATGGCTCCCTGTCCTGAGGTATTCGTTTTATCTTTACATAGCAACCACGCCTTACAACCAAAGCAATCTCTAAAATAGTCTAACCCTTACAGTTCTTGTCTTCGACCCTTCCTTCCGTAACTAAGTTTGCTATTCCTGGGTGTCTTAATACGTGTCCTACCAACCTATCACTCCTCTAGCTTGCCACGGTGGGTGCGTGGTCAACGTGTCGGTCTACTAACCCCAAACTTGCAGGTTCGCTCCTGACCGTGGTAAATGATTTTTGAAAGGCGGCAAAAAATACGACACTACAGTATGTCATACGATGTTGGCATGCCAAAGAACCCATTTGAATTCAGTAGGCCGTGTTCATAATGGCAAAATTAATCTCGGGAGTTTCCGCCAACACAAAGTTCCTCATTTCTCTACTAGAAAGCGCCATAGTGTTAAGGAGCTTTGATATCTAACCTCCTTGACTTTCATAGTGCTTCATGGAACAACGAAATTCGACATGCAAGCTACCTTTTGGGTGTCAAATAACAAGCTTGCACCCGGACCCGAGGCCATACGATATTATCATTATTATTATTATCTTCATCATTCTCCTGTAACATGACATTTCAAATTCTTCTATTTTTTCTCTTTACTGCTACGCCAACAGTCAAAGTTTCTTTTCCATAGAGTGCCGCGTTCCAGACGAAGGCTTTCAGGAATGACTTTCTAATTTAGATATCAACAGATTCCTTTTCTGAAGAAATACTTTCCTTGCCTGAGCCAACTACTTTTTATATCATCTTTGATTTGTGCATCACTAGTAGGCTAAGTTTACTACTTCCTTTAGCTTTTCACCTGACAATTTGACGTCCATACGGTTTTCTGATTTCTTTCGGTTGCATTCCGTTATTTTTGTTTTACATTTGTTGATTTTCATCATAAATTCTTTGCTCAAGAAGGAGTCCATACCATTTAAGAACTCATTCAATTCTTCTGGTGAATCATCCGACGCATAATAAGTGACATATTTATGATTTCAAAATTTTGTTGAAAGTTCTAGTTCTTCATGCAAATTGAGATAAACCGAAGTTTCGTCTTTGTGATAAATAATTTGATTTAATTTTATATTGATGTCGGTGGCCAAAATTTGTGATGAGATTTTGAGTCAGATTTTATAGTCTCTGTACGATCTTTTGCATGTGAGTGTTTGGATGTACTTGCCATGTTCAGAGGTATAATAATGCTTAAATTCCTTCGTTTATATGTCTCTTTATCTTTTAATTTTAAATCTTTGACAACAACGCTATTTGTATAGGCATTTTCGACCTGTTTGCCTTTATTTGTTTATAAGGTGGTTATATCTAAGAGAGGAATTTGTGTATTTCTATCTGCTGAAAGGGTGGTTAACATATTCTATGGAAATATACCACAACTGACCCGTTAACGACGTGTACAACAGATAGTTTATAATATTTAAATACTATTTGATTATGGTATTTTAGAAATTATAGATTAAATATTTTGATTTGTTGTTTAATTTGAGGGCCTTGAACATCGTGGTCATTTAGCCCCGTCTGTGTACTTGGGAGTGTGTAGAATGTGTCTGATATAACCTGTGTGAAGACTTGGTTCTCCTAATGATTCTCAGTGCAATATGTGCTGTACTCTCGAGTGCCAGCTGAATGCCAGCAACACTCCATCCCAAATGATGGCGTGTATTTATTGTAGCACTCCAGCAAATAGCGCCTGCTCGCTCGCTCCCTTTCTTGCGAGGCGCAGGTGAAGCGGAATCTCATCATGTTCTTGGAACTAAGGGCATTCTCTTCCTATTGACATTCTGCCATGCCTCTTCCACGACAAATCAACTTAGTATACGGTACGCTGCTGAAAGTCATTGATAACTCCGTGGATGGATACTAGGGGGTTGGAAGTAAAGATTCGAGTTCGGTCTAGGTTTGTATCTCAAAGGTATGCTACATTTTCATCGCTTCCATTTTTTTAAGGTATGTAATAGCTGTACGGGTTTTTTCAACTAACATTACATTGCTAGTCATCATATCATCATCATATATATATTATTTCAGTAGTATAGATCCCTCCTGCGGCGCTCACAAGCGACCAATCGTGAAAAATGAGCATTCAAATGAAAGAGAATATACATTACCAGTGACGCAGTGCACTCTAATTTCATAAATATCTATAATTTCTTTAAAAAATTACTTTAAAAAACTGTACGAAGTGTGCGATTTGCATATACTGTTGCTGCAGGATGATACGCTCCATAATTGCTGTCCACTTCACAGTTTGGCCGCTGTGACGCCTGATTCATGCCATTTTAACATTCTGAGGTCTTTCCTTTATAATTTTGCATGGATTTCAGAAACAGTAATATGAAGGTATGAGTACTCAAATCGTATAATTTCATAGATATCGAATAACCGGTGATTGTTATAATGATTCAATTTTCAGTGATTGCCTTCTTAAGTAAGGGAACGTAGAACTTTCTTAGTATTCTAACTGAAATGTGAATAGTGTTCTATAATCATTTGGTTGAAATAAAAACATAACAAACTTTTTCCTTAAGTCTCTCATTATAAACCTGTTGGGGAAAGTGTGGTTTATGAACATGCGAGATTTCTCGCACGGGTCTGCTAGTTTGATGTATTCCTGTTGGCTGTGTTGTAAACATCATTTTGGAGCCCTTCGCTTATCTGTTTAGGTTCACATACGAAAACATGCCAATAGGTGTCATTCGAATTACCTTTTCCGTATATTCTTCGTTTTAGCCAAAATTATATGATGATTCTTTCTTTTTTTTAATCTATTTATTTATTTGTTTATTAATTGATTAATACATTTATGAATACCTGTTATTATTCCCGTTTTCAACGGGGTTGGGGATGAGATGCGATGAATTTAATTTGTGGCGGGTGGTTTTTATGGCCGGATGCCATACCTGACTCCAACCTCATTAGATGAGAGATGAAATGAATGAAAATGAATAAAACTGGGCAAAAAATAATAATTTTATTTATCGACAGTGGTAGCTACGCTTGCGAAAGTGCAGCGTTAGACCATGGGGCAAAGCTATCTGCGGACTCAGTAGACGTGGGCTCAAGCCCCACCTTCGGCCGTCCTTGAAATATTGTTTTTAGTGTTTTCCCCATTTTCAAATACAGGCAAATGCCGGGACGGTACCTTCTAACAGGCCGCAGCCGCTTCTTTCCATTCCTTTGTTCAGTTTCATTCGCCTATTCATTTCACCTCTCATCAACTCATCTCATGAGGTTGGTGTCAGGAAGGGCATCTGGCCGTAAAATCACCGCCACAAAGACATTCATCGCATCTCATCCCCGACCCCGTTGGGAACGGGAATAATAAAAGGTAGATATTCATATAATTATTTTGTTTATTTTTACTTAGCTATGTTATTTTATTTAATGCAGCTCCTTTTCGACATTTCAGACCTATTTGACATCTGAATGCATACACCGTGTGAGTCTTCTGCCCCGTCTTTATTTCGACTTCCAAGCTCCATTCCATTATGATTGTTAGCCTTTAGCCTTCGCTGGCGTAGTTGGTAGCATGCTGAGCTTCTATGCCCAAGATCGCGGGTTCAAACCCGGCCGAAGTCGTCGGATTTTTTAAGAACGTTAAAAATCCCTCAGTATGCCTTCCTTCGGAGGGGAAGTAAAGCCAGTGGTCCCATGTCATGTATTTATGGCATGTTAAAGAACCTTCCTCTAATTATACCTGTGTGAAGCTAAATTATATATAGGTTAAACATTTGACTAACGTTCTTAGGTTCCTACGTCCGTCGTCAGGAGTCGACTGCGATGGCATCTGGTAACTAATTTCTGAACTACTTGGTCGTTGACGGTCGTGTTTGGCGGCAAAAGTAGGAACTACTTGGAAAAATTGAATGTCTGCAGTCCTTACTTGAATTAAAACAGATACACACACTAATACAGTCATCACAATTAACACCGGTTATCAGACAGATTCTACACACACCGAAAGTACACGGGGCTACATGCCCACGTTGTCGCAGCCCCTAAACTAGGGAACCAACCAACCAACCGATCTATAGCTCTGACCTCAGCGGTGAGAGCCAAGTATGCTAATCTCTGAGTGCTTGCCACGGTGGGTGAGTGGTTAACGTGTCGGACTACCAACCCCCATGCTTGCAGGTTCGCTCCTGACCGTGGTAAGTGTTTTTTTTTGAAAGGCGGCAAAAATTACGACAGGCATGTCATACGATGTTGGCATGTCAATGAACCCATTTGGATTTAGTAGGCCGTGTTCATAATGGCAAAATTTATCTCGGGAGTTTCCGCCAACACAAAGTTCCTCATTGCTCTACTAGAAAGCGCTATAGTGTTCAAGGAGCTTAGATATCATCTAACCTCATTGACTTTCATAGTGCTTGAAGGAACAAGGAAATTCGACATGGACGCTACCCTCTGGGTGCCAAATAACAAAGCTTCCACCCGGCACGCAAGTCTATACGATATTATTATTATTATTATTAATATTACACCACGAGGTGTTAGTTATTGTTGTTTTAAGGGGAGGAACTACCACGACGTGGTGTATAGCCCTGACCTCAGAGCAACAACCACGTATACTAGCCACTACACCACGAGGTGACCTGTAGCCCTCACCTCAGGGGTGACAGCCAAGTATGCTAGCCACTACACCACGAGGTGGTCTGTTATTCAGTTGTCCGGTTTCCCACTAACTGATCATTTTGTCCTTGTCCAGCCCTGCGTATCATCGGCCCTCGTCAAGGCCACTCTACGACAAATAGCTCACTGTTATCCTGAGATTTGTATGTTCACGGCCCCCATGCAAGTAATGTATGATATCGATAGTGCTTATCATTCCTCGTGGGTACGTATGTACTGTATGTTCATTTACGGTGAAGCACGAGAACTCATGAGACTTAGAAGACAACGATCGAGAAGAGCCGAATTTTCATAAAGGCACAGATAAATATAAGTGGGTAGCATTCTTGGCTGTCGCCCCCAGAGGCCCAGGTTTGATTCCCGGCTCTGCCAAGGAATTTTAATTCTGGTGTGAGGACTGGAACGGGGTACACTCAGCCTCGTGAGGCAAACCTGAGAAGAGGAGGGTTCGATTCCCACTTCAGCCGTCCTGGAAGTGGTTTTCCGTGGTTTCCCCACTTCTACTCCGGGCAAATGCTGGGATAGCACAAAATCTTCAACAATTTTCAAAATGTTGGTTTTCCGCCATATTAATCTACAAACATTTAGTTTTCTAACGATTTTTTTTATTAAATTCCTGAGACAACTTCATTTCTACTTTCTCACGATCGTGCGTCCTACTGTATTAGTAGGCCCTCCGAAAAACATTTTTATTTCTATTATACGATAGATAAGAAAACAAAAAACAAAACAAAAAACCATTAAGAAAGAGGCTGGGTTGGAAGCAAGGACAAGCGGCCATGGAACAACAGCAAAATGGATGCCAGTGCTTCAAATGGAAGAAGAGTAATCCTATGACAATAACATGTTCTTAAAAAAAAAAAAAAAATATATATATATATATATATATATATCTTTGATACCAATTTCTCGCTAAAATGCTTTTCTAGACATAACTTTTTCTTTTTTTTTTCTTTTTCGATCTTCTCAACATGAAAAGCTGAAATGTTTAGATGTAATTCCTCCTTATTGGTTGGTTCCTTAGTTTAGGGGCTGCGACCACGCGGTCGTGTAGCCCCGTGTACTTAGGGTCTGTGTAGAATCTGTCTGATAACCGGTGTTAATTGTGATGGCTGTATTAGTGTGTGTTGTCTGTTTTTAATTCAAGTAAGGACTGCAGACGATGCTTTCAAGTAGTTCGTACCTTTGCTACCGAACGCTACCGTCCACGACACCTAGCTTGCGGACTTGACTACTAGATGCCATCGCAGTCAGCACCTGGCGGCGAACGCTGGAACTAATATAGCGTTATCAATTCTAACCTACAAATTTTGGCTTCGCACAAGTGTAGTTAGTGGACGGTTCTTTTTCATACCATACATCTATGACATGGAACCGCCGGCTTTACTTCCTCTCCGAAGGAAGGCACACTGAGGGATTTTTAACGCTCTTAACAAATCCGACGACTTTGGCCAGGTTTGAACCCGCGACCTTGGAATTCCTCCTTGTGTGCTATATTTTAACACTTTTATTTTCAAAATTAAATTTAGATTTGCCGGATGGAAAATGTTCATCACAATGCTCTTATAATTATGCAATTTTAAAAAGATTTATGGAAATTTAAAAATTCGTTATTAAACAAGATGTTCAGTAAGGAACATATTGTTTTAGATCCCTTAGTTGGGGGTAGTTAGATCTAAAACGGATGTGTTATTGTGCTGATTTGGAGAGTGATTCCTAGAGGGGGGCAGCTTCCCGTAGCTGGGTAAGCTGACCAGTGTAGAGTGTTGTTTAGTGTTAGGATGCTAGGGGATGCTCCTATAAAGACGTAAGTGTATTCCAGGGGATGAACCTCTGTGTACAGGTTAATGTACTAGCCTCTCAGCTGGTTGGAGAGAGTTATATAACCGACGTGTGTGCGTCAGCTATGTGGGCGGCTCGCTGCTTAGGCAGTCGGGCCGCTGCGGGAAGTACGATGGGACTTGAGCTAGCACCTATTTGGCTACTGTTGTCACGGTCACTCGTGACGGGAATCAGGAAGGGCGTTAGGACGTGAATAGGCGTGTAATTAGTAAGACAAGTGTAGTGTACTGACCAAGTATTTATTGGTCAGTGAATATGGAATTGTGAGTCCCTTTTAGGGGAATGTAATAAATGTTATAAGTTTAAGTGTACAAGTTTGTGGAGTAGGTTACAAAATATAGGATCTCTGAACACTGCTGACTCACCTGATGATAACAGCTAGGGCCTCCGGCTGACACACTGTATGACTGATAATCGAGAGAGAGTTGTCCTCCTTAAGGTCGTCCTCTTTATAGGTTTTGCTGTTGTACTGTCAGCATTCCATTGGCATAGCTGCCCCAGTTAGTTATAGTGTAGATGTTTATGGTGTGATGCAAGTGTTTGGCAAGCCTTCCAGGCTGGTTAGCTGCCCTTGCTGTGTGAAAGATGTTGTTCTGGACTTATGAGATTTGCCAGTTAGGGGTGGTCTTAATAGATGATGGAGGGTGGCTTCCAAGGGGTGCAGCCCCCTGGGGGCCTCTACAAGCCTCTTCCTCTGTTTAGTTCGCGTCCCCGCGAACGGGAACGGAACGTGGAGTTGGGGTGTCGTCGTAGTAGGTCGTAGTGGAATCTTCTTTGTGTCTGATCTTCGTTTCTTCTGTTCCGTGTAGAGGTGGTGATGTCGTGTTGATGTAGGGATGTCGTGTAGATGTGAGATCAGTTCGTGTTCAGAGGGGTGGGTTTTGGGATATACATATACATTTGACATTTTAAAACAGTGCATGAGGAAAAAAATTGGCATTTGCAATATATAAAAGTTACACAAAAAAAAAATACATGGTTTCAAACATTATGTAATATATTGTTGTGCAGGGAGGAAAAAACCCAGGGCTGGACGGGTGATTGTGCCGTCCGCCTCTGTCTTGGGGAAAAAATTGCTCCCTGCAATGTGAAAGATGGAAGAAGTAGAAAAAATAGGTGTTCCAGGGTATAAGTTAAAGGAAATATTTAAAATATGTTTATTGTGTTGGGATAAAACGGAAAACCTTTACAAATTGGGACGTTAGAAGAAAGAAAATGAAAGAAACAAATCATAATCATGGTGTACATGTGTTTGACAAGAATATGTGTGTTCACAATGTGTGGCATCATCATTTTGTGTGTAGTGCCTTTGAACAATATTGCCGTATTTTGTATTACATTATATTACATTATATACTTATATCTATCTATGTTAATTATTAATTATGCTGTACCTAGACGGCCGTGTCGATTGTAACTTGCGTGCACGCTACCTTTTGTATTTAAGTGCCGTCCCACGGCTAATCCTGTCCGGCCGTTTCCCGGTGTAGCTTAGTGGTCGTGCCGCTGATATATACCCTTACTTTGTGAACCATTCTCTGTGGGCGAATGCCTTCACACTTGACAGTGAGAGTCGCCACCACAGATCGGTTGCGCCCTCATTGCCGTATTTTGCGTCGCATCTTTGACGCTTTATGTTCTTTGTTTATGTTGATCTGTCAGCAAGCCTGATACCCCACAGGTATCAACCCTGCTGTTCAGATTTCTGGAGTGTAGCTGTAAAAAAAAAATGGAGGTGTATGTGTTGGGTTGTGTGTGAGGATGAATAAGAATTGCAAATACAAATTAGTGCGTAATGGTGGTACACAATAATATCATGGCACAAATAACATGCTGCTGCTGTATGGCAGTGAAATCATAGTCACCAGTGCCATATTCCTGGTGACGACGCCTGAAAAAATGGAGAGGTTAAGAAAACATATGAATATTGCATATCGGCTACTGTGTCAGTGTGTTCACTGGCTGAAGCTCTTTTTCCCCTGAAAAAAAAAATAGCATGATTAGTGTTAACCGTTAACCTGTGGCCACTATTAATGTCATGTTCTCTTTACACATGATTGTTTTACTTGATGTATGATCGGGCTTACCCTACACGGTGCCGTAATGTTTTTTTTTCTTACTCTCAAAGTGTTTATATTAGTCTTAGTTAACCTAGTTAATCTAACTTAATGTATTATCGGGCTTACCCTGATGACGGGTTTGTCAGTCATCAGGTGCCGAGATCGTTACCTTAATTATGGTAAGTAAAAAAAAATGGTTGCTATTAATAAGCCGAATGGGTGGCCTTACTCTATTGCCGAAATATGCTGTGCTATTATTTAGCAACAGCGGTTAGTAAATTTGCTTAATCCTAAGTTGCGTGTCAAATGCAACTGTCTTACATGCTAAAATTTTGATCAGGGCGATCGCCTGAGGCAATTTACTTACTCAGGGCACCACCCGTACGTATTCTAGAAACACCGGTTGTCTCTAGAACCGCCGGATTCCGCCCCCTTAATACTAGTTGTCGACATTTATGCTAATGATTATTAACTAGTATTAATATAGTCGCAGGCGGCTTACGGTGCCACTAAGCAAACCGCTTCGCCCGCTGTATTTGCCTGCTCATTGCCGTTGCCTTTGCATATGTTGTCGTTGTTGGGTCTGCCCACTTTGACCCCTGTGAGAGCTCGCCATGCTTCTCATTTAATGCCCTTGGCTGCCCGCTGCGTCACCATTTATGTGGGCATTGGACATCGTCCAATGGCATAGTATCATCTTCGCCCTTATTGGCAGTAATAGTATTCTCTTCGCCTTTGTTGGCAGTAATAATATTCTCTTCGCCTTTGTTGGCAGTAATAGTATTCTCTTCGCCCTGATTGGCAACAATAATGCTTCACTCCCGCGCATAGGAGTCTTGCTTCCCGCTCTAGAAGCCCTACTTACTTATATTTAACTAAAAGTCTAGTCCTAGTTGGGTCGTCCCTAGGGTCAACTCCTGAGTCCGGCTTGGAGCTGGCTATTTCTCCCACCATCCTCAGAAAGTCTCCCCTGCAGGTCTTGGCTTCGACGACCGTGGCACATAGTGGGTGTAACATCTCTTCGTCCTAGGGGCAGGCTAGGCACACCTAGCATTCCGAAGTTTGCCCGTGCCGGGCCATGAATGCCTCAACCTTACGTGGTTCGTCTTTTTGGTCTAGTCGTTAAGTTAACTAGGGTAAGGCTCATCATCGCCTTACCCGCTTTGCTCCAGTGTGGTGCCTCTGGCCTTCTGCTTATGTCGTTATCACCAATCAGCGTGTTATCAGATTCCTTTTTATGTAAAAAAATATAAGTGTACTGTGTAAATAATTTATTGTTTATAAAATGTAAAATTTTTCAAGTGTTTTGGGGTTGTAGAAACTTCTAAGTGCATAGACTACTTCAGGTCTACTGTTGCTACGTCGGATTTCCAGCGATAATGCTCTGTTAACTTTCATGGAGGCGTTAGTAGGGTTTATAGCGTTAGGTCTGTTATTAGGATACGGGGGGCGTTATTCGTTGAATAGGCTTGAAGCAAGGTAGGAGAGGGTTGCGCATCTTTGGGCTTCATGTAAATGGTGGCCTGAAGCCGGTGATGCTGCTGGGATGCTTCTACAATGAGTGGACGGGGGTAGGTATTTCCCGGGATTGCAAAAGTTTTAACAAAGTGTCATGCAGGTTTAATAATAATAACCCTTGGTATGTGGACGGGATATTCCATGCATGTGTCTGGATATGAGGCGTACCCGCACTCATGTAAGGATAGGTATCGGTCAGTGTAAAATAATATTATGTCCCTTTCATGCGGGATTATTTATTTAAGAAAATGGTTAGTATATAAATTTGGCCTCATCTCTGACTTAGAGATGCGCATTACGCTTAATTGTCGTTTTTCCGACACACCCCTAATATTCATGTGTTAGCATTGAGATCCAGGGCGTAGTAAGCCCTCTCTTTAAACGCATTAAGTCTATCAACCCCGATGTATATTTTGTCATGTAGTGTAGCTGTTTTTATCGTGTCTGTATGTCTGTGTTGGTTGATGTTGTAATTGGGAAGGTTATGGAAGGGGAGTAGTGTAGTAAGATGGTAGCCTGTGGGTGGTATATTGGTAATCCCGCTGGGATTGTCCACCTATGCTCCTGTCATCCTCCCTTGGTCCATGTCTGCTTTCTATCCGCTTCTTGGGATAGTAAAGTGTGGTGACGCTGTGACGTCACGGCCTAATCTGGTCTCCCATTTGTAGTGTTAATGTAGCAAGTGATCGTAGTGTGCCTGGCCATGTCCTGATAGCCTGTAATGATTTTTTAGAAATAAAGTCGAGAAAAGAAGTTATTAGGGGGAGGTCTTGTTCCCTCAGATCCCCTGTCTGTATTTGCCCCTGATTAGTGAGCGCGTATGTATGGGACTATGTTCCGCTACCCCATGCGGGCGGGAGGCCTGTTATCGGCTAAGTCCTATCGTGTATCGCGTGTCTGAGTGTCAGATGGCGCGTGCAACTTGTCAACATCTTTGTAGATATGTCCCTGTGGCCCTAAGATAAGTCCGGCTTATTATGTCTGTACGTTGCTAAATGTCACAACTGTTGTAACAGTGCTGAAAAATGTATGGCATTATAACTGGTCTGTGTTTGTGATTTCATGGTCACTCCCGATATAACAATAGTGTCTGTCGTCGGCAATGTTGCAATGCGGCGGAATCTGCAAGTCAGTATTTCGTCATGTTATGTTTTCATTTGTTTGTGTACATGAAGTCTCTGACATTGCGTGTGTCGGCTATCGGAACGTGATTTCTTTGCCAGTATGTGAGTGTTGTCACTGTTTGGGATTCCGGGCGGGCCAATGTGTCAATTCGTCCTATTTTTGCTAGTACTGTTGTGTGGACACTATTCCATAAGACTTTTTGCCTTATGACATTGCTATACCTGTGTCTGGGAAATCTATTTCCTATGTCAGGTGTAATCGAAATTTTCGCACGGTGTTTGGCCGGAGGAAATGTGGTATTACCTGTTTATGTACTTGTATGGGCCAATTTCGGTCTAATTGGGAGTCTGTATAGTTATTTCCCACTGTGTCCGATTTTTACTTGGGCATTTGGACCCGCAATCTCATGTAATTCTCTGTGTTCTATGTCTGCGTTGTCTGTTGGTTTTGAGTTCTCCTTGTATGTATTTTGATTGTGTTTTTCGTACCAAAACTACCATTGGTTAGTTAGTTTTTGGTACGAGTGTGTTTTGTGGTTATGAGTTCGGACCCGGCTTGCTGTAAGGACCTGGTATTACGATATCTGTGCCGTATGTACTATGGCACACGTATCGTGTATTTAAGGCATGCAGATAAAAATACGCCTTGGCATGAGAAGTTTGGATCTTCTTGAATTCTCCTCGTAGTGTAATTTTGGAAGTTATGGGGTTCTGGACTTGGCGTGAATGAGTGTGTATGTCCCAGTTCAGCCTGGAGTGCTCTTAGCCTGTCTGTGCCAGCAAAGGTCGCCCACGCGGAGTGTGTTATCGCTGACGGCGATAGTCTCTAGTTTCATTAACGTGTGCGCTATCGTATTACTTGTTTGACAATGCTCCGTGTCCTGCACTTGTGTGTCTAACCTGCTTGCTCTCTCTGCTGTTGCGAGTAGGGCTTTCCGTAATGTAAAAGAATCTTCCCTTAAGTACATTTGTGTTCCCAAGTTTTGTAGTAATGTAGCGTGGGTCGAATATATCCCTATTAATGGTACTAAATGTCGTTATGCACGAGTGTCTCCGGGCCGCTAGTCGCGTGTTTGGTGACTAGGTGTCGGAGGTGATTTGATTGTCTTCCGCGTGTGAATATCTGTTAGTGTACCTGTCCTTTACTTTCCTATCCCGCAACTGGATAGCTACCCGACCTTACATTCCTGATATTCAGGAAGTTGCGGGTTCGAGACCGTCTTTAACCAGCGTAATTATTTCTGGTGCCATTCTAGGCTGTGTCTCCGGGCCAGTTGTGTTAGCGTATTAACTTGTTATGTGGCAATGTGAATTGGCTGTGTGCCGTCCAAAAATATGTAGGCTTTCCCAAAGTCTGGGATTTTCACCCTATGGTGTTTGTGTTTTAGCTTGCGTGTTGTTATGGAGGTGAGAAAAAGTCATGTTATAGGCAGTGTAATGTGTCACGTATGCCTATGTATTAAGTACATACAGTTCAACTTGGCTAACTTTCCTTTCTCGGGATCAATGAATGAGGCAAAAAAAATGAGTTATGCAACGCTCCGAAGTAAGAGAGCACTTTGAAAAGAGTAGAGAAAATATATTATATCCCGTCTGCGCAATGCTTTATGCTTATCAAAGCGGGTTGCCAGGCAGCGGTAATCTGTAAAGATTGTGTCGTAAATAGTGCAAAAATGTTTAAAAATGAAAAGTAGGACCTGAGTGTACTATTCACCTATTTGGTGACGTTAGTACGACAGTAATCTAGTTACGTCTCAGGGGAATCTACCACTTTTGAAAAATAGTTTGAGATTCTTAATTCTTGCTACAATTAGGGCTCTCGCCCGTCACAAGAGAATCAATCAAACTGTGGGACCGGAACATAGAACCTTTAGTTATTTCTACCTAGAAAGACCCGCCTAAGCTCTATGCTGTGATTTGTTGCTTAAGCTGCGTTCGGAACAGCTCTTTCCGGCCTTAAGCCGCGTGGCCCAACTGATTGGCTTCCGCTTGGCTTTGCATATTTACAAACTTTACGTTATCCAAGTTATAATGTGGACCAACTATGATCAATAACCATTGATGGCCTGAGAAAAAAAAATGCTAGGGGGTCAAGAAAAAAAAACAAGAAGAATTTTGAATTATACACTTTTGGTTTAGCCATGTTGCACTGCATATACATGAAAAAATGTGCAGTTTATGTTTTTGAGTCTCTGTGTGTCTATTATCGTATTTCTCACGTGTAAACGAGCCTACGTGTATCTATAATAGTGGTGCAAGTGATATTGGTTTATTTTGCACTCCTGGTGAAAGTCGTTATCCCCGTCCGAGCGTCCCTGGTCTGAAAGGTGAATGCTTTCGCCCTGTTACTAGGGCATAGGCCCCTGAAGCCCATTGAGGCGCTTCTTTGCCATTTTCTGGCGGTTTTTCTAGCAAAGTAAGCCTGGGCCTACTTTCACCGTAGCGTCTGGCTGTTGGCCTGAATGTGGTTGTGTTCGAGGGACTACTTGCGCTCTGCGCTACCCTAGTAGAGTTTACGGAGGTGTGTGTATTTTTGACTGACCGGTCTCGTGGGGTAGGTAATAAGACCTTTCTTATACCCCGTGTACTGTGTGTTAGCGCCTAGTCAGAGTGTGCGGGTGTGTGTTGTGTACCCTGAGGGCCTGAAGGCAACACCCTCTTATGCATTCGCACCTGGGGTACGAATGCCGGTGCCCGCTTTCGTTCTGGCAAAATTGCCCTGTGAATTAGCGGCAAAGGCCGTTTGATTGCCTGTGTTTGCCCTGGCGATGTAGTGGCGTGTTGTCTGACCGCTTTCTGGCCTGTGGCCACGGTAGACTCCTGCCATTGTGTTTGTCTATTTGTGTAAGTGTGTGTAGGCTTAATGTGCTGTAGGGCGGGCTCTACGTCCTCAGCCCATGATGTGATCACCTCCCGTTTTATCCCTGTTATGTCATGTGTGACGGATGGTCCTGGCGTCAACTCCCTCTCGTTCGTCCGTTCCGAGGGGGTTGGCCTAGGTTCTGCTCCTCGGTTTGGCAAAGTTGCCTTTCGAGCCGGAGCTGAAGGAGGTGTATTTATGTAACTTGGGTCCCGCAGTGTGTTGGAGCCTAACCTGGCCGTCTTCTGGACTGTGGCCACGGTGAACTCCTTCCCATGTGTGGCAGTACGTGGCGAGAGGGACATCCTCGCAAATTGCTGCGTTAGC